>OZ024857.1:56407669-56460169 GCA_964017155.1 Oasisia sp. SBJ-2009
ATTTGCTGACATCTGTCATCAAGGAGTGGCAGTTGCCTGACTTAGACACACCAGCTGGGTACAGAGCCTACCTACTACAGCCTGGTGCACAACATTCCTGCCAGTCCACTGCAGCCTGCTCTGTCTCGCAAATGCTGTGTTTTACTCACTAAAGTCTGTCCCAGAAACACCTGGTGTTGTTAGTTGTATATCTTCAGATCCACTGATCTCCCTGCTGACCTCCCTGCTGACCTTCCTGCTGACCTCCCTGCTGATCTCCCTGCTGACCTCCCTGCTGATCTCCCTGCTGACCTCCCTGCTGACCTCCATGCTGACCTCCCTGCTGACCTCACTGCTGATCTCCCTGCTGATCTCCCTGCTGACCTCCATGCTGACCTCCCTGCTGACCTCCCTGCTGACCTCCCTGCTGATCTCCCCGCTGACCTCCATGCTGACCTCCCTGCTGACCTCCCTGCTGATCTCCCTGCTGATCTCCCTGCTGACCTCCCTGCTGACCTCCATGCTGACCTCCCTGCTGACCTCCCTGCTGACCTCCCTGCTGACCTCCCTGCTAACCTCCTTGCTGATCTCCCTGCTGACCTCACTACTGACCTCCCTGCTGACCTCACTACTGACCTCACTACTGACCTCCCTGCTGACCTCACTACTGACCTCCCTGCTGACCTCACTACTGGCCTCACTACTGACCTCCCTGCTGACCTCACTACTGACCTCCCTGCTGACCTCACTACTGAACTCCCTGCTGACCTCACTACTGACCTCCCTGCTGACCTCACTACTGACCTCCCTGCCGACCTCACTACTGAACTCCCTGCTGACCTCACTGATGAACTCCCTGCTGACCTCACTAATGAACTCCCTGCTGACCTCACCAATGACCTCCCTGCTGACCTCACCAATGACCTCCCTGCTGACCTCACTAATGAACTCCCTGGAACTCCCTGCTGACCTCACTAATGAACTCCCTGCTGACCTCACTAATGACCTCACTACTGAACTCCCTGCTGACCTCACTAATGAACTCCCTGCTGACCTCACTAATGAACTCCCTGCCGACCTAACTACTGAACTCCCTGCTGACCTCACTACTGAACTCCCTGCTGACCTCACTACTGAATTCCATGCTGACCTCACCAATGACCTCCCTGCTGACCTCACTAATCACCTCCCTGCTGATATTTCTGTTTTATGCCCTTTTATAGGCATCTTTTATGTGTTTTTACATGCATCTTCCTGACCTCCCAATTTCAAACAAACAAACAAACAAACAAACTTGAAATGTAATGTAAACAACAAATATTATTTAGAATACAGAACACAATTGAACACAGACTCTTGCATTAGTAGGGTGTTTGTAATCCCTCCCCTTCCTGTGTTACATGTGTAGGCTGTTTGTAGTCACTCCCCTGTATGTTTTAAGGTTCTGCTACAACCTTTGTGTCTGCAGGATAAGACAACTTGTACACATAGACCATACACCTGTCATGGCATGTTGTCATGTCTATATTTGTCACCCCACACAACTAGTCTGTCACCTGCAGTGGTGAAGGGCCTGGATAAACCAACCATCTGGGCCTCAGTAGGGTGACTTAGAATAGTAGGCCAGTGCATTAAACTGTATAATGTGTTAACATACATGCACTCACATACATTAACCTTCTAAATGCTGGTGTCAGTTGTAGGTCTGGTGTAGATCTAACAAGATCAGACAAGATGGCCACCAAACACATGTCTCAGCTGCCACATGGACTGGGCAGCCTTAGGCGAATGAGAGTCTAAAGTTCTTTCATTTTCTTATATATGCTGTACTTCTACACTTAACTGACCAGTCCATCTTTGAACCCTCCTACAATGGGGAAAATATAGCATGAGATCCCAGGACAGTGAGTGTAGGACAGTGAGTGTAGGACAGTGAGTGTAGGACAGTGAGTGTAGGACAGTGAGTGTAGGACAGTGAGTGTAGGACAGTGAGTGTAGGACAGTGAGTGTAGGACAGTGAGTGTAAGACAGTGAGTGTAGGACAGTGAGTGTAGGACAGTTAGTGTAGGACAGTGAGTGTAGGACAGTGAGTGTAGGACAGTGAGTTCAGGACAGTGAGTGTAGGACAGTGAGTGTAGGACAGTGAGTGTAGGACAGTTAGTGTAGGACAGTGAGTGTAGGACAGTGAGTGTAGGACAGTGAGTGTAGGACAGTGAGTGTAGGACAGTGAGTGCAGCACTGTGAGTGTAGGACAGTGAGTGCAGGACAGTGAGTGTAGGGCAGTGAGTGTAGGACAGTGAGTGTAGGGCAGTGAGTGTAGGACAGTGAGTGTAGGACAGTGAGTGCAGGACAGTGAGTGCAGGACAGTGAGTTCAGGACATTGAGTGTAGGACAGTGAGTTCAGGACAGTGAGTGCAGGACAGTGAGTGCAGGACAGTGAGTGTAGGACAGTGAGTGTAGGGCAGTGAGTTCAGGACAGTGAGTGTAGGACAGTGAGTGTAGGACAGTGAGTGTAGGACAGTGAGTGTAGGACAGTGAGTGTAGGACAGTGAGTGTAAGACAGTGAGTGTAGGACAGTGAGTGTAGGACAGTGAGTGTAGGACAGTGAGTGTAGGACAGTGAGTGTAGGACAGTGAGTGTAGGACAGTGAGTGTAGGACAGTGAGTGTAGGACAGTGAGTGTAGGACAGTGAGTGTAGGACAGTGAGTGTAGGACAGTGAGTGTAGGACAGTGAGTGTAGGACAGTGAGTGTAGGACAGTGAGTTCAGGACAGTGAGTGTAGGACAGTGAGTGTAGGACAGTTAGTGTAGGACAGTGAGTGTAGGACAGTGAGTGTAGGACAGTGAGTGTAGGACAGTGAGTGTAGGACAGTGAGTGCAGCACTGTGAGTGTAGGACAGTGAGTGCAGGACAGTGAGTGTAGGGCAGTGAGTGTAGGACAGTGAGTGTAGGGCAGTGAGTGTAGGACAGTGAGTGTAGGACAGTGAGTGCAGGACAGTGAGTGCAGGACAGTGAGTTCAGGACATTGAGTGTAGGACAGTGAGTTCAGGACAGTGAGTGCAGGACAGTGAGTGCAGGACAGTGAGTGTAGGACAGTGAGTGTAGGGCAGTGAGTGCAGGACAGTGAGTGTAGGACAGTGAGTGTAGGGCAGTGAGTGCAGGACAGTGAGTGCAGGACAGTGAGTGCAGGACAGTGAGTTCAGGACAGTGAGTTCAGGACAGTGAGTGCAGGACAGTGAGTGTAGGGCAGTGAGTGCAGGACAGTGAGTGCAGGACAGTGAGTGCAGGACAGTGAGTTCAGGACAGTGAGTTCAGGACAGTGAGTTCAGGACAGTGAGTTCAGGACAGTGAGTGCAGGACAGTGAGCCCAGGACAGTGAGTGTAGGACAGTGAGTGTAGGACAGTGAGTTCAGGACGGTTGTCATTCTCCTATGAGAGCTCCTCTCCTTGCCCAGGCCTTCACGCCCGACAGAAGGGACCAAACACCTCGACTGTCTTTTCCAAAAGACACAGGCCACATAGGGTGGCCTAAATCGCCCTACTTTGACATGGCGGCTGGTACCTAAACTACCTATGCTGAATCACAAAGACATCTGTTTATTTCGTAGTTTCTGATTTTACAAACCAGTTTAGCTGTCTTTTTATAGTTATACTTATATATCAATCCTTAGACAAGTGGCATAGATGAGGCCTCAAGCAGGTGGAAGTGACATGAAAATGTAGGACACAGCGAGAAACAAAGGTTCAAAGTCTATGGACAATGGTTCATGTTTATCTTTACTTCTCTTGTTCTGCTACATGATCTGTCACATGATCCGTCACATGATCCGTCACATGGTATGTCACATGGTCCGCTTGTGTTACGCTTGTAGTCACTAGTGAGTTTGTTTATAACAAACAGGTATATCAGATGGTGTATTAGTTTGAAATGTGATATTTACATGAAAGCCTGGTCATCTATATGTATTGCTGTACTGTATTATAATGTGTGGATAAATCATGTAACACATAGTCACGTATGTAACACATAGACACATGCCCACTTTCAATTAAAACACTATCTTTGCAAGTCCACAAAACATTAGAAAACCTTATACAATAAAAGATTATCTATCAAAACCCCAGTGCAGGGACAAGTCTGGTTTGTTTTCTCCATGTTATGACTTAATAATGATAAATTTATGATGTATGATTGGTAAAGTATCAGTGAATGTAATCATCTGGTTTATACCATTTTAGTCATCTGCAGTTTGCAGCTGATGTGGCCAGTGTGCTGTTATAAGTTATTATGAATTTGTGATATGATATCTGTTTATTTTATGCAACACCCTCTGACACCTGTTAGATGTGAGATGTTGGCGCCGTGCCCGCTCATGCAGAGAGTGAGTTCAGTGTTGACACTTATCAACAATTTATGACCCGAGGTAAATGAGACAGTCACGTAACATAACACCTGTCTTATTTGTGAAGGTGTACGGTTAATTAATTATTAGGTTGGATGTACTTAAACACTGACATGCACACAAGCAGCTAGATGTCCTTAGAAAGCAAAGCTTTTGTAATTCACATACAGAGAGGATGTACACGTAAGTTAATAACTACGGACACTGGTTAATTATGTAATATGTTTATTTGTAATATATGTCAATAATATGGGGAATATCGTTATGTCCTAAGCATGATATAGGAAGTACACTTTAGTACAGTGTAATTTTTGGATTTTAAATAAAACAAAACCAAAGCTGAAGTGAGCACTGTTGACCTGTGCAACACCTACAAGACTGAGTCAGTCTGTTTACTGTCTCTCTCTGAATCTGTGCATATATCTGTGCCTCGGTGTACGTGTGCTTATTGGATCAATTTCTGTAGTAACAGGGAACTAACAGATTAACATAATTTATTGAGTAGTTTTCTAAATAGGTAGTTATACACAAGCCACAAACTACATTGTTTACCTGGTTACCATTGGCAATGATAGCAAACAAGTGTTCATCATGTGTTCATCTTGAATGTCCACTGTAAATAATGTCCAATAGGGACAGTTGACAGTTCACTCGAGAAAATGTCTGCTGGGGACAGTTGACAGTTCACTTGAGAGAATGTCCACTGGGGACAGTTGACAGTTCACTCTTAGGACCCATGTTTAGACCATACATGTGTACTTAGACAAAGTAAATGTTTTATATTATTTTGCATCATAAATTGATACTTAAAGGAAGATCAGTCTACATTGTCTAACAACTAAACAGTGTTTGTGCAGAACAGAAAGGTCTATAAATATAACATAACAATCACAAAAAATGTAACATGGACATTGTTTAGTATATTTTAAAGCAGTTTTAGAAAATATTATATATAACCTTAACACATTCATATGATAATTTTTTTATCATAAGTACTGGTTTACGCTGAACTTATGCTGTGTGAAATTAAACTGGGTGTAGGTGACACTCTAACAACATTTTAATACATTTCTAGCCTATTGTTTGCTAAGTAGATTTTGTATGAAATAGTCACTGTGACAAATTTTGTCTTGTAAATATTATATCTATAAATATCAAATCATCTATATGTATATTATTATAATGTTAATTATGATAATATATCATTCATATAAAGCTCTTGTTTATCTGTGCTTGTTGATGTTATGGTTAAAATACTTTTATGAAAAACTAAAAGGTGAAATTGTGACTGTTGACCCAGGTGTTGGGGGTCACCAGGTGTGTCTTATTTTAGGGTCTTATTTCAACTGGATCATGTGGCCCTGTTCTCCCCCTGCCCACAGTGACACAGTGCGCCATCTTTTTTGTTCAGTTTAGACTGATCTAGACTCTGCGTAAAGTGCCCAGGGCAAAGGGTGACTGGCTCAAGGAACCTCATATATCACACCCCACACATGGTATATGACTACCCTTGGCTCGCATGATTGTACGTGTGAGTGTGTGTGTGTGTGTGTGTGTGTGTGTGTGTGTGTGTGTGTGTGTGTGTGTACGTGTGTGTGTGTTTGTGTGTGTGTGTGTGTGTGTGTGTGTGTGTGTGTATGTGTGTGTGTGTGTGTACGTGTGTACGTGTGTGTGTGTGTGTGTGTGTGTGTGTTTGTGTGTGTGTGTTTGTGTGTTGTATGAGTGTGTATGTGTATTTGTTTGTGCGTGTGTGCGTGTGTGCGTGTGTGCGTGTGTGCGTGTGTGCGTGTGTGCGTGTGTGCGTGTGTGCGTGTGTGCGTGTGTGCATGTGTGCGTGTGTGCGTGTGTGCTTGTGTGCTTGTGTGTGTGTGTGTGTGTGTGTGTTTGTGAGTGAGTGAGTGAGTGAGAGAGAGAGAGAGAGAGAGAGAGAGAGAGAGAGAGAGAGAGAGAGAGAGAGAGAGAGAGAGGGTTGCCTGCGGGCCGGCTCCATGTTGGCCCAGAAACAAGGTTGTACTTGTGGGATGCTTTGAAGTGACGTTGGCTTTGTTAATGTATGAAGTTGCGTGGCTTGATGCCAGCAATATTTCATCTAACTAATGGTCGTCTTTGCTTCTGCTCGTGTTTATCTGTGGTGTCTGTGATCAACTGGACCTATTAGATAATTCTTGGTGTGGATGCTGCCTACCTTAAATCAAGATTGTGGTAGTGTGGGTTTGACTGGCTATGTTTGTCACCATATCCAGCCACAGGTGGAGTATAGTAGTAGTAAGTGACAAATAGGCATATGAGTATATATATATATATATATATATATATATATATATATATATATATATATATATATATATATATATATATATATATAATAGGGCATATCAAAATGTGGTTAAACAACATTTGTTCCATCAGCCAAGATAAGTAACATATCAGTAAGTGAACATGACAGTAGATTACACACACAGAACTTATGTTTTTTCTGTGATGCAGTAACTAGGTCAAAGTTTATGTTCAAACTTCTTTCCAGACGTCTCTCAGTGATGTTCTTAACCACATGTAACTAACCAACATCTAACAAGAACAACAATTTTTTATTTAACGCCTGGTGACAATACTTTTTTTAGTATGATGTATGCTTCAGCTTAAAATGGCTGATATATCTACATTGTAAACTGTTACTGGTGTGTGAAGGCTCTACCCAGCTGTATCTCTACACTAAAATGTTACTGGTGTGTGAAGGCTCTACCCAGCTGTATCTCTACACTAAACTGTTACTGGTGTGTGAAGGCGCTACCCAGGTGTATCTCTTCACTAAACTGTTGTTGGTGTGTGAAGGCCCTACCCAGCTGTATCTCTACACTAAACTGTTACTGGTGTGTGAAGGCCCTACCCAGACGTATCTCTACACTAAACTGTTACTGGTGTGTGAAGGCCCTACCCAGCTGTATCTCTACACTAAACTGTTATTGGTGTGTGAAGGCCCTACCCAGACGTATCTCTACACTAAACTGTTACTGGTGTGTGAAGGCTCTACCCAGACGTATCTCTACACTAAACTGTTACTGGTGTGTGAAGGCCCTACCCAGCTGTATCTCTACACTAAACTGTTACTGGCGTGAAGGCCCTAACCAAGTGTGCCTCTACACTAAACTGTTACTGGTGTGTGAAGGCCCTACCCAGCTGTATCTCTACACTAAACTGTTACTGGTGTGTGAAGGCTCTACCCAGCTGTATCTCTACACTAAACTGTTACTGGTGTGTGAAGGCCCTACCCAGCTGTATCTCTACACTAAACTGTTACTGGTGTGTGAAGGCTCTACCCAGATGTATCTCTACACTAAACTGTTACTGGTGTGAAGGCCCTAAGCAAGTGTGCCTCTACACTAAACTGTTACTGGTGTGTGAAGGCCCTACCCAGCTGTATCTCTACACTAAACTGTTACTGGTGTGTGAAGGCTCTACCCAGCTGTATCTCTACACTAAACTGTTACTGGTGTGTGAAGGCCCTACCCAGCTGTATCTCTACACTAAACTGTTACTGGTGTGTGAAGGCTCTACCCAGCTGTATCTCTACACTAAACTGTTACTGGTGTGTGAAGGCCCTACCCAGCTGTATCTCTACACTAAACTGTTACTGGTGTGTGAAGGCTCTACCCAGCTGTATCTCTACACTAAACTGTTACTGGTGTGTGAAGGCCCTACACCAAGATGTATCTCTACACTAAACTGTTACTGGTGTGTGAAGGCCCTACCCAGCTGTATCTCTACACTAAACAGATACTGGTGTGTGAAGGCCCTACACCAAGATGTATCTCTACACTAAACTGTTACTGGTGTGTGAAGGCCCTACCCAGCTGTATCTCTACACTAAACTGTTACTGGTGTGTGAAGGCCCTACCCAGCTGTATCTCTACACTAAACTGTTACTGGTGTGTGAAGGCCCTACCCAGCTGTATCTCTACACTAAACTGTTACTGGTGTGTGAAGGCCCTACCCAGCTGTATCTCTACACTAAACTGTTACTGGTGTGTGAAGGCCCTACCCAGCTGTATCTCTACACTAAACTGTTACTGGTGTGTGAAGGCCCTACCCAGCTGTATCTCTACACTAAACTGTTACTGGTGTGTGAAGGCCCTACCCAGCTGTATCTCTACACTAAACTGTTACTGGTGTGTGAAGGCCCTACCCAGCTGTATCTCTACACTAAACTGTTACTGGTGTGTGAAGGCCCTACCCAGCTGTATCTCTACACTAAACTGTTACTGGTGTGTGAAGGCCCTACCCAGCTGTATCTCTACACTAAACTGTTACTGGTGTGTGAAGGCCCTACCCAGCTGTATCTCTACACTAAACTGTTACTGGTGTGTGAAGGCCCTACCCAGCTGTATCTCTACACTAAACTGTTACTGGTGTGTGAAGGCCCTACCCAGCTGTATCTCTACACTAAACTGTTACTGGTGTGTGAAGGCCCTACCCAGATGTATCTCTACACTAAACTGTTACTGGTGTGTGAAGGCCCTACCCAGCTGTATCTCTACACTAAACTGTTACTGGTGTGTGAAGGCTCTACCCAGCTGTATCTCTACACTAAACTGTTACTGGTGTGTGAAGGCCCTACCCAGCTGTATCTCTACACTAAACTGTTACTGGTGTGTGAAGGCTCTACCCAGCTGTATCTCTACACTAAACTGTTACTGGTGTGTGAAGGCCCTACCCAGCTGTATCTCTACACTAAACTGTTACTGGTGTGAAGGCTCTACCCAGCTGTATCTCTACACTAAACTGTTACTGGTGTGTGAAGGCTCTACCCAGCTGTATCTCTACACTAAACTGTTACTGGTGTGTGAAGGCCCTACCCAGGTGTACCTGTACACTAAATTGTTATTGGTGTGTGAAGGCCCTACACCAAGATGTATCAGGCTGCACCAGGCCTCTGTCTCACTGCAGGAGTTGGGTTTCAGTTTCACACAAAACTTCATCTGATAAGTGAGCCTACTCAGTGGTGAATGTGTCATGATTGTTATCCATCAAAAGAAAGATGATGGGATCATTTGAAGTGTTGACCTCTCTGATCTACCGGCAGTTGTAGCCCATGTACTTCTACATGTAAGTCATAGCCCAGACACTTCTACAGTCTCATGTAAGTCATAGCCCAGATACTTCTACAGTCTCATGTAAGTCATAGTCCAGCTACATCTATAGTATCCTGTAAATCATAGCCCAGGTACATCTATAGTGTCCCTGTAAGTCATAGTCCAGGTACATCTATAGTGTCCCTGTAAGTCATAGTCCAGGTACATCTATAGTCTCCCTGTAAGTCATAGTCCAGGTACATCTATAGTCTCCCTGTAAGTCATAGTCCAGGTACATCTATAGTCTCCCTGTAAATCATAGTCCAGGTACATCTATAGTCTCCCTGTAAGTCATAGTCCAGGTACATCTATAGTCTCCCTGTAAATCATAGTCCAGGTACATCTATAGTCTCCCTGTAAGTCAAAGTCCAGGTACATCTATAGTCTCCCTGTAAGTCATAGTCCAGGTACATCTATAGTCTCCCTGTAAATCATAGTCCAGGTACATCTATAGTCTCCCTGTAAGTCAAAGTCCAGGTACATCTATAATCTCCCTGTAAGTCATAGTCCAGGTACATCTATAGTCTCCCTGTAAGTCATAGTCCAGGTACATCTATAGTCTCCTGTAAGTCATAGTCCAGGTACATCTATAGTCTCCTGTAAGTCATAGTCCAGGTACATTTATAGTCTCCTGTAAGTCATAGTCCAGGTACATTTATAGTCTCCTGTAAGTCATAGTCCAGGTACATTTATAGTCTCCTGTAAGTCATAGTCCAGGTACATCTATAGTCTCCTGTAAGTCATAGTCCAGGTACATTTATAGTCTCCTGTAAGTCATAGTCCAGGTACATCTATAGTCTCCCTGTAAGTCATAGTCCAGGTACATTTATAGTCTCCCTGTAAGTTATAGTCCATGTACATCTATAGTCTCCCTGTAAGTCATAGTCCAGGTACATCTATAGTCTCCCTGTAAGTCATAACCCAGGTACATCTACAGTCTCCCTGTAAGTTATAGTCCAGGTACATCTATAGTCTCCCTGTAAGTCATAGTCCAGGTACATCTATAGTCTCCCTGTAAGTCGTAGTCCAGGTACATCTATAGTCTCCCTGTAAGTCGTAGTCCAGGTACATCTATAGTCTCCCTGTAAGTCATAGTCCAGGTACATCTACAATCTCCCTGTAAGTTATAGTCCAGGTACATCTATAGTCTCCCTGTAAGTCATAGTCCAGGTACATCTATAGTCTCCCTGTAAGTCATAGTCCAGGTACATCTATAGTCTCCCTGTAAGTCATAGTCCAGGTACATCTATAGTCTCCCTGTAAGTCATAGTCCAGGTACATCTATAGTCTCCCTGTAAGTCATAGTCCAGGTACATCTATAGTCTCCCTGTAAGTCATAGTCCAGGTACATCTACAGTCTCCCTGTAAGTTATAGTCCAGGTACATCTATAGTCTCCCTGTAAGTCATAGTCCAGGTACATCTATAATCTCCCTGTAAGTCATAGCCCAGGTACATCTACAGTCTCCCTGTAAGTTATAGTCCAGGTACATCTATAGTCTCCCTGTAAGTCATAGTTCAGGTACATCTATAGTCTCCCTGTAAGTCATAGTCCAGGTACATCTATAGTCTCCCTGTAAGTTATAGTCCAGGTACATCTATAGTCTCCCTGTAAGTCATAGTTCAGGTACATCTATAGTCTCCCTGTAAGTCATAGTCCAGGTACATCTATAGTCTCCCTGTAAGTTATAGTCCAGGTACATCTATAGTCTCCCTGTAAGTCATAATCCAGGTACATCTATAGTCTCCCTGTAAGTTATAGTCCAGGTACATCTATAGTCTCCCTGTAAGTCATAGTCCAGGTACATCTATAGTCTCCCTGTAAGTTATAATCCAGGTACATCTATAGTCTCCCTGTAAGTCATAGTCCAGGTACATCTATAGTCTCCTGTAAGTCATAGTCCAGGTACATCTATAGTCTCCCTGTAAGTTATAGTCCAGGTACATCTATAGTCTCCCTGTAAGTCATAGTCCAGGTACATCTTCAGTCTCCCTGTAAGTTATAGTCCAGGTACATCTAATAATAATAAGAATAGTTTATTTCTTATATAGCGCCCCATCCAAATAATTGTTCTGGGGTGCTTTACAATGATTATATCTAAAATAATGATACTAAAAATACATACTAATAACATAATAATAATAAATATATATATATATAAATAATAATAATAGTCTCCCTGTAAGTTATAGTCCAGGTACATCTATAGTCTCCCTGTAAGTCATCGTCCAGGTACATCTATAGTCTCCCTGTAAGTCATAGTCCAGGTACATCTATAGTCTCCTGTAAGTTATAGCCCAGGTACATCTATAGTCTCCCTGTAAGTCATAGTTCAGGTACATCTATAGTCTCCCTGTAAGTCATAGTCCAGGTACATCTATAGTCTCCCTGTAAGTTATAGTCCAGGTACATCTATAGTCTCCCTGTAAGTCATAGTTCAGGTACATCTATAGTCTCCCTGTAAGTCATAGTCCAGGTACATCTATAGTCTCCCTGTAAGTTATAGTCCAGGTACATCTATAGTCTCCCTGTAAGTCATAATCCAGGTACATCTATAGTCTCCCTGTAAGTTATAGTCCAGGTACATCTATAGTCTCCCTGTAAGTCATAATCCAGGTACATCTATAGTCTCCCTGTAAGTCATAGTCCAGGTACATCTATAGTCTCCTGTAAGTCATAGTCCAGGTACATCTATAGTCTCCTGTAAGTTATAGTCCAGGTACATCTATAGTCTCCCTGTAAGTCATAGTCCAGGTACATCTATAGTCTCCCTGTAAGTCATAGTTCAGGTACATCTATAGTCTCCCTGTAAGTCATAGTCCAGGTACATCTATAGTCTCCCTGTAAGTTATAGTCCAGGTACATCTATAGTCTCCCTGTTAGTCATAATCCAGGTACATCTATAGTCTCCCTGTAAGTTATAGTCCAGGTACATCTATAGTCTCCCTGTAAGTCATAGTCCAGGTACATCTATAGTCTCCCTGTAAGTTATAGTTCAGGTACATCTATAGTCTCCCTGTAAGTCATAGTCCAGGTACATCTATAGTCTCCCTGTAAGTTATAGTCCAGGTACATCTATAGTCTCCCTGTAAGTCATAATCCAGGTACATCTATAGTCTCCCTGTAAGTTATAGTCCAGGTACATCTATAGTCTCCCTGTAAGTTATAGTCCAGGTACATCTATAGTCTCCCTGTAAGTCATAGTCCAGGTACATCTATAGTCTCCCTGTAAGTTATAGTCCAGGTACATCTATAGTCTCCCTGTAAGTCATAATCCAGGTACATCTATAGTCTCCCTGTAAGTTATAGTCCAGGTACATCTATAGTCTCCCTGTAAGTTATAGTCCAGGTACATCTATAGTCTCCCTGTAAGTCATAGTTCAGGTACATCTATAGTCTCCCTGTAAGTCATAGTCCAGGTACATCTATAGTCTCCCTGTAAGTTATAGTCCAGGTACATCTATAGTCTCCCTGTAAGTTATAGTCCAGGTACTTCTGTAGGTTTTATGGTTGTGGGGTCACATGATCGCAGCAAGGAAGTCATTCAGAACGTTATTACTGTTTCAGTCACATCTGAGGTGATAAAAAGAAACATTAAAATTGATGATGGATGTGTCCCTGTCGTCACTCCACTGCTGGCCGGACATGGTGACGTGTGTGGACTGAGTTGTGTCTCCTGCTGTCACCTGTCAAGGGGGGACTCTGTCAGAGCTCACATGCCACTAGCCTTGTTGATACTTACCTGGTCACGCCCGACTTGATTAAATTAGGTGTGAAATGACCTAGTGTCCAGCTCAGATTGTCCATATCAAATAGCCTGAAACCAACAACCGCAATGACCGAACTCAGCCGACACTTTGAATAAATGTTTGACCAATCGACTCAGTCATTCCAGCCAAACGAAGTGACAAGAATTGATGACCAAATGTTAACTTCTATGTGATTGATATTTTGATCATCATTGTGTGTGCTGTACATGTTCACATGTGATGGACAGTATAATCCATGTGTATTATATATTACAGCTAAAGCATTATGTGTATATTATATAAATAAATATATATATATATATATATATATATATATATAATATAAACATATATATATATATATATATATATATGTATATATATATAATTATGCATAAATATATATGTGTATATATAAATATATTATATGTAATTACATATATATATATATATATATATATATATATATATATATATATATATATATATATATATATATTATACATACATGTTGATGTATACTGGTTTACATAATATACAATAATTATATGGCAGATACTAGTTTATTTGTACTGGTGTCAACTGTTGTGTCAAGGAATGACCCGTACGTCCTGGAAGTCCAGTGTTGCTGACCTGCTTCTCTGACATGTCCTGTCAGCCAATTCACAGTCTCCAGTGACACGTGCAGGCACTCACACAAGTGCACAGCACAAGACATGTCACCCCACAGTTAAACAGACATCATTGTCACAGGCATTATCTGAGCCATGCTCTAGCACTGGGTAGCCTGATGTCCCCATTGACACTCAGGGGTAATCAGCCATGTGATGGGAGATGCAAGTCATGCAACAAGGGGCAGATTGTTTCACCCTGAGAGGGCCTCAGGCTGAGAGCGCCCTCTGTCATGTATCATGTGTCTCTATCATGTGTCATGCCTTTGTCCTGTGTCTCTGTCGTGTGTCATGTTCCTCTGTCCTGTGTCATGTTCCTCTGTCCGGTGTCATGTGCCTCTCCGTCCTTTGTTGTGTGTTTCTGTCCTGTGTCATATGCATCTGCCCTGTCTGTGTCAATCTCCTCTGTCCTGTGTCCTGTGTCTCTGTCCTGTGCCTCTGTCCTGTGTCTCTGTCCTGTGTCTCTGTCCTGTGCCTCTGTCCTGTGTCTCTGTCCTGTGTCTCTGTCCTGTGTCTCTGTCCTGTGCCTCTGTCCTGTGTCTCTGTCCTGTGCCTCTGTCCTGTGTCTCTGTCCTGTGTCTCTGTCCTGTGTCTCTGTCCTGTGCCTCTGTCCTGTGTCTCTGTCCTGTGCCTCTGTCCTGTGTCTCTGTCCTGTGTCTCTGTCCTGTGTCTCTGTCCTGTGTCTCTGTCCTGTGTCTCTGTCCTGTGTCTCTGTCCTGTGTCTCTGTCCTGTGTCTCTGTCCTGTGCCTCTGTCCTGTGTCTCTGTCCTGTGCCTCTGTCCTGTGTCTCTGTCCTGTGTCTCTGTCCTGTGCCTCTGTCCTGTGTCTCTGTCCTGTGTCTCTGTCCTGTGTCTCTGTCCTGTGCCTCTGTCCTGTGTCTCTGTCCTGTGCCTCTGTCCTGTGTCTCTGTTCTGTGTCTCTGTCCTGTGCCTCTGTCCTGTGTCTCTGTCCTGTGCCTCTGTCCTGTGTCTCTGTCCTGTGTCTCTGTCCTGTGTCTTTATCCTGTGTCTCTGGTGCAGGCAAATGAGATATCATCCTTAAATTCTGCATTTTGATCTGTTATTAAAAAAGAGCAGGTTTATATTCTGCCTCATCCTGGCATTTTGTACAGTGGTCCTGTATACTCTACTCATGGTGTGTGTACATGTGTGTCCTTGTTGGTGTACATGTGTGTCCTTGGTGGGTGTACATGTGTATCCTTGGTGGGTGTACATGTGTGTCCTTGGTGGGTGTACATGTGTGTCCTTGGTGGGTGTACATGTGTGTCCTTGTGGGTGTACATGTGTGTCCTTGGTGGGTGTACATGTGTGTCCTTGGTGGGTGTACATGTGTGTCCTTGGTGGGTGTACATGTGTGTCCTTGGTGTGTGTACATGTGTGTCCTTGTTGGTGTACATGTGTGTCCTTGGTGGGTGTACATGTGTGTCCTTGGTGGGTGTACATGTGTGTCCTTGTGGGTGTACATGTGTGTCCTTGTTGGTGTACATGTGTGTCCTTGGTGGGTGTACATGTGTATCCTTGGTGGGTGTACATGTGTGTCCTTGGTGGGTGTACATGTGTGTCCTTGTGGGTGTACATGTGTGTCCTTGTTGGTGTACATGTGTGTCCTTGGTGGGTGTACATGTGTGTTCTTGGTGGGTGTACATGTGTGTCCTTGGTGGGTGTACATGTGTGTTCGTGGTGGGTGTACATGTGTGTCCTTGGTGGGTGTACATGTGTGTCCTTGGTGGGTGCACATGTGTGTCCTTGGTGGGTGTACATGTGTGTCCTTGGTGGGTGTACATGTGTGTCCTTGTTGGTGTACATATGTGTCCTTGGTGGGTGTACATGTGTTTCCTTGTGGGTGTACATGTGTGTTCTTGGTGGGTGTACATGTGTGTCCTTGGTGGGTGTACATGTGTGTATCAGACTATCAATACACTTTGTGGGTGTACAATTCTGTATCAGTACCCATGGTGGGTGTACACGTGGGTATCACTTATAATCAATACCCCTGACAGAATCCCCAGTTGTTGACTTGTTTGTTAACTTTGCTAATCAATTTTTTTTAAACCTGCAGTTGGTAGGAATGTTTGCGTTATTTTCAAGTCTTGCAGAATCTGCTCAGTGGCGTTGCTATTCCATGTATTTGGTTGTCCTTGGCACAGATCCAGGCCTGTCCAGGGACCAGCTCCACAGTCTAACAGCTCCACAGTCTAACAGCTCCACAGTCTAACAGCTCCACAGTCTAACAGTCTACCAGTTCCACCAGCTCTACACTCACCTCAACTCTACTTGTGTACCTGTCTACTAGTTCTACAGGCTCCACAGACACCTCAACTCTACTTGTGTACCTGTCTACTAGTTCTACAGGCTCCACAGACACCTCAACTCTACTTGTGTACCTGTCTACTAGTTCTACAGGCTCCACAGACACCTCAACTCTACTTGTGTACCTGTCTACTAGTTCTACAGGCTCCACAGTCACCTCAACTCTACTTGTGTACCTGTCTACTAGTTCTACAGGCTCCACAGACACCTCAACTCTACTTGTGTACATGTCTACTAGTTCTACAGGCTCCACAGACACCTCAACTCTACTTGTGTACCTGTCTACTAGTTCTACAGGCTCCACAGACACCTCAACTCTACTTGTGTACCTGTCTACTAGTTCTACAGGCTCCACAGTCACCTCAACTCTACTTGTGTACCTGTCTACTAGTTCTACAGGCTCCACAGACACCTCAACTCTACTTGTGTACCTGTCTACTAGTTCTACAGGCTCCACAGACACCTCAACTCTACTTGTGTACCTGTCTACTAGTTCTACCAGTCTCAGCCAAACATAGGATAAAAGCCACACTGTTGCCATGACGTCTGTTTTATGCAACCTTGTGACAGGGTGTGTATGGTCTGTACCCCAGCAGACAACGTGGGCCAAAGGATGTGAACGGTCTGTACCCCAGCATAAATAATGGTCCAAAGGGTGTGAATGGTCTGTACCCCAGCATAAAACATGGTCCAAAGGGTGTGAATGGTCTGTACCCCAGCATAAATCATGGTCCAAAGGGTGTGAATGGTCTGTACCCCAGCATAAAATGTGGTCCAAAGGGTGTGAATGGTCTGTACCCCAGCAGACAACATGGTCCACAGGGTGTCTATTGTTGGTACCCCAGCATAAAACATGGTCCACATGCAATATAAAGAATATATAGTGGTCAGTGGCTTATGGGAATATAAGGAATATAGTGGTCAGTGATCCACTGGAGTAATAATATAGTGTAGAGTGGTCAGTGTCCAGTGGGGTGTAATTTGTTCCTGATTCTCACATATCTTTACCCTGAAGTAGGTTGGCCAACTATAGCAGTCAATCATGTCGCTGTTTCAAGGTGCTCTGTGGAGTCTGTCAGTGGTGTAGTTGTCAGCTGTGGGCACATTCCACATCCTGGGTTTGTTTCCAGCTGTGTGGCGTAAGTAATATATGGAGGGCTGCAGCCTCAGCAAACATTCTCTGCTTCTGTAACTGGGAGAACAGTGTCAAATGTTAGAGTAAATACATTGCCTCAGTGCTAAAAAAGTTTATATCTAATTTGTGAATGCAGTGATTAACATTTAGGTAGAGATCGCATGATAGAAGAACTATTATTAATATTTATTAACATTATTGTCTGGGAACATGATAAAAGAAAACATATTTGTAAGCTTAATACTTTTTGGAATTATATATATATATGTATATATATATATATATATATATGTATATAATATAGGTTCCACTTATTAGTTTATCAGTTGTCAGCAGTCTCTCATTCAGGGAAACCATGTGACATGGTAGAATCTGAATGAGCACTTTGACCCTAAGATAAGGTCATCAGATCACTGCTTCCACTGGGTCAGTGAGCAGAATTTAAGTAGTAGGACATACAATTGTGTATGCACACTAACACATTATGTATATGCACACTAACACATATTATATACATGCACACTAATACATAATGATACACGATATGTCAGTAAAGTTTACTGTACATTAAGATTTACTTAGAATGAAATGGCTATATTGGATTACGTACATAAAGTACTTGTGCTGCTTGTAATGGTCCAAAGACATGTTAATTTATACCTCATAATTGTGCATACATAAAGACATTAATTTGCATATAATGTTAAATAAGAACAATTCTGAAGTCTGACGTTTAAATCAGACCCAAACTTTGCTAGTCACACCACCCTTAGCTATGTCAGGGGTAGACCCAAGCAGATGCACTAAACAACTTGTGCAGTAAGTATTTCTTTGCTTTATGCAGTTTAAGCTGAAACAACTTGATATATGTTTGCTGCCTTTTGAACTCACTAATGTATACATTTCTGCACCAACTGGCACTGCTATGGTCAGCTATGCAGACACTTAGTCCCCCCTATAAATCCCCCCTACCCCCTCCCCCCTTATATTATTGACTTGTCATTGTGAGGAATTGCTTGCTTTACGTGTGCTATTTCACAGATGACAACACTGTCAGTCATGTGATCATGTCATGTGACCACGTTGTGCTGATGCTGACAATATGGTAGCTGAAGTGCTGAACACTTGTAGACTATATAAGTCCCTTACATCACACAGGGCTACTGTATTTAAAATGTGTTTATAAACTATGACTACGTCAGCCTATGTCTCCTCCTTGTGTGCCAACTGTGTTAACACGGATGGAAATGAAAGGGTTAATATCATATAGAGTATGTAAAATGCAGGATGGTTAAAATAACTTAAAATTATATATTACTATCATAAAATATTTGTGACAAGCCTGATTGCATTAATACCATGTTTACTACAAGCCACTATCTTTTGGTATTAAAGCAATAATGTCTAGCTCTAGGCAGAATACTTTGTTTTTCTTGACTAGGGGAAACTGTTGATGTGTGTGTTGTGGTGCAGATGGTTTGGTTTATGGTTTGGTTGTCAACACATTGTAGCAGATGGTTTGGTTTATGGTTTGGTTTTCACACTTTGTAGCAGATGGTTTGGTTTATGGTTTGGTTGTCAACACATTGTAGCAGATGGTTTGGTTTATGGTTTGGTTGTCACACGTTGTAGCAGATGGTTTGGTTTATGGTTTGGTTGTCACACGTTGTAGCAGATGGTTTGGTTTATGGTTTGGTTGTTATACATTGTAGCAGATGGTTTGGTTTATGGTTTGGTTGTCACACATTGTAGCAGATGGTTTGGTTTATGGTTTGGTTGTTATACATTGTAGCAGATGGTTTGGTTTATGGTTTGGTTGTCACACATTGTAGCAGATGGTTTGGTTTATGGTTTGGTTGTTATACATTGTAGCAGATGGTTTGGTTTATGGTTTGGTTGTTATACATTGTAGCAGATGGTTTGGTTTATGGTTTGGTTGTCACACTTTGTAGCAGATGGTTTGGTTTATGGTTTGGTTGTCACACATTGTAGCAGATGGTTTGGTTTATGGTTTGGTTGTCACACGTTGTAGCAGATGGTTTGGTTTATGGTTTGGTTGTTATACATTGTAGCAGATGGTTTGGTTTATGGTTTGGTTTTCACACTTTGTAGCAGATGGTTTGGTTTATGGTTTGGTTGTCAACACATTGTAGCAGATGGTTTGGTTTATGGTTTGGTTGTCACACGTTGTAGCAGATGGTTTGGTTTATGGTTTGGTTGTCACACGTTGTAGCAGATGGTTTGGTTTATGGTTTGGTTGTTATACATTGTAGCAGATGGTTTGGTTTATGGTTTGGTTGTCACACATTGTAGCAGATGGTTTGGTTTATGGTTTGGTTGTTATACATTGTAGCAGATGGTTTGGTTTATGGTTTGGTTGTCACACATTGTAGCAGATGGTTTGGTTTATGGTTTGGTTGTTATACATTGTAGCAGATGGTTTGGTTTATGGTTTGGTTGTTATACATTGTAGCAGATGGTTTGGTTTATGGTTTGGTTGTTATACATTGTAGCAGATGGTTTGGTTTATGGTTTGGTTGTCACACATTGTAGCAGATGGTTTGGTTTATGGTTTGGTTGTTATACATTGTAGCAGATGGTTTGGTTTATGGTTTGGTTGTTATACATTGTAGCAGATGGTTTGGTTTATGGTTTGGTTGTTATACATTGTAGCAGATGGTTTGGTTTATGGTTTGGTTGTTATACATTGTAGCAGATGGTTTGGTTTATGGTTTGGTTGTTATACATTGTAGCAGATGGTTTGGTTTATGGTTTGGTTGTCACACATTGTAGCAGATGGTTTGGTTTATGGTTTGGTTGTTATACATTGTAGCAGATGGTTTGGTTTATGGTTTGGTTGTCACACATTGTAGCAGATGGTTTGGTTTATGGTTTGGTTGTTATACATTGTAGCAGATGGTTTGGTTTATGGTTTGGTTGTCACACATTGTAGCAGATGGTTTGGTTTATGGTTTGGTTGTTATACATTGTAGCAGATGGTTTGGTTTATGGTTTGGTTGTCACACTTTGTAGCAGATGGTTTGGTTTATGGTTTGGTTGTCACACGTTGTAGCAGATGGTTTGGTTTATGGTTTGGTTGTCACACGTTGTAGCAGATGGTTTGTATGGTTTGGTTGTCACACGTTGTAGCAGATGGTTTGGTTTATAGTTTGGTTGTCACACGTTGTAGCAGATGGTTTGGTTTATGGTTTGGTTGTCACACATTAGCAGTGACACACATGGCTACACTGGTGCCACCTAGTGAGTGACTCATGTTTTATATAAATTCAAGCCCATGTGTAGCAATTTGGGATGATATAATTCAGAAGCTCCTACCGGCTCAATAGATATGTTGTTAGACAAACTGTTATTTGTA
Organism: Oasisia sp. SBJ-2009; assembly: GCA_964017155.1. Taxonomy (NCBI): domain Eukaryota; kingdom Metazoa; phylum Annelida; class Polychaeta; order Sabellida; family Siboglinidae; genus Oasisia; species Oasisia sp. SBJ-2009. The sequence continues at coordinate 56,428,419 of OZ024857.1, forward strand.
ATGTGAAGTTGCATGACATTGGTCATCTAAAAATATGTATGGGTTGAATTTGTGATGTGAAAGAGTTGAGGAGAATGATTACATACACTTATTTCTTAATACCTTGTGGTGTCATGCAGTCTAATTGAGGGTTACACAGTGGAGGTCATAAAGCTCACATTTACCCAGTGTGTATGGTGACACACATTCAACAGTTGACTCCAACAATCTGGTAGTGTTTGTGGGTGCAGTGTGACCTGTTTAAGCCAACACACCTGAAGTAGTTCCTGTAATCACAGGCCTGGCTTATCTGATAGGCATTTTGACAGATAAACTGTGGTGAAACATATGCGGACATATCATATCTCCAGTTAATCATGCAACCTATTTTACTTGAGTTGGCTTGCCACATTTAGAAGTTTCTCCTGTTGAAAGAAACTGATCATTCCCCTGAATGGACCCCCCCCCCCCAAGACAGCAACTGCCAAGCACAGACTAGTTTTTATTGCACAACCACTGTCCATGTTCATAGCTGTGATAGACAGATGTCTGGAAGCAGGTGTTTCTACACTATCTGTCTCAGTATCTGTGGCTTATACACAAACAAGTACAATCTACATCTTGGATTGCACTAGTCATGCTGAATAGCCTTGTCCACAAGTATTGATACACATTGGAAAACTGTTGAAATATTGAGAAAATATCGCTTGACACTGTGCTACAGTCCTTTACACCATTATCTCTAAGTCATTTGAAAATAATACTAAGTATATATATAAGATATATATATATATATATACATATACATAATTTTATTATTTATAATTGTTTGCAAAATGACCATATATGTGTATTTGTGTGTATTTGTATGTATTTGTATATATATATATATATATATATATATATATATATATATATATATATATAAAACACGTGGTTTTGACAATATGAGTGGTTTTAATTGGCCACCACAAACTCACACACACATGCATGCACACATGCACACAAAGACACACACACATACATACATACATACATACATACATATATATATATATATATATATATATATATATATATATATATATATATAATATATAATGTGTGTTTGGTGGCGTAGGAAAACCACTCATATTGTCAAAAAATCATATGAGTTTTTAGTAAAGAAATGGAAACCAATACTATTTCAATTTCCAATGCAGTTGACTATGCACAAATATTCCCACTAGAAGCAGTTAGGGGAAGTAGGGACATGTCCGCACACTTAAGGTGAAACAAGCTATAGATAATGCACTGTTTGTGCTAAGAGGATGATATTTAGTATTCAGAATGAGCAATCATATTACTTTGTTGTTAGTTAGTTACGAAATCACATATCCCATCAGATATTTAAATATTTGGTCAAATGTAGAGGCATAGCTTTGTGCGGACATGCCCCAATGTACGGGGCATAGCCGCACACTGTGTGCGGTTATGCCCCAGGAATGGCGAAACAACAGCTGGTCTCACAGAGCTGACCATTAACTGCAATAATAATATGTAATGGTTTGTGTACACTACTGACACGTGCATTACTAAATAAAATTACAAGAAACACCAGAGAACACAAATCAACGGTTTCAAGTTTTCATATATAAGTAAAGTTTAGAAAATACAGTGGCCTTGAATCATAGTCCACGTTTATTCCTCCTTGAGAGTCAAAGCAAACAACAACATGGTTTGGTAACGGGGAAAGTCAAAGTTTGCAACGCAGCTTGTCTGAAGCCTTCTAGCTAACACAACATAGTCTGGTAAAGCGCAAAGTTAATCTAAAAACTCAGTTTGTCAGCTATGCGAGCATGACTTTGTATGGACTAACGTATACAGGCAAAGTTCTATATTATAAATTCTACATCATTTGTCATCTTGGTTATTTTAATCTATGAGCAATGATCAATTAAGCTTTATTTCTTTAACGGACCTCATGATACACAACATGGAAAATGTGATGTCAACACGATATAGCCTATTACACAATGACGAAGCGATGAATGGTATACTAAGTTTGATAATATTAAATAATTATAATATTAATCATCATATACTATCTCACATCAAAGTTTCCTAAAATATTAGTGGTAAGCAACTGAAGTATCTAAATATGTATCTAAGTAGACTACATAATATTATAAGCACCGGTGCACGAAATACGTCTGCACAGCGGCTGGGGCATGACCGCACAGGCCTGTGCGAACATGCCCCAAGCATCCAACACGTGAACAATTCTGAATTGCGCGAAAATGCTACTTATGAAAGTATCCCTTATTTCACACATCATAAAACATTAAAATGCAATTTGGAATTATGAATTAAAATTTATATGCACGTCTTACAGTTAAAGTAATACATAACACAGCAAATGAGTAAAATTACATCAGTGTTTACGAAAATAACATTTTATGTCATAACTTTTTACTTATTCACATCTATCAAAAAGTATATGGGCCAAAGTCCCACAAAATGTACAATTACGTTTTAGCAGGTCGAAAAATAAATGTTTTATTCTGACCAATTAAATTATATTTTCTCTTAGTACACATATTGAGGCATATGTCACATAAACGGTTCATTGAAATAAGTGTTACTTTTGCTATGACAGTCACTAGAAGTCAGACGTGATTTTCATCGCGTGTCCAGGGTCATTAAAGAAAAATTACAACAGTGCGTACAATTTAAGTAGTTAATTAAATAAAAACTGATAAATATTCTTGTGTTATTTAGAGTACATGCCGTTTAATAAATATCAAGAGTTATACGATTCAATTTGACTAGGAAACATTATTTATCGTTGTTATTACTATGGTGATAGTATTTGCACTCTGTTGTTTCTTAGAACGGCCTATTTTCAATTAGTGCAGTTATCTCAGAAAAGCATATGGAACGATTGTTTGTGCATAACCAGCAACCACGATCATTTATCTTTATCAAAGCTAACTGTCACAGGCGTCCGGCAATCGACAGTAGGTAAACGGTGGCCTACAAAGTTGGTAGGTGCGTATGACGCTGGACACGCAATGATGCTTTAATTGAACACAATCGTTATCCTTCGTCATAAATTACAAAACAAGTACTCATACGATTTTAAACATGCACCTACATGGACAATAATGTTCATATTGATCTTTTTATAGTTCGCAGAGACATACATTAATTCACAATTGTGGACGTAGCATCTCTTTGTGTATTTTGATTAACAACTAGAACGACAATGCATTAGGTACAACATTAATACAGATATTTATTATACTCTTTGAATGCACACATTATTTGTGGGGAATATATCGTCGGTCTAGATGCAACCTCCTCGCGACCATTCTTCCTGCCGAATTCTCTTTAGGTGACGTTCAGTGAAGAGTGACCGTCTTTTACTGACTGACATTTCTTGCAATTCGATTACCATTGATTCATGGACAGCGATAACCTTTGTCACTTCTTTGTTTCGCGAAGGATTCAATCCGTCCTTCCTCATTATTATGTCAGCACGTCACACCGGCGCTGACAAAATCATGTTAACATTGGTCATACCAGCTTTTGCTTGTCCTGAATTGTCTTTTTTCATTTCGGGTAGTGTGGCTTAAATGTTTCTCCAAAACCCATGCACGTCTTTGCAGCCTCTTTGTATTTATCTTCAAGGCAATTAGCTTCTGTTGGGCAGATGACCTCTTCTCCTTGGGACATTTTCCAGCAGCACGACGTTCAGCTGTCACATCGGCTGCTAATTATTGTGCTGCTGATGAATGCAGCTTAGGAAACTTCATGTTCACCACCAGGGTTTCTCTGAAACAAATAAACAACCACACAGGTTGAGGTTGTATTTAGAGAAAATGACACATTGTTATGTTCTTATAACACAATATATTAATATTACACAGCAAATGTACTTGTCTCTTGAAATTAACGTTTACAAATATATTTTAGTATTAATGTGTGAAATAAATAAGTATGATATTGTATATCACCGTGCGGGCGGTGGTAGAAGCCATTGGAAAGTTGCGTCCAAACACAGCATGCAGATAGTTTGTAAAAGATAGCAACCTTCTACTGTGACCTATAATTATAATTATTACAAGAACTAAGCATGTCTTATTTAACATGCAAAACATAAAATAATAAAATAAGACAAATATATATATATATAATAGTTATTAGTATGCTCGTATGCGAATCGTTGCTTAGCTGTATGTTACATATTTTGCGAAGGAAACATTATATATCATGCAAAGCTTGTATCATATTACATATGGCGTAATGGTTAACGGGTTTGAAAACAACGCACAATGCCCAATGATGTATGTATTATGAGTCAGCCAAACTCTGCGAAGACGTAGGCACTTCACTTGTGGTAGATGGAAGAGATGGTTTGAGTCTCTTCGACCTCCTCACTTCCACCTTCTGGGGTTGCCGCTGCAGATTCTGCGATTACCAACGCATCGGCTACTTGCATGGCATTCATCTTTTTACGATATGACTTGCTCTATATGAAGACATTTACATTTTGCACATTACTAATTATCTATGTATACATGGAAATACGTACATGTAATATTTAGTAAGATATATATACAATTGTTTGAGGATGAATGGAACTCAAGACAAATATGTGACTTACATGTATAGCTTTGCGCGCTCGTTGAGCATTTAGCTTTCGGTCTGGAAGGTCTCATGTGCAGAAATAATGAGCCTGTTTCTGAGCAGCACGATGGACCAAAAACGAAAGGCTTTTTGTATTTCACGATAACGGTGCGCGATTTTAGCCCAGTACATTCGCGTGTAATTGCTTGCCATGATTAAGCCACTTTGGTGGACGGAGCATTCTAAAAATGTAGAATGCAATATCAGTCAACCTGTATTTGGTTTGGGAAATGTTTATTTGCTTTCGAAAATAATCCCACGAGGTGGGCAGATCATGTGAGGTAACGGGAACTGTAACATGTTAGCCTTACGCGTTGCAGAAGGTTTTCCGCCTTTAGAGATCATGCCCTTTGGCCATTATTCTTAAAAATACTTGCTAAATTTACAAAACGCAATATATAAATATACTGTTTTGTAATCTGCGTAGCATGTGAAAGGTATATTGATTAGTCTTACCTAAATGGAAATTATTCTTATTTATGTCTATTTTTTACCTTTGCTCTGCAGATGTCCACAATTATTACGTTTTGTGTATAATAGTGTGTTCATCGTGTTTGTAATTGGAATGCCTTCTTTTTATATGAAGACCAATATTCACTTGACACATCTAGCCTAAAATGTAGCACGTCAGTATCATCTACATCTGGCTAATGTACGTTTGGTTAAATTTGCGTGTCCAGCGTCATCAAATGGCTTAGACATTACGATGGTCATATATCTGCATTCCCACATAGCAATATATCGTATTATTGTTCATTGGTTTGTCAGAACATAGCTGTTACATATACTAACGCTAAATGGAACTACGTTTATTAAGTTACACTATTACCTTCATTCATATTACATCATTTTATAAGAAAAAGTACACATACAGCCACAACTTTTCAAATAGTTGTTGTAGAGAACAAAAAAGTACCCACCAGCAGGGAAACAGCCGCCAAGGATGCAATGATCATAGTAGTTCCTATATATTAAGGCAGATTGCGCCCTCAACAGTATTTTTTAGTAATCCGACATATGACGCTGGATACGCAATTACGCTGGACACGCTCCAGTGTCGGTTTTGTTCTCATTTGAGCAAGAAATATTGTGAATATTGCTATTGCCATTGATGGTGATATAGCAGTGTGGCTGCTGGTTAATATGTAAAAATACAAACGACGTATGTTTCTTATTTTTTTGAAGGCAGCCATTTCTATATATGACGCTGGACACACAGCTAAAACGCAACATCATATTTTAAAATATAAACGTGAAGTATTTTCGTTAAATTTAGGTATAAACGTATATTTTCTTTTGTGTATACTTTAATTTAGATGTAACAAAAGCATACACATATAGGCATCATATAGAGATAATAGTACATTTATGTAATTGATCCCTATAAACCGATGACGCTGGACATGCAAAAACTGGTCACTGTAGAAATTGATGTGTACATTTTTTATTCCTCAAGGTTTAAACCTAAGTTTTCTACTGTATAGTCCCAATATGCATAGCATTTGTCCAGTGAACGCAGAAGAATAAATAAAACACCGTTTTCGTATGGCACTGCGTCAAACTTTGGAAACTTCAATTGGAAGGGTAATTTTTGCCATTTTTGGCCCTTTACCGCCAATTTCTGCCATTTTACAAATTAACAATGCTGTCGAATTTCATATGTCCTAAAAGCACGTCGCCGTGCCAATATATGATGACAATTTCATTAGACTGACTTAATAATTGACGATGTGAGAGAAAAAAGAAGTGATTTTAGTCAATTGTACATTTTGTGAGACTTTGGCCCATATGCAAGTGGTTGATTTGAGGGTTAGATGATGCCGCTAAGCATGATTCCACTAACAAGATGTTACGCGATGCGCAAATAATCGGGTGTGCGGACATGCCTCAGTGTGCGGATATGCCCCTACTTCCCCTACATGAACTTAAAGAGGGCACCTATCACAAATAAGGAGAAAAAGCCGTTTTAGTTTATTCACAGACAACAATACTTTATTAAGCAAAGCAAAGCAAAGCAAAGCAAAGCAAAGCAAAGCAAAGCAAAGCAAAGCAAAGCAAAGCAAAGCAAAGCAAAGCAAAGCAAAGCAAAGCAAAGCAAAGCAAAGCAAAGCAAAGCAAAGCAAAGCAAAGCAAAGCAAAGCAAAGCAAAGCAAAGCAAAGCAAAGCAAAGCAAAGCAAAGCAAAGCAAAGCAAAGCAAAGCAAAGCAAAGCAAAGCAAAGCAAAGCAAAGCAAAGCAAAGCAAAGCAAAGCAAAGCAAAGCAAAGCAAAGCAAAGCAAAGCAAAATTAAATAATTTTTGCTATCATTACATACATTCCTGTGAAGCTAATGTAACTGGGTTTGTATACAGTTAGCTTTATTATACTGAATAAATTTTCAAATTTTGATGACTACTTTTAAAGTTAAATGAATTTCAACAGACATCCATCACGCATGGTAACTTTTGTCCTAGGTAGTGAGCTTTCGCAAAACAGTGCAAAATGAAATATTTGATGTTGCAGCTTAGAACAAACTTTGCGGTTGCAAAAACACAAAAATTTACAACTTACACTTTGGTAAAAACAAAACTACACAGGTAGTTGACATGTCCTTGTGTCTGTTGTGTCTAGCGGAGTCTCATGAAGTCACAGGTAGTTGACATGTCCTTGTGTCTGTTGTGTCTAGCGGAGTCTCATGAAGTCACAGGTAGTTGACATGTCCTTGTGTCTGTTGTGTCTAGCGGAGTCTCATGAAGTCACAGGTAGTTGACATGTCCTTGTGTCTGTTGTGTCTAGCGGAGTCTCATGAAGTCACAGGTAGTTGACATGTCCTTGTGTCTGTTGTGTCTAGCGGAGTCTCATGAAGTCACAGGTAGTTGACATGTCCTTGTGTCTGTTGTGTCTAGCGGAGTCTCATGAAGTCACAGGTAGTTGACATGTCCTTGTGTCTGTTGTGTCTAGCGGAGTCTCATGAAGTCACAGGTAGTTGACATGTCCTTGTGTCTGTTGTGTCTAGCGGAGTCTCATGTACCAACCAACCGTGGGTGAGGAGCTTCAAGTGGTGCAGCCCGATCAGAACATCCGCACAGAGCCTGAGGAGAGTCAGCGTCGGAGAACCATCATCCTCCGCAAGGACCACGACTCCTGGGGCTTCACTCTACACGTGTGTATACGCTCAGTGTTCATTTGTATGTGTACTACACATTTATGTCTACTGTCTCATTTGATGTACCTGTATGTATGTCTGATCTACCTGTATGTGTGTCTGATCTACCTGTATGTGTGTCTGATCTACCTGTATGTGTGTCTGATCTACCTGTATGTATGTCTGATGTACCTGTATGTGTGTCTGATGTACCTGTATGTGTGTCTGATCTGCCTGTATGTGTGTCTGATCTACCTGTATGTGTGTCTGATGTACCTGTATGTGTGTCTGATCTACCTGTATGTGTGTCTGATGTACCTGTATGTATGTCTGATGTACCTGTATGTATGTCTGATGTACCTGTATGTATGTCTGATGTACCTGTATGTATGTCTGATGTACCTGTATGTATGTCTGATCTACCTGTATGTATGTCTGATGTACCTGTATGTGTGTCTGATGTACCTGTATGTGTGTCTGATGTACCTGTATGTGTGTCTGATGTACCTGTATGTATGTCTGATGTACCTGTATGTGTGTCTGATGTACCTGTATGTGTGTCTGATGTACCTGTATGTGTGTCTGATGTACCTGTATGTATGTCTGATGTACCTGTATGTGTGTCTGATGTACCTGTATGTGTGTCTGATGTACCTGTATGTATGTCTGATGTACCTGTATGTATGTCTGATGTACCTGTATGTATGTCTGATGTACCTGTATGTATGTCTGATGTACCTGTATGTATGTCTGATGTACCTGTATGTATGTCTGATGTACCTGTATGTATGTCTGATGTACCTGTATGTATGTCTGATGTACCTGTATGTATGTCTGAAGTGAGTCAGTTGTACTCGTGAATTCACACACAGAACATGTGAAATCACAGGTCGTAGTTTGCTGGGTCATCACCTTGAAGCCATCTCTGTAGACTGTTTTCATTGTAATGCTACTGGGTGTCTCTCCCTCTGCCTCTCTTGTCATAACCACCCCCTCTGTCTCTCATGTAATAACCACCCCCTCTGCCTCTCTTGTAATAACCACCCCCTCTGTCTCTCTTGTAATAACCACCCCCTCTGTCTCTCTTGTAATAACCACCCCCTCTGTCTCTCATGTAATAACCACCCCCTCTGCCTCTCTTGTAATAACCACCCCCTCTGTCTCTCTTGTAATAACCACCCCCTCTGTCTCTCTTGTAATAACCACCCCCTCTGTCTCTCATGTAATAACCACCCCCTCTGCCTCTCTTGTAATAACCACCCCCTCTGTCTCTCTTGTAATAACCACCCCCTCTGTCTCTCTTGTAATAACCACCCCCTCTGTCTCTCATGTAATAACCACCCCCTCTGCCTCTCTTGTAATAACCACCCCCTCTGTCTCTCTTGTAATAACCACCCCCTCTGTCTCTCTTGTAATAACCACCCCCTCTGTCTCTCATGTAATAACCACCCCCTCTGCCTCTCTTGTAATAACCACCCCTCTGTCTCTCTTGTAATAACCACCCCCTCTGTCTCTCTTGTAATAACCACCCCCTCTGTCTCTCATGTAATAACCACCCCCTCTGCCTCTCTTGTAATAACCACCCCCTCTGTCTCTCATGTAATAACCACCCCCTCTGCCTCTCGTGTAATAACCACCCCCTGTGCCTCTCTTGTAATAACCACCCCCTATGTCTCTCTTGTAATAATCACCCCTTCTGCCTCTCATGTAATAACCACCCCCTCTGTCTCTCTTGTAATAACCACCCCTCTGTCTCTCATGTAATAACCACCCCCTCTGCCTCTCTTGTAATAACCACCCCCTCTGTCTCTCTTGTAATAACCACCCCTCTGTCTCTCTTGTAATAACCACCCCCTCTGTCTCTCATGTAATAACCACCCCCTCTGCCTCTCTTGTAATAACCACCCCCTCTGTCTCTCTTGTAATAACCACCCCCTCTGTCTCTCTTGTAATAACCACCCCCTCTGTCTCTCATGTAATAACCACCCCCTCTGCCTCTCTTGTAATAACCACCCCCTCTGTCTCTCTTGTAATAACCACCCCCTCTGTCTCTCTTGTAATAACCACCCCCTCTGTCTCTCATGTAATAACCACCCCCTCTGCCTCTCTTGTAATAACCACCCCCTCTGTCTCTCTTGTAATAACCACCCCCTCTGTCTCTCTTGTAATAACCACCCCCTCTGTCTCTCATGTAATAACCACCCCCTCTGCCTCTCTTGTAATAACCACCCCCTCTGTCTCTCTTGTAATAACCACCCCCTCTGTCTCTCTTGTAATAACCACCCCCTCTGTCTCTCATGTAATAACCACCCCCTCTGCCTCTCTTGTAATAACCACCCCCTCTGTCTCTCTTGTAATAACCACCCCCTCTGTCTCTCTTGTAATAACCACCCCCTCTGTCTCTCTTGTAATAACCACCCCCTCTGTCTCTCATGTAATAACCACCCCCTCTGCCTCTCTTGTAATAACCACCCCCTCTGTCTCTCTTGTAATAACCACCCCCTCTGTCTCTCTTGTAATAACCACCCCCTCTGTCTCTCATGTAATAACCACCCCCTCTGCCTCTCTTGTAATAACCACCCCCTCTGTCTCTCTTGTAATAACCACCCCCTCTGTCTCTCATGTAATAACCACCCCCTCTGCCTCTCTTGTAATAACCACCCCCTCTGTCTCTCTTGTAATAACCACCCCCTCTGTCTCTCTTGTAATAACCACCCCCTCTGTCTCTCATGTAATAACCACCCCCTCTGTCTCTCATGTAATAACCACCCCCTCTGTCTCTCATGTAATAACCACCCCCTCTGCCTCTCTTGTAATAACCACCCCCTGTGCCTCTCTTGTAATAACCACCCCCTATGTCTCTCTTGTAATAACCACCCCTTCTGCCTCTCTTGTAATAACCACCCCTTCTGCCTCTCATGTAATAACCACCCCTCTGTCTCTCTTGTAATAACCACCCCTCTGTCTCTCATGTAATAACCACCCCCTCTGTCTCTCTTGTAATAACCACCCCCTCTGTCTCTCTTGTAATAACCACCCCCTCTGTCTCTCATGTAATAACCACCCCCTCTGCCTCTCTTGTAATAACCACCCCCTCTGTCTCTCTTGTAATAACCACCCCCTCTGTCTCTCTTGTAATAACCACCCCCTCTGCCTCTCTTGTAATAACCACCCCCTCTGTCTCTCTTGTAATAACCACCCCCTCTGTCTCTCTTGTAATAACCACCCCCTCTGTCTCTCATGTAATAACCACCCCTCTGCCTCTCTTGTAATAACCACCCCCTCTGTCTCTCTTGTAATAACCACCCCTCTGTCTCTCTTGTAATAACCACCCCCTCTGTCTCTCATGTAATAACCACCCCCTCTGCCTCTCTTGTAATAACCACCCCCTCTGTCTCTCTTGTAATAACCACCCCCTCTGTCTCTCTTGTAATAACCACCCCCTCTGTCTCTCATGTAATAACCACCCCCTCTGTCTCTCATGTAATAACCACCCCCTCTGCCTCTCTTGTAATAACCACCCCCTCTGCCTCTCTTGTAATAACCACCCCCTGTGCCTCTCTTGTAATAACCACCCCTTCTGTCTCTCTTGTAATAACCACCCCTTCTGCCTCTCATGTAATAACCACCCCCTCTGTCTCTCTTGTAATAACCACCCCTCTGTCTCTCATGTAATAACCACCCCCTCTGCCTCTCTTGTAATAACCACCCCCTCTGTCTCTCTTGTAATAACCACCCCCTCTGTCTCTCTTGTAATAACCACCCCCTCTGTCTCTCATGTAATAACCACCCCCTCTGCCTCTCTTGTAATAACCACCCCCTCTGTCACTCTTGTAATAACCACCCCCTCTGTCTCTCTTGTAATAACCACCCCCTCTGTCTCTCATGTAATAACCACCCCCTCTGCCTCTCTTGTAATAACCACCCCCTCTGTCTCTCATGTAATAACCACCCCCTCTGCCTCTCTTGTAATAACCACCCCCTGTGCCTCTCTTGTAATAACCACCCCCTATGTCTCTCTTGTAATAACCACCCCCTCTGTCTCTCTTGTAATAACCACCCCCTCTGCCTCTCTTGTAATAACCACCCCCTCTGCCTCTCTTGTAATAACCACCCCCTCTGCGTCTCTTGTAATAACCACCCCTTCTGCCTCTCTTGTAATAACCACCCCCTCTGCCTCTCTTGTAATAACCACCCCCTCTGCCTCTCTTGTAATGACCACCCCTTCTGCCTCTCTTGTAATAACCACCCCCTCTGCCTCTCTTGTAATAACCACCCCCTCTGCCTCTCTTGTAATGACCACCCCTTCTGCCTCTCTTGTAACAACCACCCCCTCTGCCTCTCTTGTAATAACCACCCCTTCTGCCTCTCTTGTAATAACCACCCCCTCTGCCTCTCTTGTAATAACCACCCCTTCTGCCTCTCCTGTAATAACCACCCCTTCTGCCTCTCTTGTAATAACCACCCCTTCTGCCTCTCTTGTAATAACCACCCCCTATGCCTCTCTTGTAATAACCACCCCCTCTGCCTCTCTTGTAATAACCACCCCTTCTGCCTCTCTTGTAATAACCACCCCCTCTGCCTCTCTTGTAATAACCACCCCTTCTGCCTCTCCTGTAATAACCACCCCTCTGCCTCTCTTGTAATAACCACCCCTCTGCCTCTCTTGTAATAACCACCCCTTCTGCCTCTCTTGTAATAACCACCCCTTCTGCCTCTCTTGTAATAACCACCCCTTCTGCCTCTCTTGTAATAACCACCCCCTCTGCCTCTCTTGTAATAACCACCCCTTCTGCCTCTCTTGTAATAACCACCCCTCTGCCTCTCTTGTAATAACCACCCCTCTGCCTCTCTTGTAATAACCACCCCTTCTGCCTCTCTTGTAATAACCACCCCTTCTGCCTCTCTTGTAATAACCACCCCCTCTGGCTCTCTTGTAATAACCACCCCTCTGTGTCTCTTGTAATGACCACCCCCTCTGTCTCTCATGTAATAACCACCCCCTCTGCCTCTCTTGTAATAACCACCCCTTCTGCCTCTCTTGTAATAACCACCCCCTCTGCCTCTCTTGTAATAACCACCCCCTCTGCCTCTCTTGTAATAACCACCCCCTCTGCCTCTCTTGTAATAACCACCCCTTCTGCCTCTCTTGTAATAACCACCCTTCTGCCTCTCTTGTCATAACCACCCCCTCTGCCTCTCTTGTAATAACCACCCCTTCTGCCTCTCTTGTAATAACCACCCTTCTGCCTCTCTTGTCATAACCACCCCCTCTGCCTCTCTTGTAATAACCACCCCTTCTGCCTCTCTTGTAATAACCACCCCTTCTGCCTCTTTGTAATAACCACCCCCTCTGCCTCTCTTGTAATAACCACCCCCTCTGTCTCTCATGTAATAACCACCCCCTCTGTCTCTCTTGTAATAACCACCCCCTCTGTCTCTCTTGTAATAACCACCCCCTCTGTCTCTCTTGTAATAACCACCCCCTCTGTCTCTCATGTAATAACCACCCCCTCTGTCTCTCTTGTAATAACCACCCCCTCTGTCTCTCTTGTAATAACCACCCCCTCTGTCTCTGTTGTAATAACCACCCCCTCTGTCTCTCTTGTAACCTTGCCACTCTGAGTAATAATAATAATAATAATAATATTTATTATTTATAAAGCGCAATATTCAAATATGCTCAAAGCGCTGTACAATAAAATATAAAGCTACATATATAATACATATAAAGCTAGTACAACTTGTTCAACCGTCTGAATTGAGAACCTGGGTGTGCAAGGGTTAAGGAACCGCAGTGGTTAAGGATTGGGTGCATTGTTGCGTGAGGTGATATTTTACCAGTGTTTAAGTACACACAGATTGCCATGTTGCCCTCTGGTGCCAACCTTTAAGTTGGCCAATCTGCAGCCACGACACACCAGGTGCCGTGTGTTGACAGGGACAGAGAGAGCCTGGAGGAGTGTAGACTGTGGTCATCTCAGTGTGGAAGGACATGTTTAGTTGTCTTTGCTGTTTCTTACAAATTGTTACATGTCCAACTAGTGAACCTTGCTTTGCATTTATGGGGAGAGGATTAGTCACGGTCCAGTGAGCAGCAGTCAGTATGCTTTCAGTTGACTTCATCTACAGGAAGTGTGCTTGGTGGCTCACTTAAGTCAGTTCTGACTCTGGTGGCTCTCATAAGTCAGTTCTGACTCTGGTGGCTCTCATAAGTCAGTTCTGACTCTGGTGGCTCGTGTTGAGTCAGCTCTGACTCACTGGTGGCTCGTATTGAGTCAGCTCTGACTCTGGTGGCTCGTATTGAGTCAGCTCTGACTCACTGGGTGATGCCACTCCACTGGATGTGGCCTTTAGCCAGGTTCATTCACAGCTTTACTTTTGAGTGCTTTGTTAATACAAGATTTTATCCAGTTATGTTGTTCCCACAATTGTGTTAACAGGAGTTTGGTTATATTTGAAGATAAACATATAAAGTCATTATGATGCAGATCTACATGTCTAACTTGTATTTGACCTATTACTACAAATAATGAAATGGTGCATATAGATATTTGCCATTTTATTACAGTTAGTTAACATATAAGTTACTTATGGAAACCCTTGTGTGAGTTCACGTTTGGTGTGAATCTGTTGCAGACGTACGGCATCAAGCACAAGTCGACAGAGAAACTGGAGGTCCTCACGTACGTGGACTACGTGTGTGCGGGGGGACCCGCCTGTGTGGCTGGCATGAGAGCAGGTTAGACTTGGACTTGGCTTACTCAGAGCATTGAACAGTTAACAGAATGTTGCACTGCTGTGTTTTATACACTGCAGTGACAGTCTGATGAATTTAGTGCAAACTTTTATTTAAAATTCTGACTAGTAAGATGTAATGTTGTTTACTATAAATATATGTGTAAGAGTAAGGCAAGAAGGCATAATTCAAGTGTTCTTATTAGTTGTCTGTTTACTTTTTGTTTGTATTATATATCTACATTTTGACATTAGGTCCACTTTCCAACAGTGCCCTTCACCTGTTCAAGCCAGCAGCTCATCTGTATGTGAATGAAAACTATCAAATTGTAATACTTTCTTGTCAGCAATAAACTGTACTCATAATCCATTTTAGTAAACTCTTTGTGAATGAAATTAGGATAAATGAGTGTTTGAAAACTGTTTATTGTCTGTATTATTGTGCTTGCATCTCAGGTGATGTAATTCTAGCCATCAATGGCATCAGCATGGAGTCCGCTGACCACACCACACTTGTCAACTTCATCAAGACATGTGAGACAACCATGAGGTAAGCATTACAGGCACCCTGTAGGGGTATGGAAACAACATTACAGACACCCTGTAGAGGTAGAGAAACAACATCACAGACACCCTATAGACATGGAGAAACAACATCACAGACACCCTGTAGACGTAGAGAAACAACATCACAGACACCCTATAGACGCAGAGAAACAACATCACAGACACCCTATAGACGTAGAGAAACAACATCACAGACACCCTATAGAAGTAGAGAAACCTCAGCACTGATGCCCTGTTTGGATAGAGATATGATTGCGAGGTAAACATTTGTATAATGGAAGATAGTTATGAAATATAAATTGTTCTACTTTTTATTTATTTGCATAAAGCATTAAGATTATCACTTGTGTTTGTTTACTAATGAATTCTAACAATGTTCTGTGCCATCAAGTCTTTACCCTTTCACCAACACAAACTGGAACAGACGTTTTAAAAACACACCACAAATATAACTGACAAGTTGCACCAAGACAACGTACTCCAGAATGTCAAAATAATTATAGAAGGCAAGTCACAAGTAACAGTTGATGACAAGTCACAAGTAACAGTAGATGACAAGTCACAAGTAACAGTAGATGACAAGTCACAAGTAACAGTTGATGACAAGTCACAAGTAACAGTTGATGACAAGTCACAAGTAACAGTAGATGACACAGTTACTGTTTGAACACAAGTCACAAGTAACAGTAGATGACACAGTTACTGTTTGAACACAAGTCACAAGTAACAGTAGATGACACAGTTACTGTTTGAACACAAGTCACAAGTAACAGTAGATGACACAGTTACTGTTTGAACACAAGTAACAAGTAACAGTAGATGACACAGTTACTGTTTGAACACAAGTCACAAGTAACAGTAGATGACACAGTTACTGTTTGAACACAAGTCACAAGTAACAGTAGATGACACAGTTACTGTTTGAACACAAGTCACAAGTAACAGTAGATGACACAGTTACTGTTTGGAAACAAGTCACAAGTAACAGTAGATGACATAGTTACTGTTTGAACACAAGTCACAAGTAACAGTAGATGACACAGTTACTGTTTGAACACAAGTCACAAGTAACAGTAGATGACACAGTTACTGTTTGAACACAAGTCACAAGTAACAGTAGATGACACAGTTACTGTTTGAACACAACTCACAAGTAACAGTAGGTGACATAGTTACTGTTTGAACACAAGTCACAAGTAACAGTAGATGACATAGTTACTGTTTGAACACAAGTCACAAGTAAAAGTAGATGACATAGTTACTGTTTGAACACAAGTCACAAGTAACAGTAGATGACACAGTTACTGTTTGAACACAAGTCACAAGTAACAGTTGACGACATAGTTACTGTTTGAACACAAGTCACAAGTAACAGTAGATGACACAGTTACTGTTTGAACACAAGTCACAAGTAACAGTAGATGACACAGTTACTGTTTGAACACAACTCACAAGTAACAGTAGATGACACAGTTACTGTTTGAACACAAGTCACAAGTAACAGTAGATGACACAGTTACTATTTGAACACAAGTCACAAGTAACAGTAGATGGTACAGTTACTGTTTGAACATAAGTCACAAGTAACAGTAGATGACACAGTTACTGTTTGAACACAAGTCACAAGTAACAGTTGACGACATAGTTACTGTTTGAACACAAGTCACAAGTAACATTTGATGACACAGTTACTGTTTGAACACAAGTCACAAGTAACAGTAGATGACACAGTTACTGTTTGGAAACAAGTCACAAGTAACAGTAGATGGTACAGTTACTGTTTGGAAACAAGTCACAAGTAACAGTAGATGACATAGTTACTGTTTGAACACAAGTCACAAGTAACAATAGATGACACAGTTACTGTTTGAACACAAGTCACAAGTAACAGTAGATGACATAGTTACTGTTTGAACACAAGTAACAGTAGATGACATAGTTACTGTTTGGACACAAGTCACAAGTAACAGTAGATGACACAGTTACTGTTTGAACACAAGTCACAAGTAACAGTAGATGACACAGTTACTGTTTGAACACAAGTCACAAGTAACAGTAGATGACACAGTTACTGTTTGAACACAAGTCACAAGTAACAGTAAATGACACAGTTACTGTTTGAACACAAGTCACAAGTAACAGTAGATGACACAGTTACTGTTTGAACACAAGTCACAAGTAACAGTAGATGAAACAGTTACTATTTGAACACAAGTCACAAGTAACAGTAGATGGTACAGATACTGTTTGAACACAGCAAAATTGGCATCCCATTTTGTTGAATTAAATCAATAAACTCAGAAAAGGTTGAACTAACATTTATAATTATAAAATGTAAAAATGTACACTACATAACAAAGATTGTTGAAAGATCCTGTGTTTGTTTTTTGTAGAATGATCGTTCTGTTTGAAGATTGCTGCCACAAGGTGGAGCTTCATTCTCGCTACATCAAACTTCAGGTAGATTGTCCATTCGCATTAACGTGTGTCAACATTATATACCTGTCCACATGACTCTTGCTACATCAAACTTCAGGTAGACCATCCATTCTCGTTCACCTGTGTCAACGTTACACACCTGTGAACCTGTAGGTGGACCAACCACACACATCATGTCACCTGTGAACACGTCACATACCTGCAGCATACACAGAGGATGTTTGATGTAGGCAGCTTAATGTACTCTGGTGTTGTAGCAACGAGGAAGTAGTTCAAAGTAATGCCAAAATACAAATCTCATAATTGACACTTTCTAGAATGTAATCTGTGATGAGAAAGTCATTCAGGTGATGTTGTAATACATGTTTGTGTTACCTTTTTGTTTTGAAAATGGCCATTATCAAATTCATGCACATTGATTTCTCATGAGTCCATTTCAAATCCAGGTGCCTAACTGACTTTGTTAGCAAATAGTAACAAACTTAAGAGGGCTGAAAAGCTTGCAAAACCATTGCCCAAACATAAGAACGTATCATTTACAGGATATGTGACCATGATTTGACGAGAACAGAGCCATGGTATATTTTAAATAATGTTTCAAACTTGGATATCTTTGACCACTGCGTGCTGCCATATTACACTCAAGCTGCACTTGGTTTGAGTGTCTCCTTCGCACTCAATGTAAATTTTCTATTTTTTTCTGATCTGCTTCTTTAATAGATATTTCTGCGTGAAAACAAGAATGTGGCATCATATGTAGGTGCTAGTAGTGTTAATATGTTTAAAAATAAAATTGACATGTACCTAAGAAGGGCTGGGTACATTTAGTTAGATAGGTTGGACTCTCGATAAGCCAAAGGGCTTCCTTGTCCACCTGCCATCTAGAGTTGATTCTCTAGGTGGCAATCTTGTTAAATCTTGTTAAATATTATATATGATAGACATTCTATAGGGCAAAAAATCATATAGATTCAAAATAAAAAAGACTAAATTGTATTACAACAATTTACAACCAATGAAAGAATGTTAGATGCCACACTGATTGGCCCTCTATAATATTTGTGAAGTAGTGATGCGCAAATTAATATGCATATCAGCGACACAGACTTTGTTTCCAACCAAACTCATATAAACAAAGTTACATTTTGAATGACTTTTGTCAGCAAATTGAATCTATTGGTGTAGCAATCTGAAATACACCCGCACAGACATTGGTTAGGAAATTCCAAACATGGGAATTCCCAATTGGAATACTGCACAGAGCCGTTTAAAAGGATTTTGTTTGTTATAAATCCCATAATTTTATTTAACCTTTATATTTTGTACACGGGTATAACTGATTTGTTGATCTATATAAAACACCTGCCCTATGACGCCATATTCTTATTTTTAGCAGAAATGTTTATGGAGGAAGTAAATCAAAAACAATTGAAAATTTACACTGAACAGATCAGATAGGAGCTACTTAAGACAGGAGCTACTTAGAATCAAATGCAGCTTGAACGTAATATGGTGGTGCCCAATGTCAGGGATATCCCAGATTGAAAAATTATTCAACATATACCATGGCTCCATGTTCATCAAATCATGGTCACATATCCTCTAGATGTTCGTATGTTTTGGCAATGGGTGTTCAAGCGTTTCAGCCACCCTTGAAATCTATTTATGACATTTGCAGATGGTTCTGAGGGCAAAAATCTTTGAAATACGATCTCTTGAGCATCAAGAGGCACTTGTACTTGAAGGTAAATATTTCTCACCAAGAATGAAGATTCTCCAACATGTGGGTCGTACTTCCTGTCAACAAGTGTAGTGCACTATCAAGAACATGCATAGCTTGATGCAGAGACCCTTCCACCCATCATTTGGATGGGTAAAGCCCATTGTGGACAGTTAGAAATATGGGTAAACAAATGAAGGAGCAAAAAAGGCCTTCCAAAACAATTGACATTGTAAGTTATGCCTCAAAGGGGAGTGTAATGGTGTCACATGTGTGTTTGTAGTCCATTTCAGGTCATCAGACACATTTGGTGGGGTAGGGGCACTACATACTGGAAGGGTAGGGGCACTATGTGGGGTACTGTGTAATGGTGGGGTCCTATGTAGTGGGGTACTATGTAATGGTGGGGTCCTATGTAATGGTGGGGTACTATGTAATGGTGGGGTCCTGTGTAATGGGGTACTATCTAATGGTGGGGTACTATGTAATGGTGGGGTCCTGTGTAATTGGGGGTTCTATCTAATGGTGGAGTACTATGTAATAGGGGGTACTATGTAATGGTGGGTTCTATGTAATGGTGGGGTACTATGTAATGGTGGGGTCCTATGTAATGGGGGGTTCTATGTAATGGCGGGTTCTATGTAATGGTGGGGTTCTGTGTAATGGTGGGGTTCTATGTACTGGTGGGGTACTATATAATGGTGGGGTCCTATGTAATGGGGGTACTATGTAATGGGGGTACTATGTAATGGTGGGGTACTATGTAATGGAGGGTACTTTGTAATTGTGGGTTCTATCTTCGGGTGGTCAAAGGGGCAGTGAAACAAATAATTTCTTTTTTTATTTAGTTTTAACCTTTTGGGTCAGTATTTTATACGAGCTGTCTGTAACAGTGCATCATTTTTCTTCCTCCTCAGGGAAGAGCAGACTTGACCCGCGGCGCCTCAGTCTGGCCAGCAGTGGTGGCAGCTCTGTGACTGGCTTCTGGGACGACCGACTGAGTCTGCGCCCAGAATATGACATCTGCCCAATGCACAGCACAAGCCCAATCCTGCCCAAACACAGCAGCAGTGACACCAGCAGTCTGCGTATGGCATCTACGAGTAGTGCCTCGCTGTGCAGCTGTGAGTTTGTCAATGTGTCGTTTGCGCCAGACGGTCGATTGGACTCCCCAGAATCACTCCAAGGCAGCTTTAGGTGTCATTCTCTTGGGTCTGGCGGACGACACCCGAACTCAGCAGCCTTTCTCAGGAACACGTCCAGTCTCGACAGAGCCGACTTCAAACGACAGAAGCGACCGAGAAGCCTGAACCTGAGTCGACCCATCAGTAGCTATGATTTGAAATTTCCAGCAATTGAGGAATTGGAGTTGAAAACATGTATTTCTGCCAGTGCTGTTCCCACTGTCTCCGAACAGAAACATGCCAGGTCTGCATTATCTCGCAATTTGATGTACTCAAGTTGCCGTAGCGACAGGGGAAGCTCCAGGACACCTCAGGAAGTGTCTCCATTCACCTCTACAGACATTGCACAGACAAACAACGGAGAAGTCCATTGGAGTTCAACATGCGATGGAACTAGGAGTGGAGCCGTTGTCTCTCTGGACACCACCCCATGTGTGGGGAAATCGCACAAATCCCTGCTTACAAACATTGCTACAGCCAGGGCGACAGGGGCTTCTTTCACAAGGTCGATGATTTACCATTCCACCCCACACAGACTTCGCAGAAGTAAAAAGCTGAAGAGGTCGTCGTCTCATGCACCATCCGAGTTCAAAGGTTCTCCAATGCTGCTTAGCATAAAACCTCTGACACCAGACTTGCCTGTAGGTGGCAGCACTGGAAGTACACAGAGCCTCTCAAGTACAGCGACAAACTCTTTGCGATACTCAAGGAACTTGAGCAGTCGGGAGGACATGAGCAACGAGTTCAGTTTGACAGACTCACCCTTGGTAGACAATGTCTTTCCTTCTCCAAGTCACCCCTTGCCTGCACCCCTCACTAGCACCCCTGCACCCCTCCCTAGCACCCCTGTACCCCTGGCTAACACCCTAGGATCCCTCCCTGGCACCCATGGATCCCTCCCTGGCACCCATGGATCCCTCCCGGGCACCCATGGATCCTTCCCTGGCACCCATGGATCCCTCCCAGGCACCCATGGATCCCTCCCGGGCACCCATGGATCCCTCCCGGGCACCCATGGATCCCTGGCTAGCGAACCTGTGGCCAGATGTCAGTTTAGTGGCATGCAGAAGCCATTTGCCTGTCAACTGGACGGTGTCACCTCTCTGTCAGCAGAGTCACCACTTGAGTGCTGTGTGCCGCCGTGTCACCTCCACAGTTGTGTTGGAG
The DNA here is from genome assembly GCA_964017155.1 of Oasisia sp. SBJ-2009. Classification (NCBI taxonomy): domain Eukaryota; kingdom Metazoa; phylum Annelida; class Polychaeta; order Sabellida; family Siboglinidae; genus Oasisia; species Oasisia sp. SBJ-2009. Next base: position 56,450,007 of record OZ024857.1, read on the forward strand.
TGATCACACAGCAGCGAGATCCCCAGGAATGTGATCTCTGTAATCGTATTGATGAGATCACACTACGACGAGATCACCAGGAATGTGGCAGTTCGAGACTTGGTACATCGGACTACTTCAGTATGGTGCCTTCTGTGACAGGCGACACTGACAACTGGTACTTAGCAGGCGCCGCTGACTCTTGTGACAGGTGTCATGGCGTGTGTCATAATGACAGCTGTAATGACAGCTGCAATGACAATTGTGACAGTTTCATAAATAGTTGCAGTTCACAGACGCAACAGAAACGTTTCGTATTTTATAATGACTTGAATCGTGTCCAACTGGAATTTGTCAATGAAAAGGATGAGGAAACTGCCCTGTAGAGATGTAATTGTGGACGTAAATGTTGGAAACAGACCACAATTACTGCTGTCATTGGGGACAGGTCACAATTACTGCTTTCATTGGGGACAGGTCACAATTACTGCTTTCATTGGGGACAGGTCACAATTACTGCTTTCATTGGGGACAGGTCACAATTACTGCTTTCATTGGGGACATACCACAATTACTGCTTTCATTGGGGACAGGTCACAATTACTGCTTTCATTGGGGACAGGTCACAATTACTGCTTTCATTGGGGACAGGTCACAATTACTGCTGTCATTGGGGACATACCACAATTACTGCTGTCATTGGGGACAGGTCACAATTACTGCTTTCATTGGGGACAGGTCACAATTACTTTTTTCATTGGGGACAGGTCACAATTACTGCTTTCATTGGGGACAGGTCACAATTACTGCTTTCATTGGGGACATACCACAATTACTGCTTTCATTGGGGACAGGTCACAATTACTGCTTTCATTGGGGACAGGTCACAATTACTGCTTTCATTGGGGACAGGTCACAATTACTGCTGTCATTGGGGACATACCACAATTACTGCTGTCATTGGGGACAGGTCACAATTACTGCTGTCATTGGGGACATACCACAATTACTGCTTTCATTGGGGACAGGTCACAATTACTGCTGTCATTGGGGACATACCACAATTACTGCTGTCATTTGGGACATACCACAATTACTGCTTTCATTGGGGATACACCACAATTAGAGTTCTCATTGAGGGCAGACCACAAATACTTTTCCTGTCTGAGAACAGACCATAATTACCTCCATCATGACAGCATCGTTTATGCTGTGTGGCTGTCAAATGTGTAAAACATCTTAACATGGGCAGGATGCGTGTTTTTAAAATACTTAATCATAGTTAACATAGCGTGACATCATTTGACAGTACAGTGGGTATTTTACACATGGATTATTTCATTCATGTTTACTGTAAAGACTGTCTGTAATGACTGTCTGTGTGTAATGACTGCCTGTGATGACTGCCTGGAATGACTGTCTGTAATGACTGTCTGTGTGTAATGACTGCTTGTAATGACTGCTTGTAATGACTGCCTGTAATGACTGTCTGTAATGACTGCCTGTAATGACTGCCTGTAATGACTGCCTGTAATGACTGCCTGTAATGACTGCCTGTAATGACTGCCTGTAATGACTGCCTGTAATGGCTGCTTGTAAATGGGTGCCTGTAATGACTGCCTGTAATGACTGCCTGTAATGACTGCCTGTAATGACTGCCTGTAATGACTGCCTGTAATGACTGCCTGTAATGACTGCCTGTAATGACTGCCTGTAATGACTGCCTGTAATGACTGCCTGTAATGACTGCCTGTAATGACTGCCTGTAATGACTGCCTGTAATGACTGCCTGTAATGACTCCTGTAATGACTGCCTGTAATGACTCCTGTAATGACTCCTGTAATGACTCCTGTAATGACTCCTGTATCTGGACAATATGCTTTCAGATAACCAAAAACATCTATGAAGTGGTTATTTATTTTTGTTTCGTCACGTGTGTTCACAGCCTGCTGTTTGTCTCATCACACATTGCAAAGTGTCCCTACTTGTTAAATCATTTCAAGCTGCTGGTGTTAATATTAAAACAGTTTGACCACATTAGACACACATGTGACTTGCCCAATGAATGTTTAGTGCACATGTAACCTGCACAATGAACATTTAGTGCACATGTGACCTGCCCATTGAACATTTAGTGCACATGTGACCTGCCCAATGAACGTTTAGGGCACATGTGACCTGCCCAATGAGCGTTTAGTGTACGTGTGACCTGCCCAATGAACATTTAGTGCACATGTGACCTGCCCAATGAACATTTAGTGTACATGTGACCTGCCCAATGAACATTTAGTGCACAAGTGACCTGCCCACTAAACATTTAGTGCACATGTGACCTGCCCAATCAACGTTTAGTGTACATGTGACCTGCCCAATGAACATTTAGTGCACAAGTGACCTGCCCACTAAACATTTAGTGCACATGTGACCTGCCCAATCAACATTTAGTGTACATGTGACCTGCCCAAAACATTTAGTGTACATGTGACCTGCCCAAAACATTTAGTGTACATGTGACCTGCCCAAAACATTTAGTGCACATGTGACCTGCCCAAAACATTTAGTGTACATGTGACCTGCCCAAAACATTTAGTGTACATGTGACCTGCCCAAAACATTTAGTGCACATGTGACCTGCCCAAAACATTTAGTGTACATGTGACCTGCCCAAAACATTTAGTGTACATGTGACCTGCCCAAAACATTTAGTGCACATGTGACCTGCCCAAAACATTTAGTGTACATGTGACCTGCCCAGTGAAGTTCCATTTTCATGTGAGATGTTTACACACAAAACACTCAATACACGCAAAATATCTGCTACTTACAATTTAAGTTTTAATAATCTTACATATGTTGACTATGTACAATTTTATGTTAATAATCTTAAGAATATTGACTACACCATTGTTGGATGATATTCTTAAGAATGTTGGCTACTTACAATTAATGATATAAACTATTAATATGTTTATGGATGTATATATTATGCAGTGCTGGTAACATTGCTTATTTACGTTTTTGCCTTATACTGCAGATCCGGGGTCTTGTTACTTTATTAAAATGTTCCTTACATCAGCCTTTGTTGTTTTTCATGGATGTACCTTAGAACGCAGATGATAGACACGACAAGCACACAGGGCTTGGTGCAACTGGTCCATTGTGGTCAATGAGTAGTGAAACATAACGTGTTCAGTGTGAGTGACATGGCCCTTGCAGCCATCAGTCGTGTTCAGTGTGAGTGACATGGCCCTCGCAGCCATCAGTCGTGTTCAGTGTGAGTGACATGGCCCTCGCAGCCATCAGTCATGTTCAGTGTGAGTGACATGGCCCTTGCAGCCCTTAGTTGATGGGGAAACCTAATGAGAATTTTCAACATGTTGATCTTGACCGATGTTATTCTTAAACAGTTATGACTACAGATGATAACATTCGTGTCATGAAACTTACATGAGTACTTATGATATTATTCATTTCATATAATTTCATGGTGTGCACTGATTGTTTCTATTTGTAAGATAATAACTTTTTATGTAATTTATGTTATAAGTTCAGTTGGCTGAGTAATGCTCTGTTAATCATATATTATATAGTATTTGTGATTTCCAGGTAAAATGCCCAACGGACAACATTTGTATTGTTGTTTACAATTACAATGAAGAATACTTCTATACAATGTTCAATGAAAAGTGGTCATCTTTTCTTTACAAACAAAATGCAGGATGTTTTACCATAGATGTTTATGAACGTTTGATTCATAAACGTTTTTGTTTCACCCATGTAATATTTCTATACCATACCAACCACCAACCAAGGTACTAAGCAGGGGAAAAGGTGTTGTTTGTCTTCCAGGAGCTAAGATGGAGCCTGTGACAGAACGGGTAGAGAAGACACTGGGGCATGGCCAGGGACGATCTACATTAGCACTCCTATGGACGAACACTGCAGACAGGGAGGGTCTCCATTAGCACCTGTAGGGATGAACACTGCAGACAGGGAGGGTCTCCATTAGCACCTGTAGGGATGAACACTGCAGACAGGGAGGGTCTACATTAGCACCTGTAGGGACGAACACTGCAGACAGGGAGGGTCTCCATTAGCACCTGTAGGGACGAACACTGCAGACAAGGAGAGTCTACATTAGCACCTGTAGGGACGAACACTGCAGACAGGGAGAGTCTACATTAGCACCTGTAGGGACGAACACTGCAGACAGGGAGAGTCTACATTAGCACCTGTAGGGATGAACACTGCAGACATGGAGAGTCTACATTAGCACCTGTAGGGACGAACACTGCAGACAGGGAGAGTCTACATTAGCACCTGTAGGGACGAACACTGCAGACAGGGAGAGTCTACATTAGCACCTGTAGGGACGAACACTGCAGACAGGGAGAGTCTACATTAGCTCCTGTAGGGATGAACACTGCAGACAGGGAGAGTCTACATTAGCACCTGTAGGGATGAACACTGCAGACAGGGAGAGTCTACATTAGCACCTGTAGGGACGAACACTGCAGACAGGGAGAGTCTACATTAGCACCTGTAGGGACGAACACTGCAGACAGGGAGGGTCTCCATTAGCACCTGTAGGGATGAACACTGCAGACAGGGAGAGTCTACATTAGCACCTGTAGGGACGAACACTGCAGACAGGGAGGGTCTACATTAGTACCTGTAGGGATGAACACTGCAGACAGGGAGGGTCTCCATTAGCACCTGTAGGGATGAACACTGCAGACAGGGAGGGGACGACTAGGACAGTGCAGAGACTCAGACAGTTGGTGGGGAAACAGAAGAAGACAAGAGTTGAACATATTATTCTCTCAGGAATCTTGCCAGTAATGGGAGGAAGGGGAGCAATTAATATATAAAACTGCAAGAGGATGGCAATCAATGCTCTAATTGAGCATAAGTGTGTAGGTGTTGGATTCATAGATTTATGGAGAAACTTTGTTGGGAAAGAAGATATGCACATGAGAGATGGCCTCCGTCTAAAAGGAAATGGTGCAGCAGTGTTTTCTGAGAACCTGCTACGATCTATGGACAGTGGAACAGGTTGCAACTATTTAAGGCAAGGATCAGTAAAGCCAGAGAGGCATTTGCGGAACTAAAGAATATCTGGAAGACCAATAAGATCAGTCACAGAACCAACATTCGTCTGTTCAAAAGTAACGTCTTGAGTGTGCTATTGTATACTGCAGAATCATGGACAAATGACCTCAGCGATCCACAAAAAGACCCCGTCCAGCTGGCAAGGGAGATCATTGTGGCGGCCAGGACCCTCGGCGAAGTACCCGGCGTAAAAACCGTCATCATATCGGAGGTGATGAGGCGTGCTGACGGAAGACGGCACGACTTTAATGTTGTGCGTTTCATCTTGAATGACGAACTGAAACGATTGGCGACCAGCTATGACAACATTGCTGTGTGCAACCATCGAGGGTTCGCCACCAGGTGGAGGGATCATCTGCGACCAGATGGTGTACATTTAACTGCGAGAGGAACCCTGTTGTACTAGAAAAACATGAGATATGCAGTGAGGAAATAAAATTATGGTCTGAAATGAAAAAAGGAAACTTAGGCAGGTCATTGCGAAACTGTGGTGCAGTCCGCCGTGCCGCTACTGCTGGCCACATCATACCTCCCAATCGTCATGATCGACGTCGTTTATTAATAATTATTAGATAGATCTATCCCCTGGTTGGTAAGCATGTAAATTAACAATAATAGTCCATTAATGTATGCCTAAACTTATGTCATAGCACCGTAGCACAAAGGACAGACACAGGCGAAACCGTCCTGACCAGCACCGCTGCTGACCGTCGAACCCCACACGTAAATAACGTAATCTAAACGCTATAACAACTAACAACTAAACCATGCTTTGTACACCTGCAAAGAATCATAATGTTATGTTAAGTTATGTCTAGAATACTAACTATCATAATGCAGTTGCACAAGGGACAGACACGCGCGAAGCCGCACGGACCAGCGCTGCTGCAGCCGACGAACCACGCACGCAATCTAATCCCCATAACAACTACATCATTGTGCCCCCCAAAACGCCGCCATCCTCGTCCGGGAACTTGCATGAAAAATTCCACAGTCAGCCTACAAGCCGAATCACAGCACGGAAACTGCGCTGACGAGAATCCAGATTGACATCCTGATGGCCCTGGACAACAAGAGAGGTGTCGTGCTGGTCCTACTCGATCTGTCGGCGGCCTTTGACACTGTAGACCACACGTTCTTGTTGGCTTGCATGAAGAGGATAGGCGTCATAGACGCTGCGCACCAGTGGTTTGAGTCATACCTGTCTTCGAGGACTCAAACTGTCTGCCTAGGCCAGACCGAGTCAGACACATTGCAGCTGCTCCAGGGAGTGCCACAAGGGTCTGTTCATGGCCCAGTTCTGTTCACGATCTACACGGGACCCATCGGCATCGGGCAGATAATCAGGCGGCACCGTCTTGACTTCCACCTCTTTGCCGATGACTCTCAATTGTGTCTCATTTAAGATCAAGGACACTAATACAATACAATACAATACAATACAATACAATACAATACAATACAATACAATACAATACAATACAATACAATACAATAAAACTTTATTGTCCCGAACCGGGAAATTCATTTTGCAGCGTTCGTCGTCATAAAAATATAAAATACAGAGTAGAGAAATTAAAAAAAATGCTAATAAATTCATTATTAAAACAGTAAGTGAACATCAATCATAATAAAATACAAGATAAATTCTATAATATAATTTTAAAATTAAAGTTAAATTGTAATTGTGGTCTTCCTTTTACAAATAAAAAAAATAAAATACAACATACACACATAACGCCAGAGGTGATTATCGTTTTGAATTTAGGAGTCGTACTGACATTGGGATGAATGAATCTCGCTTTCTGTTTGTTTTGGATGTTATTGTTCTGAACCTTCTGGACGAGGGCAGAAGGACGTACTCGTTATATAGGATGTGTGTGCTGTCGTTAATTATTTTATTGGCTTTACGGAGAACCTGCTTTTCGTACAAAGCAGTGACAGAGGTTTGTTTGAGGCCGGTTATTTTGCTACTAATATTTACAACGCGCTGCAATTTATTCTTGTCTTTCTGGCTAACGTTCCCAAACCAACATATAAAAGAAAATGTCAAAACACTCTGTATACAAGATTTGTAAAACATGGATAAAATGGTGTTATCAATATTAAAGGATCGAAGTTGTCTAAGGCAGTAAAGACGCTGCTGGCATTTCTTGTACGTGACACTGCAGTGGCGGTCCCATTTCAACTTATTGTCAATTGTTGTGCCGAGGTATTTATACTCGTCAACTACCTCTACCTTGTTATCGTGGATGACAGTATCAGACTGGGATGGAGGGTATTTCCTAAAATCAATGCACATGTCTTTGGTTTTTGTTGCATTCAGACACAAATACGATCTATCACACCATGCAACAAAGTCGTTTAACACAGGACCATGGCCAACTTCATCGTTAGACAACAGACTGAGTAAAGCTGTATCATCTGAGAATTTAATATAAAGTACCTATTCGGACGGATGCTCCTGCAGTCATTTGTGTATAAAATGAATAAAAGAGGGGATAAGACACATCCTTGGGGTGAGCCAGTGGAAACAACCTTCACGCTAGAAGTTGTGTTATTCACTCGAACCTGTTGGGGTCTCCCCACCAAAAAATCAAGCACCCATAGCGCCAATTCAGATTCAAGCTTAAATTCGGAAATTAATTTCTTAAACAACAAGTGAGGCTGCAGCGTATTGAAGGCAGAACTCATATCCAGATAGAGAACTCTGGCATGGGTTTTGGCGTCCTCAAGATGACAAAGTACATAATTTATTAGAGTAGCGACTGTATCCTCCACCCCTCTCCCAGGCCGATATGCAAATTGCAGGGGATCTAAAAGATGGTCTGTACGGGTCATGATCATGGTTTTAATGATTTTTTTCAAAACTCTTCATTACGTGCGACGTCAACGCTACTGGACGAAAATCGTTAGGACTAGCAGGACGAGATTTCTTGGGGACAGGCACGACAATAGACGTTTTCCACAAGGTATGGACTTTATGTAAGCTAAGGGAGGCCTGAAAGATGGATTGGAAGATACCGGACAACTGAGTGGTACAATTCTTCAAAACCTGACCAGAAATACCATCAGGTCCAGGGCTTTTCCGCACATTTGTGCACTGGAATACCCTCAACACGTCTTTTTCATCGATATGTAGGTTACAATCTGTCTTAGTGGAGCTTATGAGATCATCAATGACAGAACGAAAATCGTGATTATCAAAACGAGAATAGAAAGAATTCATATCCTCTGCAAACGCCCCGTCATCTTTACCCCCTAAGGGCGATAAGCGTTTGGAATTATATCCATTTTGCTTCATGTCACTCATGGTCTTAATGCCATCCCATACTGTTCTCATATCACCTGTTTTAAACTTAAGTTCTATTTTTTGTTTGTAATTCTCTCTTGCTTTCCTAATTTCTGATTTCACCGCCCTTTGAACTTCCTTCCGTTCAGCTAAATCTCCCAGAAAATAAACCCTTTTCTTTTCGTTCAAAACTTTCTTTAGATGTTTAGAAACCCATGGTTTGTTATTCGGGAACACTTTGGACTTCTTCACAGGTATAACAGTGTCAACGCAGAAAGAAACGTAACTGGTTACAACATCGGTAAGTTCATCTAGGCTATCACAAGAATCCCGAAAAACATCCCAGTTCGTACAATCAAAGCAACCTTGTATTCTGGCTACGCTGTCTTCATTCCACACCTTGACCTGTCTCTCAACACACTTTGCACGCTTCAGGACACATTTATAAATGGGTACCAAGTGGACAGTGTTGTGATCGGAGTCACCAATCGGCGGCTTGGCAATGGACCGATACGCAGTGGGCACCGAACCGTAGCACAAGTCAATTGTTTTGTTCATTCGGGTTGGGCACGTAATGTACTGGTGGTAAGTTGGCAGACAATTCTCGAGTTTACACTGATTGAAATCACCCAATATGAACTTGGATGCATCGGTAGACAAAGCGTCCAGTTTCTGTGTTACGTCACAGATATGCTGGGCGGCGCGATCCACGTTGGCTCTGGGGTGTATGTACACAACAGTCACAAACAATTGTAGAAATTCGCGGGGGAGATACAGTGGCCGTAGTGACACTGACAACAGTTCAATGTCCGGGGTGCAGAGCTGTTTTACGCACAATGACGGTCTTGCACCAACGCTCGTTGACATATAAACAAACACCCCCACCTTTCGCCTTTCCGGTCGTCTGCTTGTCGCGATCAAGCCGGGTGGGGCATCCAAATCCCTTGATGAATGTCCCACGATCGCCAACATTTTGGTCGAACCAAGTCTCGGTGAAAGCCATAAGGCAAGCATCTCTGTATTCGTTGAAAAAGGTTGCGTTGGCACGTAATTCATCCATCTTAAGGCCTTTCAGACAACGAACATTGGCCAAGATCATCGATGGCAAAGGAGGCTTGTGTTTCATCTTACGTAGTCTTTGTCGCACACCACCTTTCCTTCCTCGTTTACGCAACGGTTTGGTGTTGTTTCTCGTCATGCCAGGCGGAAAGTCAATGTTAGATAAATAATCAGAGTCATGATGTACACGGTTGTTTAAAGCCAGTAAATACTCACGGCTTAGACTTAGTCCGCCATGATGGGCGGTTCCTCGCTGGGCGTAGCACACTTGAATTAACGTTGACATCACAATAAAAAGTCCAAGAATCAGGTACTTGCTGTCATCCATTGCACGGATCACTCATTCACAAACTCAAACTAAAATATATAGGCGGCGCCCACAAAATAGGCAGAATAATACTAAAAATATAGCGACGAACGAACAGCTGCTGGTCGCCACAGAGTAACGCCCTCTTGTATTGACTAATGACGAGACCATTGCACTTGCACGCATACAAGCATGTATTGATGAATTGAAAGCATGGATGGTCCATCATCGGCTTCAGCTTAACGACAGCAAGACTGAAATACTGGTAATCACAACACCAAGTTCGGCTGGCAAGCATAACCTGACTGATGTTGTCATCGGTGATAGCATCCTCAAACCAACTGCTGTACGTCGCTCGCAACCTGGGAGTTATGTTTGACAGTGCGCTCAATATGAAATCCCAAGTGTCGAAG
>OZ024857.1:56465169-56560169 GCA_964017155.1 Oasisia sp. SBJ-2009
GTAACGTAAGGCTATGGTTTTGCAATTGTTTGTTATATTGAAATTAGATTATTGTACATGAAACCTGTCAGTGAGATTGTGTTCTTCTGCAGGTTCAGATGATGACAGTGCCACTGAAGACAACGAGGCAAGTATTCAGCTTATCATTCATTCAGTGTAGCATGTGTAAGACAATCTATTCATTTCCTGATGAACTGTGATGTAATAAGTTCTTTAGAAAATGCGCTTTTATATGGCTGGATGTGAATTAAACTGAATCCTTTAACACTTCCATTGTGCAAGCTGTGCTGTGAGGTATGTACAGTGGTGTATTTACAGTGAGATGTGTACAGTGAGGGATATACAGTGAGTGAGGTACATACAGTGAAGTATGTACAATTATATGTGTACAATAAGATAGACATGAGGTCAAATACATTAGTATTTGATGAAAGTATTTAAATACTTTTAAAAAGTATTTGCAATTGTATTTGTATTTGACATATAGTTTCCTAAAGTATTTGACATATTCAAATGCTTCAAAATACTGTTTCAAATACATTGACAGTATCAACAATCCTGTTTCATGATCACATGTAATGCAAGCCAAACTGAGCACCTTCACAGCAAGTCACCTTTCATCAGACCAACTGCTGCTGTAGGATGAGACGGGTGAAGATGAGACGGAGGCGGGCACGGAGTACGAGGAAGACGACGAGGAAGGGCAGGACAAGGACGGGGTGAAGGGAGAACGTCAGAGTGGGGATGGACAGGTACGTCAGAGTGGGGATGACAGGTACGTCAGAGTGGGGATGACAGGTACGTCAGAGTGGGGATGGACAGGTACGTCAGAGTGGGGATGACAGGTACGTCAGAGTGGGGATGACAGGTACGTCAGAGTGGGGATGACAGGTACGTCAGAGTGGGGATGACAGGTACGTCAGAGTGGGGATGACAGGTATGTCAGAGTGGGCATGGACAGGTACGTCAGAGTGAGGATGGACAGGTACGTCAGAGTGGGGATGACAGGTACGTCAGAGTGGGGATGACAGGTACGTCAGAGTGGGGATGACAGGTACGTCAGAGTGGGGATGACAGGTACGTCAGAGTGGGGATGACAGGTACGTCAGAGTGGGGATGACAGGTACGTCAGAGTGGGGATGGACAGGTACGTCAGAGTGGGGATGGACAGGTACGTCAGAGTGGGGATGGACAGGTACGTCAGAGTGGGGATGACAGGTACGTCAGAGTGGGGATGAAAGGTACGTCAGAGTGGGGATGACAGGTACGTCAGAGTGTGGATGGACAGGTACATCAGTGTGGGTGTATTTGATGCATTAATGCCATAAAATGAAACCGACAAATCGCACTTGTTCCAGTCAGACTTTAGAGGACATATTTGGTACTATGGCCTCTATGGAAAAGTACAGCATGTCTACTTTAGCCTGTAGCAGCATCTGTGACAAAGGTCTGTCTGTAAACAAGTCGTTTGATCGGCAATCAGTTTGTGTTGGGAAACATTCCTATTATACACTTGTGAAAATTATACACTTGTGAAAGTCTTAGTAAACTCTTTGCAAAGTATATCTTTGACAATGGCAGTGGACTTTTTAGTTTTATTTTGAATGTATCAAACGGAGAAATAGAAGCAAATTGACCAAATTTGTTTTTTTAAGTTTGAATGTTCGTATCCCAGTAACATTCACTGTCAAATGACTAGATACGAAGCGTATCTTTACAATGTCTGTCAATGACCGAGTGAGTCTGTCAGTCTGTCAGTCTGTCAGTCTGCCTCCTGCTGTAGGAGCAGCCTGAGTCACTGGATGATGACGAAGACCGCAAGAATCCGGCCTACATCCCTCGGCGAGGAGCATTCTACGAACACGACACCCGCATCAGTGATGATGTGGACCCAAAGGAAGCTGCCAGGTGGGTGTAGAGGTAGTGACAGGTAGTCTGTCAACCTCATGTCACAAAGGAATCATGTGGTGACAGGTAGTCTGTCAACCTCATGTCACAAAGGAATCATGTGGTAAATGACAGGTAGCAGTCACAAAGATCCAGTAATTGTTGTACCAAAAAGGGCACAGAAGCAACTTGTACTTGTACCGATCGATACCAGAATTGTGTGTGTACTTATATTGTGAGTCTGATATTCATAATTACAAAGTACAGCTCCCGGTACAAGCATGCTGTACAGCAGAAGCACACACTCTTTTACCAGGGAAACATGCTTGAACAGTTGTAGTTCATGAATGAATGGCTGTCTCCACCTAACTGGGCAGACACTAGTTAAGTCATTCACATGCCTGGCTGTCTCCACCTAACTGTGCAGACACTAGTTAGGTCATTCACATGCCTGGCTGTCTCCACCTAACTGTGCAGACACTAGTTAAGTCATTCACATGCCTGGCTGTCTCCACCTAACTGTGCAGACACTAGTTAGGTCATTCACATGCCTGGCTGTCTCCACCTAACTGTGCAGACACTAGTTAGGTCATTCACATGCCTGGCTGTCTCCACCTAACTGTGCAGACACTAGTTAGGTCATTCACATGCCTGGCTGTCTCCACCTAACTGTGCAGACACTAGTTAAGTCATTCACATGCCTGGCTGTCTCCACCTAACTGTGCAGACACTAGTTAGGTCATTCACATACCTGGCTGTCTCCACCTAACTGTGCAGACACTATTTAAGTCATTCACATGCCTGGCTGTCTCCACCTAACTGTGCAGACACTAGTTAAGTCATTCACATGCCTGGCTGTCTCCACCTAACTGTGCAGGCACTAGTTAGGTCATTCACATGCCTGGCTGTCTCCACCTAACTGTGCAGGCACTAGTTAAGTCATTCACATGCCTGGCTGTCTACACCTAACTGTGCAGGCACTAGTTAAGTCATTCACATGCCTGGCTGTCTCCACCTAACTGTGCAGGCACTAGTTAAGTCATTCACATGCCTGGCTGTCTCCATGGTGTTGCGTTCTTGTGTTGGCTCTAATTGATAATTATTCCTGCAAAACAATGATATCCAGTTGTGTCAGTTTCAATAGACACATATAATTGTGACTGTTTAATTGTTTAATTAATTACTATAGTAAAATGTATTATAACAACATTTAAAACTGCATGGTCACATCGATTATTTTGCACCTTTTCTAACTAATTTCATGAAAAAGCAAACCGACCAAGTATGCCCTGTGACATACTAGTTTGCTTTTGCACATGTTTTAATTCATTTTGGTGAAAATGTAAACCGCCAAGCTACTCCTCACATCTCTTATATGCAGATACACACTAGATTACAAAATAAAATCACTAACGTTACTGAAACAAATAAACTTCATAAAACAAACTCGTGCAAAACTCGCAGGCTCTATGAATACGGTGGTACCATAATATCAGTATTGTGTTGAAGGGACATTTGTTAGCACTGTCAGGTTAGGGTTTAAGGTTAGAGTTTAGGATTAGTTAAAGTTAGCTTAGGGTTAGTTAATGGTTACAGTTACTTTGGGGTTAGCATAAAACCGGAATATGTGAAGATCATTTATGTAGCGACACCAGTAATGTATTGTACACTGTCTAGTACACTGACTAGTACACAGTCTAGTACACTGCATAGTACACTGTCTAGTACACTGTCTAGTACACTGTCTGGTACACTGTCTAGTACACTGCATAGTACACTGTCTAGTACACTGTCTAGTACACTGTCTGGTACACTGTCTAGTACACTGTCTAGTACACTGTCTAGTATATGTTGGGTACACTGTCTAGTACATGTTGATACACTGTCTAGTACATGTTGGGTACACTGTCTAGTACATGTTGGGTACACTGTCTAGTACATGTTGATACACTGTCTAGTACATGTTGGGTACACTGTCTAGTAAATGTTGGTACACTGACTAGTACACTGTCTAGTATATGTTGGGTACACTGTATAGTACATGTTGATACACTGTCTAGTACATGTTGGGTACACTGTCTAGTATATATTGGGTACACTGTCTAGTAAATGTTGGTACACTGACTAGTACATGTTGGGTACACTGTCTAGTACATGTTGGGTACACTGTCTAGTAAATGTTGGTACACTGACTAGTACACTGTCTAGTACATGTTGGGTACACTGTCTAGTACATGTTGGGTATACTGTCTAGTACATGTTGGTACACTGTCTAGTACATGTTGGGTACACTGTCTAGTACATGTTGGTACACTGTCTAGTACATGTTGGTACACTGTCTAGTACATGTTGGTACACTGTCTAGTACATGTTGGTACACTGTCTAGTACATGTTGGTACACTGTCTAGTACATGTTGGTACACTGCCAGCAACACTGTTAAGTGCCCTCCCAGGCAGCTGTGGTTGCTGTTGTTTGACCCTCCAGGACCTGACTGACTGTTGCAGGGCCCAGAAGAAGCTGTGGGTGGACAAGGGCAAGTGGGGACACGACCGGTTTGTCGACACCTTTCAGGCTCCCAAATCAACGGAAGAAATCATTGCCGAGTATGGTTACGATATCAGGGTGTATGACACACCCCCGGATGCACCCCCTAAGAGCTTTGGGAGAGGAAGGTATGACACTTGTCACCCTAGATCGCCACGTAGAGGACAGTATGACACATGTCACCCTAGATCACCACGTACAGGACAGTATGACACTTGTCACCCTAGATCACTACGTAGAGGACAGTATGACACTTGTCACCCTAGATCACTACGTAGAGGACAGTATGACACTTGTCACCCTAGATCACCACGTAGAGGACAGTATGACACTTGTCACCCTAGATCGCCACATAGAGGACAGTATGACACTTGTAACCCTAGATCACCACGTAGAGGACAGTACGACACTTGTAACCCTAGATCACCACGTAGAGGACAGTATGACACTTGTAACCCTAGATCGCCACATAGAGGACAGTATGACAACATAACCATACATTAATTTTTGTTGCAAAGAAATAATTATTATAACAAACAGTGCATCATTGTATAACAAAATTTTGTTTGTATTACTGTGAGCAGGGAGAATGACAATGGAGTTTGCTCAGTGAAAGTGGTATATTTAAGTGTATAACTGCTCCTACATCTATTGATGTTATATTGACCTTATGGGCCATACAATGTCTCTTTCTGAAACGAAGTAAAGCTGCTTCAGGCAAATGAACCAAGCTCAAAAGCCAACCTTGTAAATGTGCTCTGAATATGTGGAAAGCTATAGTATGCGTGATTTGAGCTGACAAGGCAAAAAAAACTGCGAGTTACATAAAATAGGGTATTACCAGTTCATAATTTTGTTGTTGAATTTTTGCTTGGTGGACATGGAAATATATAGCAGGATGAAATATAATATGAATTCAAGCAAGTGTTTTATTTCCTTTAAAACCTCTGCAGTCTGCAATGTCAGGTCGCGGTGGCCTGTCATTGAATCACAACCTCCCTATTGTTGTTTATTGTTTACTGATGAAGTTATGTTGGCCACTATAAATAATGTATAATTTGTTAGCAGCATTTACACCAACAGGTTACGTTGTCTGCTTGCAGGCGTGATCGCAACCAAAGCAACAAGCTGGGTGACTTCATCGACATGGGAGCAGGTGGAGATGGTTACCATAACAACAGGGGTGGCTACCCACCCCGCCAACGGGGTTGGCGTGGGGGTCGGGGTTATGGGGGTGACAGAGGACATTACACATACAGTGAGATCCGGGACGGGGGAGACGCTCGCAACTACCAGAAACAGTTCAGTGACAAATATGACCAGGATTACCCCAGTCGCAATAGCTATAATGATGACAGACTGGAAAGAAATCGTGGCGGTTACCATGACGATAGAGTTGAGCGAAATCATGATGATAACCATGACAACAGATCGGAGCGGAATAGTGGTGGTTATCGTGACGATAAACTGGTTCGAAATCGTGGTGGTTACCATACCGACGGATTGGATAGGAATCATGGCGGTTTCCATGATGATAGATCAGAGCGGAGTCGTGGCACTTACCATGATGACAGGCCAGAGAGTAATCGTGGTGGTTACCGTGACAACCGGCTAGATAGGAATCGGCGTGGCAGCAGCCAAGAAAGGTATTACGATCGTGGCGATGGGCACGAATACGATAACAGACCAAGTGAGCCAGTAACCAGAGGTGGCCGCGGTGGCCGAGGAAGGGTGAGCACAGAGACACCTGGTGAGGAAAACCGGCGATCTCCACAGCACAACTCTCGTCAGTGGACTAACTCTACTCGTGGGGGTGGGGGTGGCGGGGCCAGACACAGCACTGGTCCCACAGCCCGGGGGGCAGCCAGACTATCAATGCAGACAGAACGCCCCAGTACGCAAACACAGCGCCCCAACACCCGGGCAGTGCGCCCCAACACGCAGACAGTACATCCTAACATGCATGCAAGTGAGTATCCACCAACAACGACAGCGCCACCTAGCAGAAGTTCACAAGATCGCTGCAATGTTGATCGACCCACAGCTGAGATGTCCACAGCAAACCGGAGTAATGAGACCCAAGACGTGAGACAGAGCACGGCCGGTCGCACCACGGGCACTACACATGGCTGCAATCAACCATCAGAGCCTTACTCGCAGTCGGACAGACCACGCCACAACAAAGGTCAGTTCTCCTTGGATCAAAACAATAACTATTCTGTAGCTGAATTGATTATGTTTGGATGGGAAGTGAAATCCTTGTAGTTAGGTGGTCACTTGGTGAGGTGCTTTGATCCCAAATCATCAGTGTTGCCCGGGTAACACCACTAGACAGACACCATAAGCTCCTTGCTTCTTCTCTTGCCAACCTCCTCACCTGGCTTCTTCTTTAGCCAACCTCCTCACCTGGCTTCTTCATTAGCCAACCTCCTCACCTGGCTTCTTCTTTAGCCAACCTCCTCACCTGGCTTCTTCTTTAGCCAACCTCCTCACCTGGCTTCTTCATTAGCCAACCTCCTCACCTGGCTTCTTCTTTAGCCAACCTCCTCACCTGGCTTCTTCTTTAGCCAACCTCCTCACCTGGCTTCTTCATTAGCCAACCTCCTCACCTGGCTTCTTCTTTAGCCAACCTCCTCACCTGGCTTCTTCTCTTGCCAACCTCCTCACCTGGCTTCTTCTTTAGCCAACCTCCTCACCTGGCTTCTTCATTAGCCAACCTCCACACCTGGCTTCTTCTTTAGCCAACCTCCTCACCTGGCTTCTTCTCTTGCCAACCTCCTCACCTGGCTTCTTCTTTAGCCAACCTCCTCACCTGGCTTCTTCTCTTGCCAACCTCCTCACCTGGCTTCTTCTCTAGCCAACCTCCTCACCTGGCTTCTTCTTTAGCCAACCTCCTCACCTGGCTTCTTCTCTAGCCAACCTCCTCACCTGGCTTCTTCTTTAGCCAACCTCCTCACCTGGCTTCTTCTCTAGCCAACCTCCTCACCTGGCTTCTTCTTTAGCCAACCTCCTCACCTGACTTCTTCTTTAGCCAACCTCCTCACCTGGCTTCTTCTTTAGCCAACCTCCTCACCTGGCTTCTTCTCTTGCCAACCTCCTCACCTGGCTTCTTCTCTAGCCAACCTCCTCACCTGGCTTCTTCTTTAGCCAACCTCCTCACCTGGCTTCTTCTCTTGCCAACCTCCTCACCTGGCTTCTTCTTTAGCCAACCTCCTCACCTGGCTTCTTCTTTAGCCAACCTCCTCACCTGACTTCTTCTTTAGCCAACCTCCTCACCTGGCTTCTTCTTTAGCCAACCTCCTCACCTGGCTTCTTCTCTAGCCAACCTCCTCACCTGGCTTCTTCTTTAGCCAACCTCCTCACCTGGCTTCTTCTCTTGCCAACCTCCTCACCTGGCTTCTTCTTTAGCCAACCTCCTCACCTGGCTTCTTCTTTAGCCAACCTCCTCACCTGACTTCTTCTTTAGCCAACCTCCTCACCTGGCTTCTTCTCTAGCCAATCTCCTCACCTGGCTTCTTCTCTAGCCAACCGCCTCACATGGCTTCTTCTCTAGCCAACCTCCTCACCTGGCTTCTTCTCTTTGCCAACCTCCTCACCTGGCTTCTTCTTTAGCCAACCTCCTCACCTGGCTTCTTCTCTAGCCAATCTCCTCACCTGGCTTCTTCTCTAGCCAACCTCCTCACCTGGCTTCTTCTCTAGCCAACCTCCTCACCTGGCTTCTTCATTAGCCAACCTCCACACCTGGCTTCTTCTGTAGCCAACCTCCTCACCTGGCTTCTTCTGTAGCCAACCTCCTCACCTGGCTTCTTCTTTAGCCAACCTCCTCACCTGGCTTCTTCATTAGCCAACCTCCTCACCTGGCTTCTTCTTTAGCCAACCTCCTCACCTGGCTTCTTCTCTTGCCAACCTCCTCACCTGGCTTCTTCTTTAGCCAACCTCCTCACCTGGCTTCTTCATTAGCCAACCTCCACACCTGGCTTCTTCTTTAGCCAACCTCCTCACCTGGCTTCTTCTCTTGCCAACCTCCTCACCTGGCTTCTTCTTTAGCCAACCTCCTCACCTGGCTTCTTCTCTTGCCAACCTCCTCACCTGGCTTCTTCTCTAGCCAACCTCCTCACCTGGCTTCTTCTTTAGCCAACCTCCTCACCTGGCTTCTTCTCTAGCCAACCTCCTCACCTGGCTTCTTCTTTAGCCAACCTCCTCACCTGGCTTCTTCTCTAGCCAACCTCCTCACCTGGCTTCTTCTTTAGCCAACCTCCTCACCTGACTTCTTCTTTAGCCAACCTCCTCACCTGGCTTCTTCTTTAGCCAACCTCCTCACCTGGCTTCTTCTCTTGCCAACCTCCTCACCTGGCTTCTTCTCTAGCCAACCTCCTCACCTGGCTTCTTCTTTAGCCAACCTCCTCACCTGGCTTCTTCTCTTGCCAACCTCCTCACCTGGCTTCTTCTTTAGCCAACCTCCTCACCTGGCTTCTTCTTTAGCCAACCTCCTCACCTGACTTCTTCTTTAGCCAACCTCCTCACCTGGCTTCTTCTTTAGCCAACCTCCTCACCTGGCTTCTTCTCTAGCCAACCTCCTCACCTGGCTTCTTCTTTAGCCAACCTCCTCACCTGGCTTCTTCTCTTGCCAACCTCCTCACCTGGCTTCTTCTTTAGCCAACCTCCTCACCTGGCTTCTTCTTTAGCCAACCTCCTCACCTGACTTCTTCTTTAGCCAACCTCCTCACCTGGCTTCTTCTCTAGCCAATCTCCTCACCTGGCTTCTTCTCTAGCCAACCGCCTCACATGGCTTCTTCTCTAGCCAACCTCCTCACCTGGCTTCTTCTCTTTGCCAACCTCCTCACCTGGCTTCTTCTTTAGCCAACCTCCTCACCTGGCTTCTTCTCTAGCCAATCTCCTCACCTGGCTTCTTCTCTAGCCAACCTCCTCACCTGGCTTCTTCTCTAGCCAACCTCCTCACCTGGCTTCTTCATTAGCCAACCTCCACACCTGGCTTCTTCTGTAGCCAACCTCCTCACCTGGCTTCTTCTGTAGCCAACCTCCTCACCTGGCTTCTTCTCTAGCCAACCTCCTCACCTGGCTTCTTCTCTAGCCAACCTCCTCACCTGGCTTCTTCTGTAGCCAACCTCCTCACCTGGCTTCTTCTCTAGCCAACCTCCTCATCTTGCTTCTTCTCTAGCCAACCTCCTCACCTGGCTTCTTCTCTAGCCAACCTCCTCACCTGGCTTCTTCTCTAGCCAAGCTCCTACCTTGCTTTTTTTTTTAACCAACCTCACCATGTGTCTTTAGCCAACCTCGTCACCCCACAGGTTTTTGTCCACTGCCTGATTCCTATTTATGTAATCCTTAACCAATTAGCACTAAGTCGGGCATTGACGGTCACTCCGAATCTCCTCAGGTCGGCCATAGCCGGCCAGCGAATACAGTACAGCGTTTGAATTCGGTTTTTGTGGTTGCATCTAGTGATTAAGAAATGCAATAAATGCGACCCCTATCTAGACATGTAACATTAAATTGTAATTATTTTGGATACTTCTGTTCTCAAAAATATTTACTGTGTTTTCGAAATTTAGCTGCAATAGTTTTTGTTTTCGGACATTTCAGAATGTCCTCCAGCCAGGAGTTGGCCACGATAATGATAGAAAGACAAATGAATAAATTAAGCCTAGTTCCTGAAATTTTCGAGAGAGAGAGAGGTTGAGATGTTGTTGATTGAACAGGTCGGGGTGAACTATGAAGAGTTTTAAGCAGTCATAAGGAATTGAAACTTCACTAGACTTATTTATTGACCACACGTGTTGTTCCCTTCAGCAGCGGTACCACCATCAATTGTACCGCCAACAACAATTTCGTCAACGAAGCGGAGTCACACCAGTGTCACCACGTCAGCAACGAAGCATGACACTCATGCGACCACAGTGCCATCTGGTGGCACGACACAAAACCGACCAAAGCGCTACTCATCACAGAGACAGCGAAATGCTCCAGAGGTAGTACCTTGCCATGACCCAGTTGTGACGGAACCACAGCCACCATCAGCACCAGTGCAAGTGGTGCCAGCACCGCGTGGCGTCACAAGTCCACCGAGACCCCTGCGTCGACCTGCGCCAACCTACTTCCAGCCTGGTAAGCACCAACCTACTTCTAGCCCAGTAAGCACCAACCCACTTCTAGCCCAGTAACCACCAACCTACCTCTGGCCCAGTAAGCACCAACCCACTTCTAGCCCAGTAACCACCAACCTACTTCTGGCCCAGTAACCACCAACCCACTTCTAGCCCAGTAACCACCAACCTACTTCTGGCCCAGTAACCACCAACCCACTTCTAGCCCAGTAACCACCAACCTACTTCTAGCCCAGTAACCACCAACCCACTTCTAGCCCAGTAAGCACCAACCCACTTCTGGCCCAGTAAGCACCAACCCACTTCTGGCCCAGTAACCACCAACCTACTTCTGGCCCAGTAAGCACCAACCCACTTCTAGCCTAGTAACCACCAACCTACTTCTGGCCCAGTAACCACCAACCCACTTCTAGCCCAGTAACCACCAACCTACTTCTGGCCCAGTAACCACCAACCTACTTCTGGCCCAGTAACCACAAACCCATTTCTAGCCCAGTAACCACCAACCTACTTCTGGCCCAGTAACCGCCAACCCACTGCTAGCCCAGTAACCACCAACCCACTTCTGGCCCAGTAACCACCAACCTACTTCTGGCCCAGTAACCACCAACCTACTTCTGGCCCAGTAACCACCAACCTACTTCTGGCCCAGTAACCACCAACCTACTTCTGGCCCAGTAACCACCAACCCACTTCTGGCCCAGTAACCACCAACCCACTTCTAGCCCAGTAACCGCCAACCTACTTCTAGCCCAGTAACCACCAACCTACTTCTGGCCCAGTAACCACCAACCCACTTCTAGCCCAGTAACCACCAACCTACTTCTGGCCCAGTAACCACCAACCTACTTCTGGCCCAGTAACCACCAACCTACTTCTGGCCCGGTAACCACCAACCTACTTCTAGCCCAGTAACCACCAACCTACTTCTAGCCCAGTAACCACCAACCTACTTCTGGCCCAGTAAGCAACAACTTACTCCGGCCCAGTATATATGAGCCAGTAAGATCCACTCCCTTCTCGTGTCCAGTCACTCGCCCCCTGGTGGCTGATGTCCATATTACCTTTGTTGAGTTTTGTTTCATTATTCTCTTGATATAATCGCCATCAGCCACTTCAGGATGACTGCAGATTTCCTGATCAGTTGTTACAGGACGAGATTGTAAAAATAAGGTTGGAATTCTTGGTCTGTTGGTTGGGATAAATTATTTATCACTCGGTCTGCCAGCCGTGGCCTGGCCAGTCACCTAAGTGTGCAGGTGGCCTAAGTGTGCAGGTGGCCTAAGTGTGCAGGTGGTTACTTCTGATCATCTATGTGCACTTAGCAGAGCGAGTGTAAGTGACACGTGTTCACTTACACTTGCTATGCTAAGTGAACACTTGACACAGACTGGACAACTTAGGCTAAGTTTCACTGCAAAATGCAATTTAATTTTGAGTTTAGTCTTCTTTGATCTTTTTGGAACAAAACTTGTTAAATTGTGCCTGGTCAAAATCCTAGATAACAAAAGTCAAAACAAAAGTAGCCACACTAGAGGGAATCTGTAGTTTCAGAAATAAAGTATTCTAGATAGTCTTATGTGAACATGAATTTATCAGGATGTTATAATATGGGGTGGAATCAAACTTCAGTTATTTAATTAAATTAAGAAATAGTTTAAATTTCAAAATCTACAGATTTGGTTGATACTTGTTCACAATTAAAACTTCGTTCCTCGAGTGATATTGAATATAATAATTTTAACTTTGAAAATTATTTTGATCCTAATAAAAACTTTTCTGTTAAATGTAAATCAAAATGTAATTATTATACTGATCCCGAATTCAGGAATAATATGTGTAAGCTTCATGGCTTGATCCTACATTTATTTTAATACAACTCATAAATAAAACATTGGGAACATTAATGACTGATATTATCACTACATCTGAAGCGTGGGAGCTGGGGACAGGATGTTGTGGGTGATTGGAATCTGACTGACCACTGCCTATAGCACATGTCATGTGACCCAGAGGGGAGGGGATGTGGCTTTATATGCAAGACATTAATTACTGTGCAGACTACTTGATGAAAAATCCATCAACATTGAACATACTCTTGAATGTGCTACGTAGAACTTGCAATAAAGAACCATTCTAATGTTGTTATCAGTTGTATGTATAGAACACCTGGCTCAAGGCGGGTGTATTGTGATGTGTGTTAAAGGTTCAATGTATGTTCCAGTGTATGCGACTCAACCCCCCACTGTGTTCCACCCTCGGGCCGACCACTCGCCCCCTCACACTGTCGCCTCGTTTCCACGGCAACACCCACCCCACCTGCTGACGTACACTCTACCTGGTGAGTGCCGCACGCTCGGCTTCACTTTGTTTGGGCATTTGAAAAAATGAATAATTTGTGAAAAAACACCAAGCCACCACCACAACATGCCGGCTTGTGTGTGCATTTTGTATTGTGACCGTTGCAGATGTGAGAAAAGTGGCATGGTTTTCTAGTTTTCTCTTGTGCTTCAATTTGTACAATAGTTTTCTTTGCTACATGCACATACTGAGGCCAGCAGGGCACATACTGAGGCCAGCAGGGCACATACTGAGGCCAGCAGGGCACATACTGAGGCCAGCTACAGTTCAGTGTCAGCAGCAAACATGTATAGCTCACAAAGTCCATACTCAGAACTTTGCTGAGCTAATGATAAACTCTCAATATTGCATTAACAAGCCATGTGTCCTTTGTGCAGGAACCAATCAGATGGCGTCGACCCCCCAGATCTACAGCGCTGTCCCGACTGCCATGGGGCCCCCGCCTGTCTCCATGGCAACAGCCCAGCCGACCCCGATCATGGCCCCACAGTACATTGCCGGCACCCCCGCGATATTGAACTATGTCCAGCAGGGTCAGCCTGCCCCCTACCACCTGACCACTGCCCCCCCGGGGGCCCTGCAGTTCCCCGCACCACAGGTTTGTTTGTGGCAACAAACTGCATCTACACAATTTTGTCATTTTGTCACTGTATAGTTCTAAACTCATTTGTGTGGCATACATTTTGATCTGGGAATTAATATATTTTTAGCCTAAATAGATGAGTGATTTGTGATGCCACCTGTGTCCCTACATCACAGGTGTCCCCTCACCACAGGGATGGGAATTTTGTTGTGGGAGACATCAGTTCTATACAACTGGTACATGATAGAGTTATGGAAATATGTCTATGTATTATTCGATAGGTTCACTGCAGTGCACATGTGAATGTAAATATACATGGTTACTGGAAGGAATATGTAAATATACATGATCGGTGGAATGAATATGTAAAGATACATGATTCCTAGGATCCCTGCACTAAGTATGTGTTTGTAAGATAATGTTGTGGTCCACAGCAACCACAGCCACAACCACAGCAGCCACAGCCGCAGCAGGATGCGATCCACGTGCGTGGTGGCACTGTCTACTTCAACCCGGACGTACAGCAGCAACTGATCCCTCCAAGGTCACCTGTTCGGCGGGTCAAGGTCGCAATACCCATCGTCAACCCAGAGGTACATTACTTGTTGACATGTAATCTACACTTGTACACTGTCTTCACTGGTGTTGTTTGTCTTGTGCAGGAGGTGTTGACATGTAATCTACACCTGTACACTGTCTTCACTGGTGTTGTTTGTCTTGTGCAGGAGGTGTTGACATGTAATCTACACTTGTACACTGTCTTCACTGGTGTTGTTTGTCTTGTGCAGGAGGTGTTGACATGTAATCTACACCTGTACACTGTCTTCACTGGTGTTGTTTGTCTTGTGCAGGAGGTGTTGACATGTAATCTACACCTGTACACTGTCTTCACTGGTGTTGTTTGTCTTGTGCAGGAGGTCCAGAGTCCCGCCCTCTACATCCAGATGGCAGACAGCGAGCAAGCAACCTACGCACCCTACTACCAACTGACTACTTATGAGGACAGCGAGTCATTCGAGTATGAGGAGTCACGCAACACGCCACCAGAGGGCACTACTAGGGTTGATCCCGAATGTGACAGTCGCACAGAATCAACATCGGGTGATGAAGGAACTGGTGATATCGTGAGTGGGAAAAGCCTGGAGCTGTCAGAGGAGACGGTGCACGACGATGACACAATGTCAGTGACAGATCAGTCAGCGGAGAAAGACGTTGAAAGAGAAAGTAGTTTTACAAGTGTGAATGAAAGTGAAACTATAGAGGTTGCAGTTGTGCAAGAAAGTGTTGCAGCTGAGAATGACGGGAGCATCACTGAGAATAAAAAGGACAGTGACCGGGACATTACTGATGTGAATGTAGAAGGTGATGTGGAGGAGAGTGAAGACACTTGTGCACAGACAGACAGAGGTGAGACAGACAGAGGTGAGACAGACAGAGGTGAGACAGACAGAGGTGAGACAGACAGAGGTGAGACAGACAGAGGTGAGACAGACAGAGGTGAGACAGACAGAGGTGAGACAGACAGAGGTGAGACAGACAGAGGTGAGACAGACAGAGGTGAGACACGCAGCCAGGACAATGTGAGGAAAACTGGAGAAGAAAATACCAAAAGTGAAAGTTTTCTTCTCTCTGCAGATAAAGTAGATGACACAAATGAGAACATTGAAAGTGACCCAGTCCATGAAGACACATTAGATGAAGAACAAAGAAGAAGTGAAAGTGATCCACATCCAGTTGGTGTTACAAATGAAGAAGTAGACCATGAAATGGATCATGTCTGTGAGGATCATTCATACGATGGTCCTGCCAGTTCAGACCCGGAGGCTGCGTCAGGAGAAAGTAATTCACAAGATGCTGATGAATATGAACCTGCTCAGTCAGAAAGTGAAGTAGTTGGCACAGACAAGGCTACTCTTGACATTGAAACAAACAAAACTGAAACAGATGAACATGTAGCTGACACCACCAATCCTACGCAGGACACTGAAGCCGGTGTAGTGGATGGGACTGAACGGGATGTCACCAGTCTAGATGACAACAAGACAAGTTTGGTTAATTTGCATGGGGACGTATCTACCAGCGTTAATGAAAGTGAAAGTATGCAAATAAAAACCAAGCCAGCAGATGTAAAAGATGTAAGTATTGACACCGAAACAAGCAGAAATAAAGCTGCAGAAGACACTGAACTTGAGGCGTCACATGCAGACGATGCTGACGAGGTGACAGAGAAATTTGTTGACGCAGAGGACGGCTTTGATACCAGTAACAGCAGTGTTGGCGAAGACAACATCACAGAAGTTGTAGCCCCAACTGCCAAAAATAATATAACGGAGGAACTTGTTACTGGCGGTACTCCCGTGTAACAGGCATGTCTTGTTACAGTTGTTACTCCAGTGTAACAGGCATGTCTTGTTACAGGTGTTACTCCAGTGTAACAGGCATGTCTTGTTACAGGTGTTACTCCAGTGTAACAGGCATATCCTGTTACAGGTGTTACTCCAGTGTAACAGGCGTGTCTTGTTACACGTGTTACTCCAGGGTAACAGGCATGTCCTGTTACAAGTGTTACTCCAGTGTAACAGGCATGTCATGTTACAGGTGTTACTCCAGTGTAACAGGCATATCCTGTTACAAGTGTTACTCCAGTGTAATAGGCATGTCATGTTACAGGTGTTAATCCAGTGTAACAGGTGTGTCCTGTTACATGCATTACTCCAGCATAACAGGCATGTCCTGTTACCGGCATTAATTACTCCAGTGTAACAGGTGTGTCCAGTTACTGGTGTTACTCCAGTGTAACAGGTGTGTACAGTTACTGGTGTTACTCCAGTGTAACAGGTGTGTCCTGTTACTGGTATTACTGCAGTGTAACAAAGGTTGTTACTGTTAGTGCCACGATTAGTTTTGTTCATGGTGTATGCAACTTTGGTTTAGCAGTTGTTTGTTTTTGCAGACACACACACACACAAGAGAGACATAACACGGAACACATCAACATGTCATCTTGCGATAATCGGTTATGTAAAGTCTAGATGAAAATAAAGTGTTGTACATAATAACGAATAGTATAGTGTTGGCATGCAAATTAACATGATTTATGAAAACAAATTACTGCCAGAAGTACTGTACTGTATGCCAGCATGTTGTAATTTGGCTTTGTTGCTCACCTAATGGAACTAAACACATACAAGTGGTGAAGGCAGTGGGTTGTGTCGTATTGATCTTGTGATAGGCATCAGTTTCCTATACAGTCGTGTCTTGCACACTTTGGTTCCCAGGGTTTTTGGTTGGCTAAACAAAATGTGCAGAATAGTGAGACACGTTAGTACATAGTTTCAAGATGGTGTATCAAGATGGTGCAATCACGAAATAACTGGATTATTGGAAACTGGCTAAACAAGACAACTTGACTGCTCAATGTTGTTTCAAGTTAGTTGCTTTAATATTGTTTTTCTGAAATGAAATCCAATTCAGCAAATCTGACAATGACAATTTGTCTGCATCTATAATGATGTGTTGACTTACATCCTTCATCCAGACATTCAGGACGCCAATTGTTGGTTTGAAGTTAACCAAGAGTGTTTCTATTCTATTTTTTAATGGTGTAACAGTGCAGAATGATTAGTTATAAATTACATAATTTTAAAACCAACGTGTTCATTTTGCATTTGTCTCTGCATACCATATGCAAGTGTTAATTACAAAAGTTTTTTACTGTGTTGGATTCTGTTAAATTCTGAGTAGCTGGTAGAATATAATTATTCCTTTTACTTTGATATTTAAGATCAAATAAAATGTATGCTGTTTGTAGTGTGGTTGAGCTGTGATATTTAAGCAGATATTGACTGACAGGTGCATGTTGGTTTGTTTACTAACAGCGGGCACATTGTTGTTTTCAAGATTCATGTCACACAAAATGTCACAGTGCACTTTGTACAGGTTCCATTGTGATGGCTCATTTTGCTGTATAAAGTTTGCTGTATAAAGTTTTCATTTTGATAAACTTAAAAATAAAGATTTTGATAAAATTAAAAAATAAAGACTGCTATGTTTGTCTATTCTTGTTCATGTCTGAACTCAAGAAAATATTAAATACCAGCAACATTTACAGCGTTGGCAAACTCCAGTGTGTTGATGAAACAACTCCAGTCAGCGAGTGGGTTCATAGGAGAAAATGTCAGCAATTGGGTTTATAACAAGAGAAACTCCAGCCAGCAATTAGGTTTATAAAAGGATAAACTCCAGCCAGCAGTTGGGTTTATAACAGGAGAAACTCCAGTCAGCAATTAGGTTTATAAAAGGAGAAACTCCAGCCAGCAATTAGGTTTATAAAAGGAGAAACTCCAGTCAGCAATTGGGTGTTTATAAAAGGAGAAACTCCAGTCAGCAATTGGGTTTATAAAAGGAGAAACTCCAGTCAGCAATTGGGTTTATAAAAGGAGAAACTCCAGTCAGTCGTTGGGTTAATAATCAACGTTTTATTTGTTGAGCACCACATCCAATGCTGTTGACAGCGCGTTACATTGAATAGCAAACAGTGTTTGTAAGAAAACAAAAGGAAAAAGTGGGTTCATGATCCACTTGTCAGTGACTAGAGCGACTCTGGGTTCTTAGAAGGCGAAATGTAGATGAAACTCCGAAGAAACAAAAAAAACTCACTAAACATGGTCAGAGATTATAAACAATCTGTTCAGATTTTATTCAAAAATAGTCTTATGCACAAACCTTCATGATATGCAGAGAATACATCGTATGTTTCCTTTCTGGCATCCATGAATTGTCAGGAGTTTCTCTATCCCAACGTTGGTGGATGCCTAACACAACACTGGCATCTACAGCTGGTACATATTGGCCATTTATGCTGTACAAATGGATTTTACTTTGTAAATACAAAATAACCACAATGCTTTTAAAAATAGTTGTCTATGCTGACAATTTACCCTCTTTGTCATCCTGGTTTCCTAAAACAGGGACACAATTGGAAAGTGAGAAACCCAGCAGTATGATCTATAGCATCAACAATGTGGAATAACTCCACATGTGTGTTATTGAATATAGTAAAAAATAAGACCTTGTTGGCATATCATCTATTACCAGTACCCAAAGTTACTTAGATTTAGTGTAAATACAGTCTGGCAACACCACTCACTGTGTGACCGTGGTGTGCGCGTGCACGCATGTCTGTGTTATAACACAGAAGAAGACTGGTGGTGTCTCAGACTGAAATGACCAGAAATGGTGAATCATTATACCATGACAATAGCAGTTCAATAACAGTTAACAATCTTTTACAACAAGAGTATAGTATTTTAGATTATATATTTTCCATTTTTATTATTTGATCATAATGCAGTCTTACCAGTACATTTTTTCTTTTGAGCATTTAAAGTAACATAGCACCAGGTCATTATGGTGCTGTATAAATATAATGTCATTGATTATTATAAGAACACATATAATTCTCCTGAATCAGTTACTGCTCTGAACACAGGAAGTTGGTTAAGTATCTTAGAACCACAGAAAGCACCAATTAATAACATGTTTAAAAATCACTAGTTATACAACCAACAATGTCCATTTGCGAATATAATTTCATCATGTTAATTTCTTCTATAACCAACAAGGTATACAGCTCTATGTCAATCATGGAAAACAACGGATTTATGTGGGTCAGTGGAATGTTGACATCTTCTTTGTTAAGTTCAACAATAACTGAGAAATGTTTACATGATCATGACGATGGGATTGTGTTAACAAGAAAAATGTAAATTAAAATCACAAGAAAACAAATGCATTTCATATGTTAACAAACTGTCTGGTGATGTTGGCACATTCATGTGTGAACTGTTTCCAAAATCTCAGCAATTGTTTTTGCAGAAAAGGGCTGTTTATAACCTTCATCTTCATGAATGACACTTTGCAATCAGCAAAAAACATAATATGCAACAGTTTTCTAACACATCTGTTACAGATTTTCTATGTCATAGACACCATGTTCATTATCAATGCTGTGAACTTGTAACTGAATACCGTCATTTAACTACATTGATTACAAGTACCATATTGATGAAGTCAAGAAAAATGGCAGCTATAGATAGCAAGTTAGGGTGTCAGTTTGGAAGGACTCTGTGAGTGGAGACCATCTTTATTCAGGCCGGCCTTGGTTCAGTTGCCTCCTCGTCATCACCACCTATAACAAAAACAACATCATCACCACCTACAACCCAGACAACATCATCACCACCTACAACCCAGACAACATCATCACCACCTACAACAAAAACAACATCATCACCACCTACAACCCAGACAACATCATCTCAGTAGATGGATAACATCCCTTCCTGTCCAGTTTACTCACCTTTGCAGGCGAAGGATTGTGGGAGTCCAAGCGAATAGTCGATGAGTTTAGATGACTGGTGGTGATCGGTGATACCGTACCAGAAGATAATCCAGTCTTGTTCACACCAGCTTCCCTCACAGCGCTTGAAGTACCTAAAGACAACACACAGGCATTAACATAGCTGGGAACATAGCAGGGTACATAGCTGGTTACATAGCAGGGTACATAGCTGGGTACATAGCTGGGTATATAGTTGGGTACATAGCTGGGTATATAGTTGGGTACATAGTTGGGTACAAAGCTGGGTACATAGCTGGGTATATAGTTCTTCCACGCAGTGGGTATTCGTCTTTCTGATAAGTATTTAGTGTATAGCTTAGCAACTGTGTTTGAGATGGTATCTTCTCCTGCTTTCAATGTCTCGGTGTTTAGAGTATTATGGTCGTTGTCTGTTGCTGTCCCATTCTTCATATCTCACAGCGCTGCTTCCACCTCCCATAATGGTATCTCTGGTACATGTTTTGGGTCAGTATGGATCCATATTGTCCAACTGGCCATTAGCTATACTGTTCCACATTGTCCAACTGGGCATTAGCTATACTGTTCCACATTGTCCAACTGGGCATTAGCTATACTGTTCCACATTGTCCAACTGGGCATTAGCTATACTGTTCCACATTGTCCAACTGGGCATCAGCTATACTGTTCCACATTGTCCAACTGGGCATTAGCTATACTGTTCCACATTGTCCAACTGGGCATTAGCTATACTGTTCCACATTGTCCAACTGGGCATTAGCTATACTGTTCCACATTGTCCAACTGGGCATTAGCTCTACTGTTCCACATTGTCCAACTGGGCATCAGCTATACTGTTCCACATTGTCCAACTGGCCGTCAGCACTGCTATAGCTACTGCCACTGCTATAGCTACTGCTACTGCCACTGAGGGCATTGCTCTAGCTACTGCTATATCACTAATGCCATTTTGTCAGTAATACTCACCACGGGTTTATGCGGTTGTTGCCACGGGAACGCCAAAATATGTGCTTGAAGTCCCTTGTCAGCAGATCCCACAACATCTCCCCAGTCCCTTCTCCCTACAGGACAGGGATAAACATCAGATCCCACAACATCTCCCCAGTCCCTTCTCCCTACAGGACAGGGATAAACATCAGATCCCAAAACATCTCCCCAGTCCCTTCTCCCTACAGGACAGGGATAAACATCAGATCCCACAACATCTTCCTAGTCCCTTCTCCCTACAGGACAGGGATAAACACAAGATCCCACAACATCTTCCTAGTCCCTTCTCCCTACAGGACAGGGATAAACACAAGATCCCACAACATCTTCCCAGTCCCTTCTCCCTACAGGACAGGGATAAACATCAGATCCCACAACATCTTCCCAGTCCCTTCTCCCTACAGGACAGGGATAAACATCAGATCCCACAACATCTTCCCAGTCCCTTCTCCCTACAGGACAGGGATAAACATCAGATCCCACAACATCTTCCCAGTCCCTTCTCCCTACAGGACAGGGATAAACATCAGATCCCACAACATCTTCCTAGTCCCTTCTCCCTACAGGACAGGGATAAACACAAGATCCCACAACATCTTCCTAGTCCCTTCTCCCTATAGGACAGGGATAAACATCAGATCCCACAACATCTTCCTAGTCCCTTCTCCCTACAGGACAGGGATAAACACAAGATCCCACAACATCTTCCCAGTCCCTTCTCCCTACAGGACAGGGATAAACATCAGATCCCACAACATCTTCCCAGTCCCTTCTCCCTACAGGACAGGGATAAACATCAGATCCCACAACATCTTCCCAGTCCCTTCTCCCTACAGGACAGGGATAAACATCAGATCCCACAACATCTTCCTAGTCCCTTCTCCCTACAGGACAGGGATAAACACAAGATCCCACAACATCTTCCTAGTCCCTTCTCCCTATAGGACAGGGATAAACATCAGATCCCACAACATCTTCCTAGTCCCTTCTCCCTACAGGACAGGGATAAACACAAGATCCCACAACATCTTCCCAGTCCCTTCTCCCTACAGGACAGGGATAAACACAAGATCCCACAACATCTTCCTAGTCCCTTCTCCCTACAGGACAGGGATAAACATCAGATCCCACAACATCTTCCTAGTCCCTTCTCCCTATAGGACAGGGATAAACATCAGATCCCACAACATCTTCCTAGTCCCTTCTCCCTACAGGACAGGGATAAACACAAGATCCCACAACATCTTCCTAGTCCCTTCTCCCTACAGGACAGGGATAAACATCAGATCCCACAACATCTTCCTAGTCCCTTCTCCCTACAGGACAGGGATAAACACAAGATCCCACAACATCTTCCCAGTCCCTTCTCCCTACAGGACAGGGATAAACACAAGATCCCACAACATCTTCCCAGTCCCTTCTCCCTACAGGACAGGGATAAACACAAGATCCCACAACATCTTCCCAGTCCCTTCTCCCTACAGGACAGGGATAAACACAAGATCCCACAACATCTTCCCAGTCCCTTCTCCCTACAGGACAGGGATAAACACAAGATCCCACAACATCTTCCTAGTCCCTTCTCCCTATAGGACAGGGATAAACATCAGATCCCACAACATCTTCCTAGTCCCTTCTCCCTACAGGACAGGGATAAACACAAGATCCCACAACATCTTCCTAGTCCCTTCTCCCTACAGGACAGGGATAAACACAAGATCCCACAACATCTTCCTAGTCCCTTCTCCCTATAGGACAGGGATAAACATCAGATCCCACAACATCTTCCTAGTCCCTTCTCCCTATAGGACAGGGATAAACATCAGATCCCACAACATCTTCCTAGTCCCTTCTCCCTACAGGACAGGGATAAACACAAGATCCCACAACATCTTCCTAGTCCCTTCTCCCTACAGGACAGGGATAAACACAAGATCCCACAACATCTTCCTAGTCCCTTCTCCCTACAGGACAGGGATAAACACAAGATCCCACAACATCTTCCTAGTCCCTTCTCCCTACAGGACAGGGATAAACACAAGATCCCACAACATCTTCCTAGTCCCTTCTCCCTACAGGACAGGGATAAACACAAGATCCCACAACATCTTCCCAGTCCCTTCTCCCTACAGGACAGGGATAAACACAAGATCCCACAACATCTTCCTAGTCCCTTCTCCCTACAGGACAGGGATAAACACAAGATCCCACAACATCTTCCCAGTCCCTTCTCCCTACAGGACAGGGATAAACACACGATCCCACAACATCTTCCTAGTCCCTTCTCCCTATAGGACAGGGATAAACATCAGATCCCACAACATCTTCCTAGTCCCTTCTCCCTATAGGACAGGGATAAACATCAGATCCCACAACATCTTCCTAGTCCCTTCTCCCTACAGGACAGGGATAAACACAAGATCCCACAACATCTTCCTAGTCCCTTCTCCCTATAGGACAGGGATAAACATCAGATCCCACAACATCTTCCTAGTCCCTTCTCCCTACAGGACAGGGATAAACACAAGATCCCACAACATCTTCCTAGTCCCTTCTCCCTACAGGACAGGGATAAACACAAGATCCCACAACATCTTCCTAGTCCCTTCTCCCTATAGGACAGGGATAAACATCAGATCCCACAACATCTTCCCAGTCCCTTCTCCCTACAGGACAGGGATAAACACAAGATCCCACAACATCTTCCTAGTCCCTTCTCCCTATAGGACATGGATAAACATCAGATCCCACAACATCTTCCTAGTCCCTTCTCCCTACAGGACAGGGATAAACACAAGATCCCACAACATCTTCCTAGTCCCTTCTCCCTACAGGACAGGGATAAACACAAGATCCCACAACATCTTCCTAGTCCCTTCTCCCTATAGGACAGGGATAAACATCAGATCCCACAACATCTCCCCAGTCCCTTCTCCCTACAGGA
The DNA here is from genome assembly GCA_964017155.1 of Oasisia sp. SBJ-2009. NCBI lineage: Eukaryota > Metazoa > Annelida > Polychaeta > Sabellida > Siboglinidae > Oasisia > Oasisia sp. SBJ-2009. The sequence goes on from OZ024857.1 coordinate 56,488,985, forward strand.
CAGGGATAAACATCAGACACCTGCATGCACATACACCAAATAGAATCCAGTCAGGTCACTTGTCTCTTCACACTCACCTGTTTAGCGAGACTGACCGCAAACTTATCCAAATAGGGAGTGTTCACCCCTGGTTCCCTCGTCACAATGGCTGCAGCATTGTACCTAGGAACACACAGATGTACACACATGTACACAACACTGTACCTAGGAACACACAGATGTACACACCACTGTACACACCACTGTACCTAGGAGCACAAAGATGTACACACATGTACACACCACTGTACCTAGGAGCACACAGATGTACACAGTTGTACACAACACTGTACCTAGGAACACACAGATGTACACAACACTGTACTTAGGAACACACATATGTACACACATGTACACTACACTGTACCTATGAACACACACATGTACACAACACTGTACATAGGAACACACACATGTACACACATGTACACAACACTGTACCTAGGAGCACACAGATGTACACAACACTGTACCTAGGAACACACATGTACACAACACTGTACCTAGGAACACACACATGTACACAACACTGTACATAGGAACACACATATGTACACACATGTACACAACACTGTACCTAGGAACACACAGATGTACACACATGTACACAACACTGTACCTAGGAACACACAGATGTACACAGATGTACACAACACTGTACCTAGGAACACACATATGTACACATATATATACAGCACTGTACCTAGGAACATGCAGATGTACACAGCACTGTACCTAGGAACACACAGATGTACACAGATGTATACAGCACTGTACCTAGGACATAGCTTTATGTAGAGACCCGTCCACCCATCATTAGGACGAGTAAAAACAAATATGGACGGGCAAAAATATGGGTGGACAGGTAAAAAAATGAAGGAGCAAAAAAAATGTCTTCCAAAACCATAGTATTGTTAGTTGTGCCTTGAAAGTGAGTATAAATGGTGTCACATGTGTGTTTGTAGCCTATTTCAGGTCATCAGGCACATCTGAAAGTTCGTAAACTTACTTAACAGTTAACATCCATGTGTCCACCAAAACATGTGTGACTGGCAATAATGTTATCCTGCATAAAGCCCTGACCTAAGAACACACAGATGTACACAGCATTGTTTCTAAGGCCATACACACATACACAGCACTACTTGCGTTGTATCTACAGTGTTTCAAACATACAGTGTTTCATAGACACAATGTTTCATACAAACATACAGTGTTTGATACAAACATTCAGTGTTTCATAACAACATACTGAATGTTTCATACAAACACACAGAGTGTATCATATAAACATAGACGTTTATATATACTTAGAGTATTTCAATCCAACATACCCCTCCGAGAGATAGAGTGTGTGCAGTTTGTGTTCCAGCCCATCAAAATAGTCATTCTGTAGTGCCTTGCCAAACGATCTGTCAACAAAGTCACTCTTCAGTCTACACTTCTACACCAGTCACTCATCAGTCTACACTTCTACACCAGTCACTCATCAGTCTACACTTCTACACCAGTCACCCATCAGTCTACACTTCTACACCAGTCACTCATCAGTCTACACTTCTCCACCAGTCACTCACCAGTCTACACTTCTACACCAGTCACTCATCAGTCTACACTTCTACATCAGTCACCCATCAGTCTACACTTCTACACCAGTCACTCATCAGTCTACACTTCTACACCAGTCACCCATCAGTCTACACTTCTACACCAGTCACTCATCAGTCTACACTTCTACACCAGTCACCCATCAGTCTACACTTCTACACCAGTCACTCATCAGTCTACACTTCTACACCAGTCACCCATCAGTCTACACTTCTACACCAGTCACCCATCAGTCTACACTTCTACATCAGTCACTCACCAGTCTACACTTCTACACCAGTCACTCATCAGTCTACACTTCTACACCAGTCACCCATCAGTCTACACTTCTACACCAGTCACTCATCAGTCTACACTTCTCCACCAGTCACTCACCAGTCTACACTTCTACACCAGTCACTCATCATCTACACTTCTACACCAGTCACTCACCAGTCTACACTTCTACACCAGTCACTCACCAGTCTACACTTCTCCACCAGTCACTCACCAGTCTACACTTCTATACCAGTCACTCACCAGTCTACACTTCTCCACCAGTCTACACTTCTACACCAGTCACTCATCAGTCTACACTTCTACACCAGTCACTCACCAGTCTACACTTCTCCACCAGTCACTCACCAGTCTACACTTCTATACCAGTCACTCACCAGTCTACACTTCTACACCAGTCACTCACCAGTCTACACTTCTACACCAGTCACTCACCAGTCTACACTTCTACACCAGTCACTCACCAGTCTACACTTCTCCAGCAGTCACTCATCAGTCTACACTTCTCCAGCAGTCACTCATCAGTCTACACTTCTCCAGCAGTCAGTCACCAGCTGAGACTGACTGAGAGACATTCATTACTTTATGCTGACTAATTAAACTCTTTTCAGTCACCACTGTATATTTAGTTACAGCCAGTGTAACTGTGTAATCAATTACAGCTGGTGTAACTGTGTAATCAATTACAGCCAGTGTAACTGTATAATCAGTCACAGCCAGTGAAACTGTGTAATCAGTTACAGCCAGTAACTGTATAATCAGTCACAGCCAGTAAGTGTATAATCAGTCACAGCCAGTGTAACTGTGTAATCAGTTACAGCCAGTGTAACTGTGTAATCAGTCATTGTAACGAACATTGATTGAAATGCCAAATAAAGAGATTATGCTTTGTCTTGTTGTTTTGTGTGAAGGGTCAGTTTACCGTAAACATTACAGTGGTCAATCTGACTGCAACTAGTGGGGTTATTGGGCTAGTGCAAAATTACAACTGGTGTTCAGATATCAGACTGTTATGCTATGTTAATCAAATAGATCACGTATCACCAATCAAACGGTGTGTTACATAGAACCAATCAGATGCTACATTACATACCTGCCAATGAGATCCCGCAGCCTCTTCAGGTCAACCTGTTTGAGGGAGTGGTGGATACGAATTGTCTCCATGTTCTTGAAGAACGTTCCAGATCCTGACATACATGAATCATTGAAACAGACACTTGTACATGTACATACATGTGTCAACTGTAGCTCAACACAAACGTGTAGTCTGAAATGGTTAGGGTCTCTTCTGACTGGCCTCAGGGTTAATATCTGATAACAACACAAGTGTCAGAGAGCATGACCGTCAACTGACACAATTACACTCACGTCTGGTACTGCTTAACACAATTATTGTGAACATTTGTTATAAAGGTTTTATTTAATTATTGTAGCCCTCAATAAGAAGCCATTCTGAAATGCTGACTGAAAGATTCGGCAGTGAAGGTCTAACCTTGCAACTGCAGCCTGCCTGGGTTAGTAACCATGGCAACAGTCTGGGTTAGTTACCGTGGTGTGTGAAAAGCTCCGTAAGTAGTTTGGTGGCCGAGGTGATGACAACAGAACTCCGTGATGGCAACAGGTTGACGAGGAAGGCAATGTAGTAGATCTACAACACCAGATGGCGTAACTAGACACACAGACCACAATGTAGTAGATCTACAACACCAGATGGCGTAACTAGACACACAGACCACAATGTAGTAGATCTACAACACCAGATGGCGTAACTAGACACACAGACCACACTGTAGTAGATCTACAACACCAGATGGCGTAACTAGACACACAGACCACAATGTAGTAGATCTACAACACCAGATGGCGTAACTAGACACACAGACCACAATGTAGTAGATCTACAACACCAGATGGCGAAACTAGACACACAGACCACAATGTAGTAGATCTACAACACCAGATGGCGTAACTAGACACACAGACCACAATGTAGTAGATCTACAACACCAGATGGCGTAACTAGACACACAGACCACAATGTAGTAGATCTACAACACCAGATGGCGTAACTAGACACACAGACCACAATGTAGTAGATCTACAACACCAGATGGCGTAACTAGACACACAGACCACAATGTAGTAGATCTACAACACCAGATGGCGTAACGAGACACAAAGACCACAATGTAGTGGATCTACATCAACAGATGGCGCAACTAGACACAAAGACCACAATGTAGTAGATCTACAACACCAGATGGCATAACTAGACACAAAGACCACAATGTAGTGGACCTACATCACCAGATGGCATAACTAGACACAAAGACCACAATGTAGTGGACCTACATCACCAGATGGCGTAACTAGACACAAAGACCACAATGTAGTAGATCTACAACACCAGATGGCACAACTAGACACAAAGACCACAATGTAGTGGATCTACATCACCAGATGGCGTAACTAGACACAAAGACCACAATGTAGTGGATCTATATCACCAGATGGCGCAACTAGACACAAAGACCACAATGTAGTAGATCTACAACACCAGATGGCGCAACTAGACATAAAGACCACAATGTAGTGGATCTACATCACCAGATGGCACAACTAGACACAAAGACCACAATGCAGTGGATCTACAACACCAGATGGCACAATTAGACACAAAGACCACAATGTAGTGGATCTACATCACCAGATGGCGTAACTAGACACAAAGACCACAATGTAGTAGATCTACAACACCAGATGGAAACTGTGTAATCAGTTACAGCCAGGGTAACTGTGTTATCAGTTACAGCCAGTGTAACTGTGTAATCAATTACAGCCAGTATAACTGTATAGTCAGTTACAGCTGGTGTAACTGTGTAATCAATTACAGCCAGTGTAACTGTGTAATCAGTTACAGCCAGTCTATGTTTGGGTCATGTTATTTTGTGTGAATGGTCAGGTTACTGTAAACATGACAGTGGTCAATCTGACTGTAACTAGTGGAGTTGTTGGGCTACTACAAAATTAAACCTGGTTTCAGATCTTTCCTGGCAGCTTCACACACAGAAAACGGGCCAGCCCAATGTTAGCCTTGAAGTTGAAGCTTGCTACGTTATATATCACCCAATCAGACTGTTACGCGATATGGGAGCACTGTAGGTCTCCCTTATTCTCTGTTACCCGGCAAAGCGAAGAAATTGAGTGAGAGTTTGTATGGCGAGATTACTGGATTTCTTTCTGTTTAGTTTTGTGTTTGTTTACTAAGAGAAGTACATTTAGTGAAGAAATTAGTATAATTATATGAAATGTTTTAGAGAACGGACAATGAAGTAATGATTACAAATCAGGTATGAAAACGGTTAATTTGTCCCACAGACAACAAATAGTAGCAATTTCACATGTCCAGAGGCAAATCCAGTTGTTGCGTGCTAGCAGTCTGATGTGATAGGAATTGTCACTGCTTGATCAACAAGCATATTTAACGTTTAATTGCCACACTAGTAAGTTGCCCTAGTGACCTACCCTCTGTTTGATCTCTGGAGTGCACCATGGCTTGTCAAAGGCCGAGTCGAGGGTGGAAGGCAGATTGATGTTAGCAATGACCTACACCAAACAACAGTCCACATTACACAGCTGAACACTCTGTTAATTAAACAAACACCATCTCATTGTTCTGGGAAGCATTTAGACACATTTAGACACATTTAGACACATTGCGATCAATGCAAGAAGACAATCTGTACACAAATATCTACCACAGTCTATAGCCAGGTACACATTCTTACAGCGGAGCTGGATGAACAAAAGCAAAAAGATATAATTATGGTCATTATGCTCCATACAACTGATCCCTTGTCATCCATCAGTCCTCCTCTCATTCTAGATCCCTGATCCTACCCAGATCCCACCTGTCCTCTCACCCTGGATCCCTCCACATCCCACTTCCCCTTTTCATCCTGGATCCCTCCACATCCCATCTCTTCCCTCTCATTCTGGATCCTTCCAAATCCCATCTCTTCCCTCTCACTCTGGATCCCTCCCCATCCCATCTCTTCCCTCTCATTCTGGATCCTTCCAAATCCCATCTCTTCCCTCTCACTCTGGATCCCTCCACATCCCATCTCTTCCCTCTCATTCTGGATCCCTCCACATCCCATCTCTTCCCTCTCATTCTGGATCCCTCCACATCCCATCTCTTCCCTCTCATTCTGGATCCCTCCACATCCCATCTCTTCCCTCTCACTCTGGATCCCTCCACATCCCATCTCTTCCCTCTCATTCTGGATCCCTCCACATCCCATCTCTTCCTGGATGCTCCCCAAAACTCCTACTCTCCTCCGTTGTTCTGGGGCCTTTCCCCAAGATCCTTTCCTCCCTTTTCACTGTGGATGCCCTCAAGCTGCTGTCTATCCCCAGTGTTACTGGATGCCCCCACCCAAGGTCATACCTCTCCCTTCTCATCTTGATGCCCCAACCCAAGGTCATACCTCTCCCTTCTCATCTTGATGCCCCCACCCAAGGTCATACCTCTCCCTTCTCATCTTGATGCCCCCACCCAAGGTCATACCTCTCCCTTCTCATCTTGGATGCCCCCCACCCAAGGTCATACCTCTCCCTTCTCATCTTGATGCCCCCACCCAAGGTCATACCTCTCCCTTCTCATCTTGGATGCCCCCACCCAAGGTCATACCTCTCCCTTCTCATCTTGATGCCCCAACCCAAGGTCATACCTCTGCCTTCTCATCTTGATGCCCCCACCAAGGTCATACCTCTCCCTTCTCATCTTGGATGCCCCCACCCAAGGTCATACCTCTCCCTTCTCATCTTAGATGCCCCCACCCAAGGTCATACCTCTCCCTTCTCATCTTGAGTGCCCCCACCCAAGGTCATACCTCTCCCTTCTCATCTTGATGCCCCCACCCAAGGTCATACCTCTCCCTTCTCATCTTGATGCCCCCACCCAAGGTCATACCTCTCCCTTCTCATCTTGATGCCCCCACCCAAGGTCATACCTCTCCCTTCTCATCTTGAATGCCCCCACCCAAGGTCATACCTCTCCCTTCTCATCTTGAATGCCCCCACCCAAGGTCATACCTCTCCCTTCTCATCTTGGATGCCCCCACCCAAGGTCATACCTCTCCCTTCTCATCTTGGATGCCCCCTGATGTATTCACAAAGATAACTTTGCGGGGCTGCAAGCCCCTGGACACTGCAGCGGTCACTTGCGAGATGTCCAGGTTGATGAGCTGACCACGGGGGGACTCCCCGATACTCTGTAGCACGGGAATATGGCCGGAGCGCATTGCCCACTTGATTGGGTCAGTGTTGATCTGACTCTGACTGCCCTCAGGTGCATTCCTGCACAATCACAAGACAGCATATGGATATAACCACTACATACCCAACACATATTTTTCAGGTATAACTCACTCACTCACTCACTCACTCACTCACTCACTCACTCACTCACTCACTCACTCACTCACTCACTCACTCACTCACTCACTCACTCACTCACTCACTCTCACACACATACTCACTCACTCTCTCTCACACACACTCACTTCAAACACACTCACTCACTCTCTCTTACATACACACAATCAAACACGCACACTCACATTCGCTGACACACACACACACACACACGCACGACTGAACTCACTCACAGATGAGCTAAAAGAACAATCGATATATATTACATACTACACTTAGTTCCACTTGACAGCACACAATACCATATTATCTCCGTCAGACATGCAGTGTGTGAGTGCAAGATCTTAGCGATGGATTAATTTATTTGTCATAGACATAACTAACACTAGTTGAGTGGCGTTTGAATAAACAGATTGCGTACACGTCACATGTGTGAACCAAGGACAGACGTCACATACCAACAACACATCCAGTACATCTACCAACATATCCCATGCTCAATTGAGAAACTAAAGTAGACAACAGAAATGCCTGACTTGACATCCCCAGCTACTTGTGGCCAGCTACTTGTGGTGTGTGTAAAGACATCCTCAGCTACTTGTGGTGTGTGTAAAGACATCCCCAGCTACTTGTGGCGTGTGTAAAGACATCCTCAGCTACTTGTGGTGTGTGTAAAGACATCCCCAGCTACTTGTGGTGTGTGTAAAGACATCCTCAGCTACTTTTGGTGTGTGTAAAGACATCCTCAGCTACTTGTGGTGTGTGTAAAGACATCCCCAGCTACTTGTGATGTGTGTAAAGACATCCCCAGCTACTTGTGGTGTGTGTAAAGACATCCCCAGCTACTTGTGGTGTGTGTAAAGACATCCTCAGCTACTTGTGGTGTGTGTAAAGACATCCCCAGCTACTTGTGGCGTGTGTAAAGACATCCCCAGCTACTTGTGATGTGTAAAAAGACATCCTCAGCTAGTTGTGGTGTGTGTAAAGACATCCCCAGCTACTTGTGGTGTGTGTAAGGACATCCCCAGCTACTTGTGGTGTGTGTCAAGTCAAACACTAGTTGAGTGGCAGAGCGTTACATATGTCTTAAGTCCATCATTTGATTGATGCTAAACAAACAACCATTCTGCTAGCCAGAAAACACTGGGCAAATATAACTGAATGTTGCAGGATATTCTTCATCAGTGCTGAACAGATGCTAAAGAAATTCAAAACTGCATGCTGTGCCAATAAAGTGATGTTGTACCAACAATGTGATGTTGTGCCAACAATGTGATGTTGTGCCAACAATGTGATGTTGTGCCAACAATGTGATGTTGTGCCAACAATGTGATGTTGTACCAATAAAGTGATGTTGTGCCAACAATGTGATGTTGTGTCAACAATGTGATGTTGTGCCAACAATGTGATGTGCCAACAATGTGCTGTTGTGCCAATAAAGTGATGTTGTACCAACAATGTGATGTTGTGCCAACAATGTGATGTTGTACCAACAATGTGATGTTGTGCCAACAATGTGATGTTGTGCCAACAATGTGATGTTGTGCCAATAAAGTGATGTTGTACCAACAATGTGATGTTGTGCCAACAATGTGATGTTGTGCCAACAATGTGATGTTGTACCATCAATGTGATGTTGTGCCAACAATGTGATGTTGTGCCAACAATGTGATGTTGTGCCAACAATGTGATGTTGTACCAACAATGTGATGTTGTACCAACAATGTGATGTTGTGCCAACAATGTGATGTTGTACCAACAATGTGATGTTGTGCCAACAATGTGATGTTGTGCCAACAATGTGATGTTGTACCAACAATGTGATGTTGTGCCAACAATGTGATGTTGTACCAACAATGTGATGTTGTGCCAACAATGTGATGTTGTGCCAACAATGTGATGTTGTACCAACAATGTGATGTTGTACCAACAATGTGATGTGCCAACAACATGATGTTGTGCCAACAATGTGATGTTGTGCCAACAATGTGATGTTGTGCCAACAAAGTAACCTGTTGTACAAAAGGAGCAATTATTCCCTAATGTCAAGTCAGACATAAATTTACATCATTATGAATATCATGTAATGTTAGCTGTTCGTTAGTGTTGTTAGGAAGGTTTATCTCATTATTTATGACAACATGCATGACTAAGAATAAAACAGTTTGGTTGCAAGACACTTGTGATACCATAATGAACAAATGACTGTCGACTAGTCAGTATGTACACTGACTAGACAGTATGTACACTGACTAGACAGTATGTACACTGACTAGACAGTATGTACACTGACTAGACAGTATGTACACTGACTAGACAGTATGTACACTGACTAGACAGTATCTACACTGACTAGACAGTATGTACACTGGCTAGACAGTATCTACACTGACTAGACAGTATGTACACTGACTAGACAGTATCTACACTGACTAGACAGTATCTACACTGACTAGACAGTATCTACACTGACTAGACAGTATCTACACTGGCTAGACAGTATCTACACTGACTAGACAGTATCTACACTGACTAGACAGTATCTACACTGACTAGACAGTATCTACACTGACTAGACAGTATCTACACTGGCTAGACAGTATCTACACTGACTAGACAGTATCTACACTGGCTAGACAGTATCTACACTGGCTAGACAGTATCTACACTGGCTAGACAGTATCTACACTGACTAGACAGTATGTACACTGACTAGACAGTATGTACACTGACTAGACAGTATCTACACTGACTAGACAGTATCTACACTGACTAGACAGTATCTTCACTGACTAGACAGTATCTACACTGACTAGACAGTATCTACACTGACTAGACAGTATCTACACTGGCTAGACAGTATCTACACTGGCTAGACAGTATCTACACTGGCTAGACAGTATCTACACTGGCTAGACAGTATCTACACTGGCTAGACAGTATCTACACTGACTAGACAGTATCTACACTGACTAGACAGTATGTACACTGACTAGACAGTATGTACACTGACTAGACAGTATGTACACTGACTAGACAGTATGTACACTGACTAGACAGTATGTACACTGACTAGACAGTATCTACACTGACTAGACAGTATCTACACTGACTAGACAGTATCTACACTGACTAGACAGTATCTACACTGACTAGACAGTATCTACACTGACTAGACAGTATCTACACTGACTAGACAGTATCTACACTGACTAGACAGTATCTACACTGGCTAGACAGTATCTACACTGGCTAGACAGTATCTACACTGGCTAGACAGTATCTACACTGGCTAGACAGTATCTACACTGGCTAGACAGTATCTACACTGACTAGACAGTATCTACACTGACTAGACAGTATCTACACTGGCTAGACAGTATCTACACTGACTAGACAGTATCTACACTGACTAGACAGTATCTACACTGACTAGACAGTATCTACACTGACTAGACAGTATCTACACTGACTAGACAGTATCTACACTGACTAGACAGTATCTACACTGACTAGACAGTATCTACACTGGCTAGACAGTATCTACACTGGCTAGACAGTATCTACACTGACTAGACAGTATCTACACTGACTAGACAGTATCTACACTGACTAGACAGTATCTACACTGACTAGACAGTATCTACACTGACTAGACAGTATCTACACTGGCTAGACAGTATCTACACTGACTAGACAGTATCTACACTGCCTAGACAGTATCTACACTGACTAGACAGTATCTACACTGCTGTGCCACCAGTGGTATCATGTTTGAGCATTTTAATATTAGAAAAATTTGTGTGTGCATGGTTTCACTTCATTAAAAAGTTGGTACACGTCTATTAGGCAGTGTGTGTGTACAAGGAACTGTATTTAGTGTATATATATATATACATATATATATATATATATATATATATATATATATATATATAGAGAGAGAGAGAGAGAGACAGTGTACAAAGCCAGTATGTTACCATGAGTCCAGTTCCCCTTGTAGGACCCCACTGCCCACAAAGAGGGGGCGGGCGTGGGCACCATGAGACTCCAGCAGACTCACTAGCATCATGTTGTCTTGGGCCATCTGACTGCGAGCCACCTGGTGGGCAGAGAGAGAACTGTCGACTGTGACACAATGACACAGCAATGAATCAACACACTTAGGTCATGATGCAACATTTCATAACAACAGTTGTGACCCATACGTGACACACGCATCATTCCACTGACATTTATGTTATGGTGTTATATTATAGCGCAAACTGTCATGACAAATGTGCAACAGTGCATACATACCATGACCACAGCATAACTATGGTGACTGTTGCATACATACGATGAATGTTATGTACATATGATGCCGTTGTGTATGTATGTTGATCACTGTGTTGACCACTGCATACATATGATATGATGAACATTGTGTGCATTTAATGTGAAGATTTAAATAAATTTAATATATTATTAATCATGGTGGACTAGTGCAATAGCTCCAGGTGACATGTGTGCTGCCGACCCTACCACCAGGTGGCATGTGCTGCCGTCCCTACCACCAGGTGGCATGTGCTGCCGACCCTACCACCAGGTGGCATGTGCTGTCGTCCCTACCACCAGGTGGCATGTGCTGCCGACCCTACCACCAGGTGGCATGTGCTGCCGACCCTACCACCAGGTGGCATGTGCTGCCGACCCTACCACCAGGTGGCATGTGCTGCCGACCCTACCACCAGGTGGCATGTGCTGTCGTCCCTACCACCAGGTGGCATGTGTGCTGTCGTCCCTACCACCAGGTGGCATGTGTGCTTTCATCCCTACCACCAGGTGGCATGTGCTTTCATCCCTACCACCAGGTGGCATGTGCTTTCATCCCTACCACCAGGTGGCATGTGCTTTCATCCCTACCACCAGGTGGCATGTGCTTTCATCCCTACCACCAGGTGGCATGTGCTGCCGACCCTACCACCAGGTGGCATGTGCTGCCGACCCTACCACCAGGTGGCATGTGCTGCCGACCCTACCACCAGGTGGCATGTGCTGTCGTCCCTACCACCAGGTGGCATGTGTGCTTTCATCCCTACCACCAGGTGGCATGTGTGCTTTCATCCCTACCACCAGGTGGCATGTGCTTTCATCCCTACCACCAGGTGGCATGTGCTTTCGTACCTACCACCAGGTGGCATGTGCTGTCGTCCCTACCACCAGGTGGCATGTGCTGCCATACCTACCACCAGGTGGCATGTGTGCTGCCGACCCTACCACCAGGTGGCATGTGCTTTCGTCCCTACCACCAGGTGGCATGTGCTGTCGTCCCTACCACCAGGTGGCATGTGCTGCCATACCTACCACCAGGTGGCATGTGTGCTGCCGACCCTACCACCAGGTGGCATGTGTGCTGCCATACCTACCACCAGGTGGCATGTGCTGCTGTGCGGTGGGAACTTTTGTTTAGCTACGGCACGTGCTAGTCACATTTGTATGTGACGGCTTTTTATAAAGCTTTGGCGGCGGAGCTATGCAATAGATATTTATGTATGTATAATGACCTTTGTGTACATATGTTGACCGTTGTATACATATGTTAACTGTTGTGTATGTATAATGACCTTTGTGTACATATGTTGACCGTTGTATACATATGTTGACTGTTGTGTATATATAATGACCTTTGTGTACATATGTTGAATATTGTATACATATGTTGACTGTTGTGTATGTATAATGACCTTTGTGTACATATGTTGAATATTGTATACATATGTTGACTGTTGTGTATATATAATGACCTTTGTGTACATATGTTGAATATTGTATACATATGTTGACTGTTGTGTACATATACTGACGATTGCCACATATGGTGGCTGTTGTACAAATATTGACGATTGCATAGATATACCTGCAGCTCTTCAGGGGTCATTTGGATTTGATCTGCCTTGTGATGACCATGAATGACCACACATTTCATCTCATGGCGATGCAGGAAGGAGAGACTTGACCCAAGACGGTCCAACTGGAAGTGTGGAAAGAACACTACAGAAGAGTTCTAAGCACACACAGAGCACTGGATGTAAGACTTACACAGTGTAAGGACCAGTCTACTGGATGTAAGACTTACACAGTGTATGGACCAGTCTACTGGATGTAAGACTTACACAGTGTATGGACCAGTCTACTGGATGTAAGACTTACACAGTGTAAGGACCAGTCTACTGGATGTAAGACTTACACAGTGTATGGACCAGTCTACTGGATGTAAGACTTACACAGTGTAAGGACTAGTCTACTGGATGTAAGACTTACACAGTGTATGGACCAGTCTACTGGATGTAAGACTTACACAGTGTATGGACCAGTCTACTGGATGTAAGACTTACACAGTGTAAGGACCAGTCTACTGGATGTAAGACTTACACAGTGTAAGGACCAGTCTACTGGATGTAAGACTTACACAGTGTATGGACCAGTCTACTGGATGTAAGACTTACACAGTGTAAGGACTAGTCTACTGGATGTAAGACTTACACAGTGTATGGACCAGTCTACTGGATGTAAGACTTACACAGTGTAAGGACCAGTCTACTGGATGTAAGACTTACACAGTGTAAGGACCAGTCTACTGGATGTAAGACTTACACAGTGTAAGGACTAGTCTACTGGATGTAAGACTTACACAGTGTATGGACCAGTCTACTGGATGTAAGACTTACACAGTGTATGGACCAGTCTACTGGATGTAAGACTTACACAGTGTATGGACCAGTCTACTGGATGTAAGACTTACACAGTGTAAGGACTAGTCTACTGGATGTAAGACTTACACAGTATATGGACCAGTCTACTGGATGTAAGACTTACACAGTGTATGGACCAGTCTACTGGATGTAAGACTTACACAGTGTATGGACCAGTCTACTGGATGTAAGACTTACACAGTGTAAGGACTAGTCTACTGGATGTAAGACTTACACAGTATATGGACCAGTCTACTGGATGTAAGACTTACACAGTGTATGGACCAGTCTACTGGATGTAAGACTTACACAGTGTAAGGACTAGTCTACTGGATGTAAGACTTACACAGTATATGGACCAGTCTACTGGATGTAAGACTTACACAGTGTATGGACCAGTCTACTGGATGTAAGACTTACACAGTGTAAGGACCAGTCTACTGGATGTAAGACTTACACAGTGTATGGACCAGTCTACTGGATGTAAGACTTACACAGTGTAAGGACCAGTCTACTGGATGTAAGACTTACACAGTATATGGACCAGTCTACTGGATGTAAGACTTACACAGTGTAAGGACTAGTCTACTGGATGTAAGACTTACACAGTATATGGACCAGTCTACTGGATGTAAGACTTACACAGTGTATGGACCAGTCTACTGGATGTAAGACTTACACAGTGTAAGGACCAGTCTACTGGATGTAAGACTTACACAGTGTATGGACCAGTCTACTGGATGTAAGACTTACACAGTGTATGGACCAGTCTACTGGATGTAAGACTTACACAGTGTAAGGACCAGTCTACTGGATGTAAGACTTACACAGTGTATGGACCAGTCTACTGGATGTAAGACTTACACAGTGTATGGACCAGTCTACTGGATGTAAGACTTACACAGTGTATGGACCAGTCTACTGGATGTAAGACTTACACAGTGTATGGACCAGTCTACTGGATGTAAGACTTACACAGTGTATGGACCAGTCTACTGGATGTAAGACTTACACAGTGTATGTACCAGTCTACTGGATGTAAGACTTACGCAGTGTATGGACCAGTCTACTGGATGTAAGACTTACGCAGTGTATGGACCAGTCTACTGGATGTAAGACTTACGCAGTGTATGGACCAGTCTACTGGATGTAAGACTTACGCAGTGTATGGACCAGTCTACTGGATGTAAGACTTACACAGTGTATGGACCAGTCTACTGGATGTAAGACTTACACAGTGTAAGGACCATTCTACTGAATGTAATACTTACGCAGTGTATGGACCAGTCTACTGGATGTAAGACTTACGCAGTGTATGGACCAGTCTACTGGATGTAAGACTTACGCAGTGTATGGACCAGTCTATTGGATGTAAGACTTACGCAGTGTATGGACCAGTCTACTGGATGTAAGACTTACGCAGTGTAAGGACCAGTCTACTGGATGTAAGACTTACGCAGTGTAAGGACCAGTCTACTGGATGTAAGACTTACACAGTGTAAGGACCACTCTACTGGATGTAAGACTTACACAGTGTATGGACCAGTCTACTGGATGTAAGACTTACACAGTGTAAGGACCAGTCTACTGGATGTAAGACTTACACAGTGTATGGACCAGTCTACTGGATGTAAGACTTACACAGTGTAAGGACAAGTCTACTGGATGTAAGACTTACACAGTGTAAGGACCAGTCTACTGGATGTAAGACTTACACAGTGTATGGACCAGTCTACTGGATGTAAGACTTACACAGTGTAAGGACCAGTCTACTGGATGTAAGACTTACACAGTGTATGGACCAGGCTACTGGATGTAAGACTTACGCAGTGTAAGGACCAGTGTACTGGATGTAAGACTTACACAGTGTAAGGACCAGTCTACTGGATGTAAGACTTACACAGTGTAAGGACCATTCTACTGAATGTAATACTTACACAGTGTATGGACCAGTCTACTGGATGTAAGACTTACACAGTGTATGGACCAGTCTACTGGATGTAAGACTTACACAGTGTAAGGACCAGTCTACTGGATGTAAGACTTACACAGTGTAAGGACCAGTCTACTGGATGTAAGACTTACACAGTGTAAGGACCAGTCTACTGGATGTAAGACTTACACAGTGTATGGACCAGGCTACTGGATGTAAGACTTACGCAGTGTAAGGACCAGTGTACTGGATGTAAGACTTACACAGTGTAAGGACCAGTCTACTGGATGTAAGACTTACACAGTGTAAGGACCATTCTACTGAATGTAATACTTACACAGTGTATGGACCAGTCTACTGGATGTAAGACTTACGCAGTGTATGGACCAGTCTACTGGATGTAAGACTTACACAGTGTAAGGACCAGTCTACTGGATGTAAGACTTACACAGTGTAAGGACCAGTCTACTGGATGTAAGACTTACACAGTGTAAGGACCAGTCTACTGGATGTAAGACTTACACAGTGTAAGGACCAGTCTACTGGATGTAAGACTTAAACAGTGTAAGGACCAGTCTACTGGATGTAAGACTTACACAGTGTATGGACCAGTCAACTGGATGTAAGACTTACGCAGTGTATGGACCAGTCTACTGGATGTAAGACTTACGCAGTGTATGGACCAGTCTACTGGATGTAAGACTTACACAGTGTATCAGGGTTGGAAAAAATCATGATTTTTTCGAATAAATCTGATTTTTCTATTAAATCTGATTTTTTCGATTAAATCGATTTATTTGATTTTTTCAACATTCTTGACAATCATAAGAAATAATATGTAATTCGGAAAATAAATAAAAGTTGAATATCATAATATACCCAATAGGCTGAACATTTCATTCTTTGCATTTCTAAAGAATTAAAGCAAAGTTGTTATGTACAAATTTAAAAATACATACAGTTAAATCAACTGGGAGTAGCAAGCAACGTAAGTATAAATTTAAGATAATTTGAAAAAATCGAAAAAATCAACATCTTGATTTTTTAATGTTGATTAAATCAATGATTTAATCGATGATTTCATCAATTTGATTACATCAACGCCAACCCTGCAGTGTATGGACCAGTCTACTGGATGTAAGACTTACACAGTGTATGGACAGACACACACAATCACACACACGCATGCTTTCACCACCACACAGACAGACAGACAAATGCACGAACACAAACACACACACAAACACACACACACGCACACACACACGGATGCACACACACACACACACACATGCACACACCCACACACACACCCACACACACACAAACACACACACACGCACACACACACACACACACACACACACACACATGCACACACCCACACACACACACACACACAGGGGTAAATTTGTAATATGCACAAGTCAACTATCCCCCACACATGGGGGGTAAATGTGAGGGTTATAAGAACACGCAAAATAAAATAAGCAGTAGAAAACACAATAAGAAATAAATATAATAATACTAGTAATACAAGTAAAATATACATACTCATATTTTACTTGTATTATTATTACATAATATTTATTTTTTATCATTTCTAACAACTGCTGTCAAATGTTAGCACTATTGAACAGGATTCTGTATTGGACATTAGTGTCAAGAACGTCTAAATAAAGTTATTATTACTATGTTAACACTTCCTGACAACAGAACATGTCTTCCTTAAGCCACCCCATTCTGTCGTCACCCACAAGAACACATTAGAACTCACCATTTCCGGATTCTCGAAGACATCGCGTTCGATCTGCACTATAGCGAATGGGCTGTATGGCTGGGAGCCCTGTTGAAACTGCTTCAGCCAGTACCTCGCCTCCTTCGCTTCTGTCCCCACCTGAATCACCAGTGACCACTCATTTAGTTCTGCTCATTATTTGTTTCATTAAAAAGTAATAATGTAACAGTATATTTTATTTGGTAATTGGTATATCGCAATATCTGATATTGTTCATGTTGCTTCACAATATTAAAATACTTAAAAATAGGCCAAGAGACCATGAGTTGGTAATTATGGCTGAAATGTCTTTTGGTGAATCATAGTCACTGCCTAGTCTCTTCACCATAATTATCTAACTGACATGTTCTCTGGTTATTCATATGAGATGACTAGAAACACAGCCAAATTGTCAATAATCTGTATGAATGTTAACCATGTTGTTGTTCAGAAGAAGAAGGTGACAGTAAATCTTTACAGAGTAGACACCACTCACATAATGTTGGAGATAATTAAACAAATATCAAAATAAACACAACTTGCAAAGAACATCAGTAGTGTTGAAGATAATCTTAAATCATGCAAGCAGGCTACTGTCCAGCTTAAAGGAAAAAACAGACAACTGTTTCGTGGCATACACCTAATAGAGTTAACATAAAGTAACAATTTCCACATATACTCAATTTTTTAACGCCAGCGGTTTACCAGAAAAATATTTTATAACACCCAGCCATCGAAATACTATGAGCTACTCCATCTTAGACGAAGAATGACGTCACGACGGTTAGGAGCTCTCCACAGATTCCCTGCGTATTAGTTATTCATAAATCCGTCTGGAGGCGCTTTGCGCAGAAAATAAAAATGGTGTGTTTGTTGTGCATGAAATATCTAAGTCCGAAAACAACTTTAGAAGTGTCTGGAGATAGGTTCCAGCCACAAAGACAAAGGCACGTATTGGAAGTCACACCAGAGGCGAGTGGCCATGAAAAGGAAGACACACGGGAAGCTGAACTTGCAAAAAAACAAAACCAGCAGAGATGGTGTCAACTGGTGGACGTGCCGAGCCGATTTGTTAGTGCAGTGACAGGAGTTTGTCGGCTGTCATGAAATGGCTGCAAGTCAGCAACGCATGGAGCATGTTGACGAAGGTAAACATTAAGTTGTCTATTATTGTTATCGCTTAAATATTATTATCCTGAGGTTCGGACTGCGTAATGATCGTATTATTATGACAAGCGAAATATGATCGCTTAGCTTGGGCCATCTGTCAGACTTCTTCCGGTAATCCACGGACTTCCACTACCGTCAATTATGATGACTTCATGGATAGTCCTTGCCTCATTCAACTCTCGACTTAGTGTCACTTTTTACATTTTATAGTATTAACACATTTGTTAAGGCTTGGTGGGGTTTATCATTTTACCATAATTTTATTGAATAGTTCCAATGAAATTAAATGAATCGGGTCCCACAGTTGTGCAAGAGTGTCTATTGACTATTTGTGGGGGGAAATCATACCATCATATGGCATAGTTTCAGTGAATACCTTGTTGATTTTGCATCCCCGCAGGCGTAGACACCCATCACATTTGCAGTAACAGCTATAGTGATTCATATATCATGATCTCAATGCACCGCCTACACAGCAGTGGCAGGCAGCTACGATTACTTTATCAAACATAAACAGGGTTATCTTCTCATCATTTTGCATGTGTCTTATGGAGTCATATATAAAGCTTGGTAACCCATGTTCACATAAATTTAATTTAATAAAATATCACCGTCATCATCAACATGACCTAAACAAACTAAATAAAATTGTAAATGAGAACATTTGCTTACTGAACATTATAATTATGAATCACCAAATCTCAAGGACTGCTTTAGTGCCAGAATGAGATATGGCAGAGGGAGTTTGAAAGATAGTATTTGTACTATCGTAATAGTACATTGTTTGAATATTATTTATGATTTACTTCATATTGGTGATAGGAAGGAAGATGACTATTGAACAGCAAAGACGGTTTCCTGGACATGCTGTGGTATTTGATTATTTCTCTACTAAACTTACTCCGATGTTTCGCAGTGTATTCCTTACAATCAACTAACCTCTTCAAGGAAACGCTTCAAGTCCTGTCCATTGGTGCTGCGTGAAGTGTGGGTGATGGAGGCTGCAGGGGAGGGGTAGCGCTTCCAGTCCATGCATGGCTTGGCAGGGGCACTAGAAGTCTCCCCACTAGTCCTCTCACTGTGGGAAAACATGACCACTCACTGTGAGTAAACATGACCACTCCCTGTGAGTAAACATGACCACTCCCTGTGAGTAAACATGACCACTCCCTGTGAGTAAACATGACCACTCCCTGTGAGTAAACATGACCACTCACTGTGAGTAAACATGACCACTCCCTGTGAGTAAACATGACCACTCCCTGTGAGTAAACATGACCACTCACTGTGGATAGACATGACCATTCACTGTGAGTAAACATGACCACTCACTGTGAGTAAACATAACCACTCCCTGTGAGTAAACATGGCCACTCACTGTGAGTAAACATGACCACTCCCTGTGAGTAAACATGACCACTCACTGTGGATAGACATGACCATTCACTGTGAGTAAACATGACCACTCACTGTGAGTAAACATAACCACTCCCTGTGAGTAAACATGGCCACTCACTGTGAGTAAACATGACCACTCCCTGTGAGTAAACATGACCACTCACTGTGAGTAAACATGACCACTCACTGTGAGTAAACATTGCCACTCACTGTAACTAAACATGGCCACTCACTGTGAGTAAACATGGCCACTCACTGTGGATAGACATGACCATTCATTGTGAGTAAACATGACCATTCACTGTGGATAGACATGACCACTCACTGTGGATAGACATGACCACTCACTGTGAGTAAACATGACCATTCACTGTGGATAGACATGACCATTCACTGTGAGTAAACATGACCACTCACTGTGGATAGACATGACCACTCACAGTGGGTAAACATGACCATTAACAGTGAGTAAACATGACCACTCAATGTGGATAGACATGACCATTCACTGTGAATAAGCATGACCATTCACCGTGAGTAAACATGACCACTCACTGTGAGTAAACATGACCACTCACTGAGAGTAAACATGGCTACTCACTGTGGATAGACATGACCATTCACTGTGAGTAAACATGACCATTCACTGTGGATAGACATGACCACTCACTGTGAGTAAACATAACCACTCCCTGTGAGTAAACATGGCCACTCACTGTGAGTAAACATGACCACTCCCTGTGAGTAAACATGACCATTCACTGTGAGTAAACATGACCACTCACTGTGAGTAAACAAGACCACTCACTGTGAGTAAACATGGCCACTCACTGTGGATAGACATGACCATTCACTGTGAGTAAACATGACCATTCACTGTGGATAGACATGACCACTCACTGTGGATAGACATGACCACTCACTGTGAGTAAACATGACCATTCACTGTGGATAGACATGACCACTCGCTGTGGGTAAACATGACCATTAACAGTGAGTAAACATGACCACTCAATGTGGATAGACATGACCATTCACTGTGAGTAAGCATGACCATTCACCGTGAGTAAACATGACCACTCACTGTGAGTAAACAAGACCACTCACTGTGAGTAAACATGACCACTCACTGAGAGTAAACATGGCTACTCACTGTGGATAGACATGACCATTCACTGTGAGTAAACATGACCATTCACTGTGGATAGACATGACCACTCACTGTGAGTAAACATAACCACTCCCTGTGAGTAAACATGGCCACTCACTGTGAGTAAACATGACCACTCCCTGTGAGTAAACATGACCACTCCCTGTGAGTAAACATGACCATTCACTGTGAGTAAACATGACCACTCACTGTGAGTAAACAAGACCACTCACTGTGAGTAAACATGACCACTCACTGTGAGTAAACATGGCCACTCACTGTGGATAGACATGACCATTCACTGTGAGTAAACATGACCATTCACTGTGGATAGACATGACCACTCACTGTGGATAGACATGACCACTCACTGTGAGTAAACATGACCATTCACTGTGGATAGACATGACCACTCACTGTGGGTAAACATGACCATTAACAGTGAGTAAACATGACCACTCAATGTGGATAGACATGACCATTCACTGTGAGTAAGCATGACCATTCACCGTGAGTAAACATGACCACTCACTGTGAGTAAACATGACCACTCACTGTGGATAGACATGACCATTCACTGTGAGTAAACAAGACCATTCACTGTGAGTAAACATGACCACTCACTGAGAGTAAACATGGCTACTCACTGTGGATAGACATGACCACTCACTGTGAGTAAACATGACCATTAACTGTGAATAAACATGACCACTCACTGTGGATAGACATGACCACTTACTGTGAGTAAACATGATCACTCACTGTGGATAGACATGACCATTCACTGTGAGTAAACATGACCACTCACTGTGAGTAAACATGACCACTCACTGTGAGTAAACATGACCACTCACTGTGAGTAAACATGACCACTCTCTGTGGATAGACATGACCACTCCCTGTGAGTAAACATGACCACTCACTGTGAGTAAACATGACCACTCACTGTGAGTAAACATGACCACTCACTGTGAGTAAACATGACCACTCACTGTGAGTAAACATCACCATTCACTGTAACTAAACATCACCATTCATTGTACTAACACACCCTCCACACACACACAACATTCTGTTATGAAAGTGAAAACAGTTATACAAGTTTCAATCCAAAATCGTCTAAAGGTATGTGGTTGTCATCATATTACTACCGTATTGTCCTTAATAGACGCACACTACCTAATGGACGTCCTCCCCCTTTTACAGGTGAAACAATCCATGAACATTTATTTAAAGGAACATGCAACCATAGTATTGAAAATGCGTTAAAATCCCCCCAATTCCCACATACCATTCATGATAGAATATTGTAACACATGTATTTTTGGTTTAATTTTGTACGTATGTTATACATCATAAAATTAATCTTGAAACATGCATTTTCACTGACCATGGGCGCTGCCATTGTTGCCCATTTCACGGGGAACTCACGAAGATTAACGCGAGAGAATGCGTGAGTGTGACGTAGGCGGTCCACCACCTCAGCGATATAGGCGTAGCGTAATATGTAAACACTAGCATAGTGATATGAATCGAGTTGTTTTATGAGTCTTGTGATAATGAAATGCTTGAATATCAAGCATACGGATGTCAAAAGAAGGCAGGAGAAGAGTCCGTGAAAGGAAAGAGATTTGTCCAAATGCCAATAAATTCTCTACGAAGCCCGCCGTCGAAGGGCGAGTTGGCGAACAAATGGCTCCACAATATAGGTACGAGTCATACAGTGGAAACATTCAATTTCAACCGGAAAATGGTTTGCCAGGACCATGTCACCGTTGACATGGAACACAGGTTGCCGGGATTGGGTGAAAGACGACTGTTGAACGAAGCTGCTGTCCCCACTGAATTTGTGCACAGAACGAAAAGTTCGGGGCCGAAGCGAAGGGTCGGTGTTGCACGCGAAAAAGGGTCTCGCAAAAGGGACGAACTTAATGTATGCAAATACTATATATGGGGTACTAGAATATCATTCAATGCATTTCCTTTATTATAATAAAAATCAATGATTAGTAAAATATTCATTGCGCGACGGTCGACTGGAATAATTAGTTGGATAAACGATTTGTTTACATATGAAAGTGGGCAATAATAAAAGTTATTAAGCTCCGTCGAACCAACCAAGTCCAAAATGGATTGCGCGATTTCCTTTGTTGCAGTCTCTACTTGAGCATCATTATTCTTTATCCTATTCTTTATGAATGTTTATATTATAAGGGACGGCTTTTTTTAATAGCTAACGCTCTGTAACTAATTAAATGGATGAATATATCTCAGACTCAGTGGGTACGTGAAGAATTCGTTTTGTTTTGCCCACCCGAGGCGCTAGCGGTGGTGGATCTGTGACGTCACACGACCACAGGCGAAATGTCCAAAATGTCAGCCTCCAGGGAGGTTCACTAATTATCCTTAAAAGTTAACAAATCATTTCAGAAAAAAATAACAAAATATGGGATATGATTCAATGAACATTGTTTAATGGTATAAGCAATTTTTACTTTTTGGGTTGCATGTTCCTTTAAAGAGTGATGCAAAAATGCAACAGAGTAGATGCTACAATTATTAGCAAAGATGGCGCCCAGACTTATGCTATTCGAAAAAATAATAATTGTGGGTAGAGCAACCGAACAGTTACTGGGGAGACTTTCGTAAGTAAATGTATGGTAAATGTAAATGTTTAACACAAAGACAGCTTTTATTTTATATTTTACGGTACTATCAAAGAGAGGCCATCATGTGCATCAAACAAATGGCGGATTTGTTTACGATGGATTAAACGCAGACTGTTGCGTAGTTTCTGAGCAACAACAACGAAACAACATACGGTGTCGCTTGCGTATTTTAATGCATCAATCAAAATCAAACAATTACAACAAATTCAATGGAATTATGCAAACAAATTTGAGCAGAGACACAGTTGAGATTGTCATCCATTGCACAACTCCATTCCAGACAAATCACCCGCGGGCGCGGAGTGCGACTGACATCAACCAACTTCGATAATAAGAATAAGTCACCAGAGTAATTGTCATATGAATTCATATTCAGGCATATATGTGTTTCAATTAATAAGCTTCGTTTCTAAGTCAGCAATTGACAATTTGAATAATTGCGTCTGTTATTGACTCATGATTCTAAACAATTCTAGTCAGGAAAACGTACATCGCTATCGACATCGATATCGTGTGTCGACAGTGATTTGCCGTTTCAGATGCATTATGGCCAATGCAGCTTTTACATGCAGTAAATTCACTCTATGTTCACATTACTACATTTATTTAACATTATTAAAGCAATCTGAATAGATTGTACCGAAAGCATTGTGCAGTAAAACCTTGATTTAAAAAGAAGTATGTCTCCAGTCATTCACTTGAAGGCGCTGTACATATGCGTACTTCTGTGGTGCCACATTGCAGATTAGTTATCTACTCTGTTTAGATATAGCGGGTGACCACATGCGAGAAATTGAGACATTGAGAAATTAATAGACGCGCACCCAAACCTTCCCACTCGCGCTGTGAGGGACCATAAGGTATTCAATCAAATGCATTGGGTTTTAAATTACTTTACCATCGCTGGTATCATTTCCAGACTATTTTCTATATTTCCGATTTTTTTAACAAGAGTTTTCTTTCATAGACATCTACCTGATAACTTTATGAAAACAATTATAATACCATTTACAAAAAAATAAGTCTGGAAACACGAGTAATGTAACTAACTACAGACCTATATAGCGCTTGTCAGTTTAAAAAAAAAGTTTTTAAATTATTCTGCTAGAAATGTTGACACTGAATCTGGACACTATTGACAACCAGTTTAGATTTAAGAAAGGACACTCTACTGATCTGTGTATATGATTGAGTACTACTGAAGTAACAACAGTCCAGTGTCTACCTGCCTTCTAGACTATAGACTATAGACTATAGACTATAGACTAGGTGTCACCATTTCACAAGATCTTACGTGGCAACTCCATATCGACGATATCACAACAAAAGCTTCACAACGACTATACTTCATCATTCTACTCAAGCGTGCTGGAACAGAACCGCACCATCTCATCAAAATATATACCACAATCATGCGTTCTGTCATCACATACGCCTGCCAAGTGTGGCATACCAGTCTGACAATAATACAAACAAACCAGCTGGAAAGCATTCAGAAAAGGGCCATGCGCATTATATTTTGTGGAATGCGTTATAACGATGCCGTCGCTACTGCAAGAATACCATCGCTGGCAGACCGGAGAGAGGCGCTGTCAGATCCTTGTTCGCCAGGATGCAGCAAACCAACCACAAGCTGCACCATCTCCCACCAACTCATTTGTGCCGTATGGACTGTACAATTGGCAGTGAATGGACTTCCCTATTTACATACGAACATTACTGGCTTTGAACTGTGAGTCTTTTTAGCTACTTATTCAATTGATCTATTTTATACTATTTTGACAAGTTGTAATTTTGTAGTTATGTTTCATATATATATATATATATATATATATATATATATATATATATATATATAGTTTGCTAAATATTTTGTTATGTCTTTATTTGTTATGCTTTAATGTACATATTCATATTAGAGAACAGTTTTACTATCCGACATTTTTTCCGTTTTAAGTTGACTAGACATTCTAATTATTAACACTTTCATATATTGTTATGCTTTCATAAATAGTTTTACTAATATACATTAATGACTTTTTTATCAACCATAATGTTCTTATTGTACTATTCAGCCGCTTTGACTGCCAGTGAAGTGAATAAAGTTTATTACTTATAGACGAGTCAGTCACTGTACACATTTTTAGAAATCTGCTCGATCGAGGTGTTCTACTTATCCGTGCCCTGTTATACTGGTACAGAACCCAAATGTTTTGTTTCAAATCGGGTTCTACAACCTGACTTTTTTAATGTTTCCAATCTTGTTATGCAAGGTGGGATTTTGTCCATATATTTATGTACATTGACGATTTAAGCAATATGCTAAATAGTTCAGGAATAGGTTGCCACATACACAACTGTGGCACTAGTCATGTTTGTGCTGACGGCCTGTGTGTTATTGCACCTAGCGGGCTTCACAGTTTGCTGCACATTTGTGCAAAGCTTGGTTTTGAAAATGACATTGCATAAACTCTATCAAGTCGTTATGTATGGTTTTCAAACACAAGGCTTTCATCTCAAATGTTCAGATATCTATATAAACTTAAACAAACTTGCATATGTTATAAAAGCAAACATATTTAGGTGTAATAGTATGCAATGACCTGAACCATGAGAATATTTTGGTAGCATTATCAGAAAATGTCACCACTAAATAAGCTATACAACAATATGCATATTGCATAGATGGATGTTGTGCTACCCCCCCCCCCCCCCCCAATGGAGTTGTGCAAGCAACATGTTTGTAAATGAAGTCGATTCATTTCATGTCATTAGAATATGTTTGGTTTAAAAAAACGTATTTTCACCATACATAATGACTTGATATAAGTTATGTACAATTGGATTAACATAGTAAATAGCAAAAAAAGCTGGTCCAAATGGTATGATGTAACCAATCTTTGTCTTTATTACAATTTTATCTATACATATATGTACCAGATTTAATTGATTTTAAAGGCTATTTATGTGTATGTACTAACTATGGGATTTTACCTGAATAAAATGTATTTGTAAGAATAAAACTTGCCCAGTTCATATCCTTGAAATACCCCTCCCCCTCCCCTCCCCCTCCCCTCCCCCTCCCCCTCCCCCTCCCCCTCCCCCTCCCCCTCCCCTCCCCTCCCCTCCCCCTCCCCCCACACTCACCTAGGCTTGTTGTCTTTCTTCTGAGGGGTCACCCTGGACAGTTTGCCTGCGTTCTCGTCGACGTCATGCGAAGGCTCCACCAGGTTGGCGACCATGTGACAGTCACTGGCCGACTGCCACAGCAGGCTGCGCATTCGCTGCGTCCAGAACGTGTGGTTGCTGGGTTTGATTATCTTCATCTTGCACAGACACAGACCGGCCGTCACCCTGAACAACTAAACTGAAACACATGGATGCAGTGGTCAGTGGTCAGTGGTCAGTGGTCAGTGGTCAGTGGTCAGTGGTCAGTGGTCAGTGGTCAGTGGACATGACATGACATGACATGACATGACATGACATGACATGACATGACATGACATGACATGACATGACATGACATGACATGACATGACATGACATGACATGACATCAATCAGCCCTGCTGCATACAGACAACACCTTTTATACTTGGAGCCACAAACAATGGACAGGACTGTGACAATTACAGTGGTGCCAAATCATGCGCAAATGCCATACACAGAGTTGATCATCATTCAATTAGTTTTACTACAGAAACATTGTCACTGCTTCCAAGAATTTGCAGGGAATTTTCACTGACAAACAAAACACTATATCTTGAAGGATGAACTGGTGAAAACTAAAGATATATCCATCAGCTGTTTGTAGTACAAAATGTTATACTAACACTAACTATTGTGTTATGATGTGAAAGGCCAAAACGATCAAGTGACACACACGTTGCCATGGCAGCTTCAAACGTGTCCTCACTGACAAGATAACACGTTTAAACATAAGTATTAGGGGGTTATTCTTTTCATTATATTATACTATGTAATAAACCTGTTAATATTATCTTGTTCTGTGGTTGTAAACATCAGATTACCGGAGGTACTAGGTATGTCTTTTCATATGTCTTTTCATACTTTAGAAGCATACTAGACCTGAGTCAGCTAGAGCCATAGATATGATGTGGCTAGAGTTCGGAGTCCTCGCACATTTGTGACAGCTATATTTGACCACCGAGCTCAACTGAAGCCTGGTGATACTTCATTAGTTATCATTTCCTAGTTATTTTAATTCAAATTATGTTTCTTTCATATCAACTTATAAATCTAATTTTGATTCCACTACTTTCACATTAATTTCAGTTCCTCTTTTAGAATCATAATTACTCCTTGTCTGACGTAGATATAATCCGAAAACCATGTCTAGGTTTCACATAACAGCTACAGGGCATTTCCACAGTAACAGAATTACAATTCACAACATTTTTTTATGATGGTTATATTTTTCCATGCAGCATGTGCCTAGAAAAGAAACTTAAGCATGGTTTGAAGTCCCCAGGACACCCAGTGACCAGTACCTATTAAGAAATGTAAAATAATTATGAAATTACAGCTGTTTAAATTTTGGTAACGGAATTACACAGACAATTTGAACAGCACTTTTTAATAAATGTCATGAGATATCATTTGAAATCTGCAATCTACCAGGGCCAACAGCTAGCATTAATAAATACTTATAGACATAAAAATGACAACATATGGCTTATGCAGTACAAGTTGCTTTCTGAATTTTTAATACATACAATAAGAACTTAAAAAATCTGTAAAATAAAGGTCAATCGGGTAAATCAGTTAAGAGTTAATGGTAAGATGGGAGGGGTTTCTGTTGACCCTTGTTTTTCCATTAGTTTGATTGCTAAGAATTCACTCCATTAGAAATGCAATTAAAAAAAAAATTGAACAGACAGCACAATTTATTTTACTTGGGCCTGAATTTTACATAATGTTTTACATTAGTAGTACAACTTTTACACTATTTCAACATTATTTAATGTTTAGCAGTATGGGCTCTCCAGTATGGAATTGCCCTATAGTTGAGTACATGATTATATTAACCACGCCGTCTGCCACCAGCCAGAAGACAAAAGTAAAGGTCCCACATGTTTACTAGAACCAACCCAGCTGTACAACATATCAACTGAATGAGGACATTCAACCTAGATTGAGTGGCTGTGCTAGAAATACGATCCCCTGCATAATATGGCTGCAGTGTCTGTCTTTGTTGCTGCCCTATATCTGACACTAGTCAGGCAGACAGATGCCTAACAAAAGTTGACAAACTAATCAGAGCAATCAGCAAACATTCTGAAAGTATTCATACAATAATTAATCATAATTGTAACATTTATATTAATAAATGTCAGTGAAACCTGAACGAAAAGTAGAAAAATGCATAGAAGTGAACAATGAGAATCTGGCAATTTAAAAGATATATGAGTCGTAATGAAATGAAAAACAACAACAATTTTATAACATAAAAATTCAGTAAAAACATACATTGGACCATTCTCGTTAAAAGTACACACAATGAACACAAGAAAAGTTGAGCAGTTAATTAAGGCATTGGACTTGACTAATATAATAGAGCATAAGTGAAATGTAACCATCTTTTCAAAATACCAAGTAAAACAATGGTTCTCACCTTTCATCCAGGGCAAAACAATTGTTCACAATGTAGAACATAACTCTGAACAATCTTAGAAAAGATGCACACATTTTGAAAATACACTCTATAAAGTAAACCTGCTTGTGATTTGAAGGGGTTTGGCTATTTTTCTTTTAACCCATTTGATCCGAAATATGATTCTAGTCGTAGTTACCCTTTTTATCCGGAATATGATTCTAGTCGTAGTTTGCACTTGGCACGGCTTCCCCGCACTCTGACGTTTTGGAATCCCATTGGCTGGTTAACACCGAATGACGACAGTATATTGGGATTACTAGGAAACCCATATTTTTCAGTGCCGTTCTTTGGGTATTTGCAGTACAAAGCAGGCACCCCCAAGCTAAAGTTAAATTAAAGATGGCGTTGAGTCACAAAGACCGTTAATGTTGATGTATTTTTAAGGATAACTCATCTAATTTACTTCATACTGGTGATGACAAGAAGGCAGATAAGTGGATAGACAATATAAGATGGACGGTTATGGTATCTGATGCGACATTTGTCGGTGAAGACATACTTTGAAGCCATCGAAAATAAACTCAACTTGCTCATTGACATGTTGGCTCCTTCATGGCGAAAATGTCGGGTGAAAATGTGGCAAACTTCAACATAGGTTTGAATTTATTGGGCATGTTTTGCAATATGCCACATATAATATATACGATAAAACTATGAGTTTGTCGATGCCACTTGAGGAAATGATCAGGAACTGGCTGCAACTCATCTGCACTAGCTTCACAATAAAACATTAAATAGGCCTGGGCAAGGATTTTTCACTGAAATTAAGCATATTGCTGCATGACTTACACATAGAAGTATTACATTTTTTGGAATATAATTTATATGCCTAAAAACGTCATTATGTTGTCTCTTTATATGTCAAACTTTGTTCTTGATACTCAAATATAACGCGTTCAGTTGCATTTCAAAGACCCACTACTCAACAAAAATCTGCCTGTGGCGATATGCTGCATGTGTTAAGATGCTATGTTGTTAGCTAGTGCGAGCGCCTCATCGCACGTACCATCAGAGTGAAAATGTAAGCATAAAGTAGGCCTTGTTCTCAAACATTGTGATGTGTACATTTTTGATCAATTCTTGTTAAATCAGAATAAAGTGTATTTTGAAGAAAAGTTATTACTGTACCAACTGGTGGTACACACTACGCTGAACTAATAAGAAATCATTCGCTAAACTGCAAGTAAACATGACCACTTATGTCACAGTTGTATTTCGTGAGCAATGTCCCTGTTCCGCATCAGGTTGCATAGTATGTAGTACCATTCAATTCAGTGTGAAATTTGCTATCCAGTATATATAATTGTATGAATAAGGCATTTTATTTGTGGGCACACAAGCTTTTGAAAGTTGATGTTACTTCTTCCCCAAGTCGCAACATTTCGACAGATTGCCGCACGCTTTATTAGGTAAGTCGCTAAAGTTGTATTCCACGCGTATGTCAGCTATTTCACAATATCACAGCACGTAACGGCAATTGTCGCATGAGTAACATATTACATTTTATTTATTTATTTGTTGCTAAATCTAAGGGTTTGCCCTTGCAACAAAATAGGCTGACCTAGATATCAGCTTCGTGATGGGCGCACCGACTAGTTGATCTTTGTTGTGAGGGATGTCAAGGTAGCTGTCGAGCTTGGCTTGCTGCTTACTTTAGTTAACGATCTTTATGAACACATTTTCATGGCGTGGTGTTTTTTTCTTATCATAGACGTACTTATTACAACTATACTATCAACACAACAGTAAATATTATGAAAAATCAGCAAAATGCAGCAGTTATTTCAGCTATGTCGACATCGACAATCATATGCCGCTGCAATGCCTGCGCCGTTGCGATAAACCTGACTTTCTACTTGCTTTCGCACAACACATCCATGGATTAAATATTACATTTACGATGCCTCGAAAATAATACAATCATTTTTGTTAAAGCAAAGACAATAAATAATAACTTTTGGTGGTGATTTGTGTAGCCATGGTCGATGTAATTCCGTGACATTTAAGTTTTGACATAGATGACTTTTATGTTCTAATGCTGAACGGCGAAGTTATTATCGAAAGACAACCGCGATGGAAATGCTTGTGCTTACATGTGTTTTAGTGAGCTTTTTGTTATTAATTCAGCACAGTGTGTATCCCGAATCAGCAGAGCAATGGCTTATCTTCTAATTAAACTTTATTCTGATTGTATTGGCGAAACATTGATACCACGCAACATTGGTGAAAGAAGCCTGTTTTATACTTCGATTTTCAACCTGATCATAGGCTGATGGTGTATAATTTTTAAGCTACTAGAATTGTCTACATATTTAGACAATATAACCTATATATAAAAAAATTAATGGTTTGAACTGTGACCTGATCGAGCAAAAATTTGTAACCTCAGATTTTGTTGATTTGTTTACCTTGAAGCATACATATAAAATTATAGCAAAAATCTGTAGAAGTTTTATCATGCGACCTCAGTATACAAACAGGGTTCGTTGATGCTACACTATGGTACAACGTACACTGTCTGCACGTGTTCTGCGTGTTACAGCACACATGAATCTAGTGTGGTATTTCAGGGTTTCTGCAATGTACATAGCCAGGGTGTCGATAAAGTATATGTAAATGCAATCATAATGCCACTTTGACACATTCCATCCTGTTAAGGCTGTGCGGGTCTGGAACGTCATGATATGGTGATGACAGTTTCTGCCTACGGCGATTCAATGACACACTGTCAAGTTGGCTTAGTAGGTCAACCATTATAATGTGTCCATCCACAAAACAACAACAACAAAGCAAACAACTAAGCAATGTAACACAACACACCTCAGTTTATAGTGCGTCTGTTTGTTTACATATTTCTGCGCTAAAGTTAAGCAAACATGCCAAGGCGATGAACAACCTACTTCTCTCTATTGCCAAACACAACCACGGATTAATTATGACGTTATTTTCTGTGTGGATTACCTTTGCTAATATGTTATCTATTTCGATTTAGTTCCGCCCGCCGTGAGGAGGGTGGACGTTGTAACACAAAAGGCAGGACTGGGCCGATGCTACGACGTCTATCGTCTCAACTCGGCGAGTCAAGACTCAAGTGCAACCCATCGTATGGCTGCCGGGGAATCCTTACCTCGTATTTTCTGTGCACTGAAAAGATCATGTATATGATTTGACGTTTGACATTTAGTTCAAAGACACATTTCTCTTTTTGGCAGTATGCATGCGAATGATACGACTTGTTTCAAACTTTCAAAGCTGAAACATCATCACCAGTGCAAAACGTCACCACTTGTGTACTTAGGTCACGTGGCAACGCGCGATTAAAGTTTACACGAAACTGCAGCCGCGTGGTTATTTCTGAACTGCACATTTATCCAGGTTCACACAATTTCAATCGAACGTGTAAAATACCGTGTGACCGTGCAAAGCTGAATTCCAGACCTGTCACATTTGTGAGATGGCAATCTGTATTTCTGACTAAAATTATGTTAGAATTCGTATCAATCTGTATCAAATAACTCTAGTCTCTATATAACGCAATTAAGGCCTTTTCAAAACGCATGTGAACGTGTTAGGAATGTCATTCTGCACCACTCCCGCTAAAAAGAAGTCAGATATGTGGTTTTTTAATTGTGGTTTAGATCATCTAGCTATTTAATGCAGTCGAGTCGACGTAAATAAGCCGATGTCACAAGGCGCGAGCAGTTAGCGCAGCTAGTCCAGACACATCGGGGCCTCAAACCCCGGCTTTCTCAAAGGTGATGTCTATAGCGTGTGCATTGCGAAGTCGAAAAAACAATTAGCCATATATGTTATACATTTATGCTTAAAACAAATATATCTGCATTATATAGAATACAAAGTTCATGATGTAGCCTTATTTTTTGGGACATATCCGCAAATCGCAAGACATCGCCTATGGCTATGCGGTCGTGATACGTCTGGGGGGGGGGGGGCGCTATATACATGTATTGCCCTCACCCAGTGACATCGGCTTATTTACGTCGACTCGACAACATTCAATTGATATAAAACACAATTTAAAAAAATGATATCCGACGAGTTTTAGTGTGTGTGATGCAGAATGATATTCCAAACACATGTTTCGTTATCCGTGATCACGTAGGCCCCCCTATATCAATGATAATGACAGGAAAACATGACTAGGCTCCAACAGTTTTAATCTACGACAAAGTGTCTGCAGCAGACATACGTGTGCTCTGACGCGTCTTCTCGAACCCACAACTATCTTTTATAGTTGCGCTACCATTCGATAGATGGCAGCATGTCTTGGACACAGTCACGTAACATCTCCCTCCTAATTATTCGAAAAAGACCATAAACTAACAAAATGGTTCGACTAACACTATTAAGTATTCTCATGGAAATGGCAGTTTGTTGTGAGAAGAGGGGGTGCGCGACCATGAAAATTATTCCAAGCCACAGAACATATAATGTAGGGGAAGTAGGGGCTTATAAATCCGCACGCTGAGGCATGGCCGCACACCCTATTATTTGCGTATCGCGTAACATCTGGCTAGTGCAATCATGCTAAGCGGCATCGTCTAACTCCCAAATCAACTACTTGTATATACTTTTTGATAGAAGTGAATAAGTAAAAAATTATGACATAAAATGTTATTTTCGTAAACACTGATGTAATTTTACTCATGTGCTGTTATGTGTATTACTTTAACTGTAAGACGTGCGTATACATTTTCTTTCATAATTCCAAATTGCATTTTAATGTTTTATGATGTGTGAAATAAAATTAAGATACTTTCATAAGTAGCATTTTCGCGCAATTCAGAATTGTTCACGTGTTGGATACTTGGGGCATGTTCGCACAGGCCTGTGCGGTCATGCCCCACCCGCTGTGCAGACGTATTTCGTGCATCGGTGCCTATAGCGTGCGGGTACCTTTCATCGACAGGGTCCCTAATGATCGACCGTTTCATAAATGCAATACATTTGGTGTTGACTGTTACTATACTAACATAATTGTATATGTATAAACAAACACGCCAACTGATGTCATGCCCATGGGCGCATCCATGTTGTATGACA
This sequence comes from Oasisia sp. SBJ-2009, assembly GCA_964017155.1. Classification (NCBI taxonomy): domain Eukaryota; kingdom Metazoa; phylum Annelida; class Polychaeta; order Sabellida; family Siboglinidae; genus Oasisia; species Oasisia sp. SBJ-2009. Next base: position 56,523,918 of record OZ024857.1, read on the forward strand.
CATCTTTACTCAAGTTTATGTGCTGAACGCGAACGGTCGATCATTAGGGACCAGCCTGTGATCGCCTTTATAGTGCTATCTGGTGCGCATGCGTGAATCGCATAGCCTTGTAGCCAAAACCCACACTTGTCCTGCACCCTTCACATAAACCGCAGTATGTCCCTATTACATAGAGACATACATCCATATAGGAAACTTTGATTTGAGATAGTATATGATGATTATTATATAATTATTTAATATTATCAAACTTTTTATATCAATCATTCATCGCTTCATCAATGTGTAATAGGCTATATCTAGTTGACGTCACATTTTCCATGTTGTGTATCATTAGGTCCGTTACAGAAATGAAGCTTAATTGGTCATTGCTCATAGACTAAAATAACCAAGATGACAAATTATATATAATTTATTTATCATCAATGTGTAATTAATAGGCTATATCGTGTTGACGTCACATTTTCCATGTTTTCATTTGCAAGTGTATTTTCATGGAAATGGCAGTTTGTTGTGAGAAGAGGGGGTGCGCGACCATAACAATTAGTCCAAGCCACAGAAGATATGTACCAGTGCGTAGTTGTCTAGAATCATTAACATGAATGTTCCTTTATCAGATAAGGTAGTTTAGAGCTAATATATCTAATGTATATATACACACCACACACACCACACACACATACACGCGCGCGCGCACACACACACACACACACACACACACACACACACACACACACACACACACACACACACACACACACACAGTCACACACATACACACACACACACACACACACACACACACACACACACATACACACACACATACACACACACACACACACACACACAGTCACACACACACACACACACACACACACACACACACACACACACACACACACACACACACACACACACACACACAGTCACACACACACACACACACACACACACACACACACACACACACACACACACAGACACACACACACACACACACACACACACACACACACACACACACACACACACACACACACAGTCACACACACACACACACACACACACACACACACACACACACACACACACACACACACACACACACACACACACACACACACACACACACAGACACACACACACACACACACACACACACACACACACACACACACACACACACACACACAGTATAGCATCACATCTAATTATAATTGTTCGTGACGTTGTATAGCATATATATCCCATATACACGCAACAATGAAAAAATAAACATATATAATATATAAGATATGTATCTGGTATAATGACCACATAATATGATAATCATGCGTTAATTTAAATATATATGTATGTGGTAATTTTAAATTCATTCATAGGAATGTCTCTAAAATATAAATATTAGGAAAATACAAAACAAGATAAAGCAATTAAATAAATATACAAAAATAACAACCTAATCTACAAATAATATGTCCGAATAAGACGAATTCATTCAGTTTAACTAATGTGTGTAGGATTAATAAATACATATATATGAGTGTATAAATAGGTTAATACAGTATGCGTAAACAAAATTATTGGTACGAAGTTCCAAATTCCAAGTGGAAAATCGACTAGATAAATTGCTTCGGTTACAATGTGTAATTTGACTTTAGTGTACTAACAGGGAAACTGTTATATTACATCCTTGTGTTCATATATATTGATATAGCCATTAGCCATCACGCACGTTGATAATGACATTTCCTTTGCCCTGTTACCTCTGTGGCTGCAGTGATTAGGGTGCTTATCGTCTACAACAGACGCGGCCGATTTCTCCTCTTTCGGTAACTTAATCCGGGCCTATTTGAATAATGACACATTTATTTGCCAGAGGATAGAATCAAGCAGCCGGTTATTCGAGGCAAAACACACGCATACGGCCGACACTAGCTACTGGACTCTACTCGTGCGGACATTCGTGAGGGAACATTTGTTTTGTGTGACACTTGCCCAACTAACCACAACATTTTTAGCTCGTGATAATTCTTGGGAATCAACTCTGTTGCACGTTAATTTAATGATGTACTTGACATTTATCAGTCATTTATCAGTAATATGTACATACATATATATATATATATATATATATATATATATATATACATATATGATCTATGATCTGTCGCATGTAGGCGATGTGTCCGGATGTGGCTAATAAGGCCGATTCGATTCGATTCGATTCGATTCGATTCGATTCGATTCGATTCGATTCGATTCGATTCGATTCGATTCGATTCGATTCGATTCGATTCGATTCGATTCGATTCGATTCGATTCGATTCGATTCGATTCGATTCGATTCGATTCGATTCGATTCGATTCGATTCGATTCGATTCGATTCGATTCGATTCGATGCGATGCGATGCGATGCGATGCGATGCGATGCGATGCGATGCGATGCGATGCGATGCGATGCGATGCGATGCGATTCGATTCGATTCGATTCGATTCGATTCGATTCGATTCGATTCGATTCGATTCGATTCGATTCGATTCGATTCGATTCGATTCGATTCGATTCGATTCGATTCGATTCGATTCGATTCGATTCGATTCGATTCGATTCGATTCGATTCGATTCGATTCGATTCGATTCGATTCGATTCGATTCGATTCGATTCGATTCGATTCGATTCGATTCGATTCGATTCGATTCGATTCGATTCGATTCGATTCGATTCGATTCGATTCGATTCGATTCGATTCGATTCGATTCGATTCGATTCGAGTCGAGTCGATTCGATTCGATTCGATTCGATTCGATTCGATTCGATTCGATTCGATTCGATTCGATTCGATTCGATTCGATTCGATTCGGGCACAAAAGGTCCTATCGCAGTGCAGTCATTGAAGATCAGTATTAATCGCAGAGCTTGCATCCGCATCACTGTATTTGCGGAGCAGGCTCTTTTGTTCCGCCTGGCGTATCCTGGTTTGTTCATGGGACTCAGCTCCCTTCTGGATCAGGCTGCACTATGTGTTTCACTCAGTTGCTTTCCCAAGACTCGTTGTTGATTTCGAAAGCCTTTAGGGAGGATTTGAGGGAGTCCTTGTAATGTTTGTGCTGATCGCCAGTGGACCTCCTCCCCTCTCACAGTTATCAGGGTCAGCATATTGAAGTTGAAGTATGAATGTTTCGCACCCCTGCATGTTTGAGTACCTCCGTGTACGCGATGCAATACGATGTAGTCTGCACAGGTAAATTATATGGAAACAGTTTACCTTTCTTGAGTGCCTTCAATAGACTGTCCATGTTTCTCAGGCATAGAGGAGAGTGGTCATTAGTGCAGCTTTGTAGACGTTCAACTTCGTTCGGAGATTGAGTCCTTGTCGTTCCCATACATTCTTACGGAACCTTCTGAAAACTGTGCTGCTTTCTTTGGCGATATTCTTGCAACAGCCTCGTCGTTGATAAGCACAGTGTTGAAGAGAGTACATACATACATACGTACAAACGCATATACATATATAAACACATACATACACTCACAAACACACACACACACACACACACACACACACACACACACACACACACACGCACGCACGCACGCACGCACGCACGCACGCAAGCACGCACGCACATACAATAGTACACAAAACCTGTATTATCTAGCCTACCATTAATAGTTGCCGGCCTGCCCGGCAGGTCTTTATCGAACTAATGTATTGTGCCCAAATAATAATATAATAATAAAACTTTATTTGCCATTTTCAACATGCAAATATTTGTCATGTTAAATAGGAATGTGTTTTGGCGTTGAGTCACGTATCTCCATCTGCAAATTAGAAGTATGCTTCAGTCAATTAAAAATTGACACAAGCTGACAATTGTAATACGGATTTGTTCTCTCAATATTGAATGTGTCCACATTATATTAAAACCATATAGTAAAAACGTGTTTAAGCTTATATTAAAAATTATGCTAAGCATTATATTAAATTATAAAAAAAAACACTGGCCGTAAACAACGTATCAGTGTTATTTGTTAGACCATAAGTCATACTAGTGTCCTGGTTTTTGACAACAGCCTAATTAGGTTCCCGTATAATGACATCATTCAAATAACTTCAGTAAATAACAAAATAAAAATCACAGATAATCCTACGTTTGGAAGTCTGCAGGCGCCAATGCACGCTAACGCAGACAATGGCGGATCAACAACTTAGCAACATTTTAATGCTACATGCCCCTTTAATTAAATGACTTCCTGGACTGACTCATATTGCATAGTGCATATTGTGGTTATTAAGTTTGCGGCCTGAAACTGGAGGCTAGAAAGCAATTAAATGTGTTGCAAAGAAAAGTGAAACAAAGTCGGCTGCTGCGAATTAGTCACTGCTATTACTCACGGCTTGGTTAATCTCTGTATGTCCACAGTGGTTACGGCATAGATTCGTTTATTTGTGTCGCTATACATTATGGTATGGTATTATGCAATGCATGTGCAATGCAATGCAATGCAGTGCAGTGCAATGCAATGCAATGCAATGCAATGCAATGCAATGCAATGCAGTGCAGTGCAGTGCAGTGCAGTGCAGTGCAGTGCAATGCAATGCAGTGCAGTGCAATGCAATGCGTGTGTCTGCAACTTGCCGACAATATGTCTTTAGCACACCGCGTAGTGGTTATCACATCCGCCTGCCACGCCGACCGCCTGGATAGTATATCCGGAAAGGCAATTATTTTAACACAGTTACTGTAAAACCTTGCTCTCAACATTGGTGACTACATATCCATCGAGACTCGGAAATCATGCTAATCGGTCCTGTCTCAATTAGGTACGTAACATTTCCCCTGAAGACGACAACCACCCGGAAAGTGGCAATGCTGTGCACCAGCATGGAAAGGTCTGCTTGGCGTAAATGGTCTAAAAATGGCTGTCTAGACGAATTATACCTCATAGGATCACACCATTGGAACAGCCGTAAATACAGTCTAGTCGTTGCCTAGTGCCGTACTGGACACAACTAGAACAGGATAGACAGTTCAGCGGCAAAATGATGACGCTATAACTATATTATGACACTCTTTTTGTCAGCTGAATGTATAGTCTCGATTATCCAGAATTCGTCATTCTGTTTCTCGGTGAAGTTAAGAATCCTGGCAAGTGAACAGTTGTATTTCTTTTGGAATTTTGTTTATTTATGATATTCTTCGCGAAAAAGAACAACCTTCAAAGATGCCACTGTGTCGTGTCCTTGCATATTTGTTAACACGCTATGACGTTGATGCATATACAACCATATAAACACGCACACACGCCCGCACACATGCGCATTCAATCTATGATAAATGGCCATTGCGCCTACCAATGGCCATTTGACACAGCGGTGTATATACTAATTACTCTTACAGTGAATCATCAGGCAATTACTCAGAGGCGAATGAAAATTGAAAGAGGCTAGTGGACCTCGACTGTGGAAGGAGAAATGTTATCGCACCCTATATCCAACTGTAGCACACGCACGCGCACGCGCACGCGCACGCGCACACGCACACGCACACGCACACGCACACGCACACGCAAACGCACACGCACACGCACACGCACACGCACACTTACTAAACAATGTTTCATGTTCTGTGTTTTAGCCGTGGGATTAAAAATTGGCGGCACTGATTTATGTGATTTTGTCAGCAACTGTGCGACGTGCTTCATGGTCCGGCGTCGTTATAGGCTTCTCCAGACGGCTGGTCTTATTTGTTGCTGGTGTGGGGTACAAATCATATAGTAACTTCCTGGTTCAGGTATATCGGAGCTTAAGCAGTAGGATATTTAATATTAATGTAACTCATACCAGTAAAAGCTAATATAAGTAATTTCAACCATTATATATGGCAATAATAGAAAACCGCCTTCCAGGCATTACACGATACAATGATTGCCGACATACATTATTGCTGCTAGCGGGGCGTCTGCATGAATTGACGTTTTAATTGGCGCTTTAGATATCATTGTAAGTTGCATGTAAAAAGGGTTTCCGAATTTTCGGCTATCGACATTTGGTCTAACATGACAATTCATCTACTACGACCATGAAAACATTTATTCGAACTGATGGTGTGTGTTAAACTTAACTTCATCATGGACCGGGTCTGTCATATAGCTGCAGCAACGTAAGCGAACTTCATCTTTTTAACTGGCCACGTGTGGGCATAACGCAACGCACATCTATCTTATAGCGGATCTACAGTAAGCACTTACATGTACGCAGTTAACATTACATTAGAAAAAATATATATATATACCTGCTACTTCCTACGGAATGCATAGCAACATTCATTGATATGAATAACTCATAGTAAGAGCAGTGACATCACAGGTTTTGGAACAGAAAGTGACAGAGATTTCGTTTTGTTGTTAATTGCTTGTCGATTTATGAGAGCAATTGAGTAAGTTCTCCAATGGATAAGAGGACCCAGATTCGAACCCTTTGCTGCGGTTTTAAAACGTTGGGCATGTTTTTTGCACTCCATATTGCTCCAGTTCACTCAGGTATATAAAGAGTACCTGGCAATAGATATTAATTGTAGCATATGGTTGGATGCTTCCCAGAGAAGCTAATATGGTGTCTGATTGTCAGGGAAGTAAACTGTAAAGCGCTTTGAGCAATCTAGGCGATTGGATATGGCGCTATATAAGATAATTGAACATTTCTCAGCATAATGTTTTTCAATCAAAAGTGTTAATTGTTCATATCCAAAATCATAATTTATCTTTTCACCTATAGATGCTTTCGTTTGACGTTACACGTCGACTTCTTCAGTACTTATGACGAATAACGTCATCGTATAGTCGATGTAGCTCGTAATTGCCCTCGTTATATAAGAACTTGTCTTTTTATATAGCTAATATCATCTGAAGGAACTGTAGTTTTATGTGATCCGTATATTTCAGATCCTTGCGGAAGCCGTCGTCTTCCAATATTATGAGTGTGTGTGTGTGTGTGTGTGTGTGTGTGCGTGCGTGCGTACGTGCATGCGTGCGTGCGTGCGTGTGTGTGGAGTGTTTGGGTGTATGTGTCTGGGTGTGCATATTTGTGCTTCTGTGGATGTGTGTCTGCCTCTGTGTGTGCTTGGGTGCCAATATATATATATATATATATATATATATATATATATATATATATATATATATATATATATATATATATATATATATATATATATACGTATGCACACAGAGGCAGACACACATCCACTCGTACAATACCAAAGCAAATTAAAATGATAAGGTAACGAAAAGATAAGTGGTTAATGTATGACGGCAGGCAGTCTGATGCATACGTATATATATGTATATATATATATATATATATATATATATATATATATATATATATATATATATATATATATATATGTGTGTGTGTGTGTGTGTGTGTGTGTGTGTGAGTGTGTGTTTTCGTGTTAGGTTTATTGATCAAGTAACTTGTCGGTTGACAATTATTTTGCTTCTTGTTGCCACAATAAGTACTTATCCAAGAATGAATCAGACTACGTGTCATCGCACATTAATCACATCATAATGTGCATGCATCATCGTTTGAATTTGTTTCATTTTTTATATTTTCAGCTACCAATGCCACATAATATATAGTAAAAATACGTTTAATTATGTCTTATTAGGTCCTCATTTTTCTGATATCATTTTATTCCCATATTAAAAACAACTATTAAATAACAACATATATCCAACGGTAGTTTGTATGCGATAAAATATCCTACTGTAGTTTTGATGCGATATTTTTGTTTTCATATAATATTTAATGTTTCAAGCAATTATTGTCATATATCTGATGCAAATACATTTAGTAGCGATGTAATGGGAACATGAATGTCGTCGCCACCTTCGCTGACCTAGTGACAGTTCAATTGTCAACCTTCCAGTAAGTAACTATTTTAACAATGTTTCGTACCATCAAACATATATTGACAAACATAACTGTTTGTGTCTGGTTTGCTTCTCAACAATAAATAGATTCATGGGAAAATCATTGTTCCTTGTTTTGATTTAAGAGTGAGACAAGATTTTTTTAAGCACTAGCTATTCAACCTAGGCCTAATGATGAAACTATTGTCATTATGGACTGTAAATCTGGAAATACATACACGAGTGCTGTATCTAAGGTGCAAATGTAGGCCGGACCGATCACCCGGAAAGAGTAGTTTTAGAAAGAGCTGTCAATTTTACATAGTAAAACATATTCAGGACTAGTTGACTATAATGACAGCCTACAAGCAAGCTAACACTATCGTGCACACTGTATATGTATGTATAATAATATACATTTTATATATATATATATATATATATATATATATATATATATATATATATATATACCATACACACCACATATTTCGGACGCGGTTTTTGAATGAAGTAGGATATGTTTGAAATGTAATGATGTTTTCTTACAGACATCCGTATTTCTGGAAAAACGAAGATCGTTTCGGTTTTTTGGTCGCCATCGGCGAACAACCAGAAGTGGGGAAAGCGTGAGTAACGTCCGTTTGTGTGTATACATATGCATATATATATGTATACATATAACATATATGTTTATAGTGTGTATATATATGTATACATATAACATATATGTTTATAGTGTGTGTATATATATATATATATATATATATATATATATATATATATATATATATATATATATATATATATATATATATATATACATACATATACATGGTGTGGTGTGGTGTGGCATGATCATCAAATGTAACCTCTAATACTATTCTTGTGGCTTGCTCTACACATATTTTTGGCAACGTAATGTATGCACATATTGTGTCATTTGTTCTCCGTGTCATAGTAATAAACAACAGTACCACTCCAATGTCGTCAGACAGAATATAGAAGGCACTAGCACTCGAGTGCTTCCGAAGCTTCAGGATGGAACTCACAGTGGGGTGAGTATCCGTGGATGCATGCCGATATAGACAATCATGAATAAAAGAACATGCTCCGTTTACGGCTTAAATGTAACCCGGAAGTAGCTTCGGGGTCTTGGGGAATATCGTATTTTATGCGGCGAATGTTCCACCGGTTCCTGGCCTTATGTGAAACGAAACGGCCCCGGAGATAAGTAAGGCCAACATTAGCACATGTACGAAGAAAGACATCCAGAAATTTCGTCATTATGAGGTGTTGTTTAGTGTCCTCAGTAGCTCAGCTCTGTTCGCCATCAAGTAAACATGCAAGCATTCCAGATTAAGTTGCTCGCGGAACGTGTGTCGCTCGTTCCACCGGTTTGTTATTCGAAAAGCATAGGGTTCATTGATGCCTTAGATCAATGAAGTGGTGTGTTCATGGAGATCCGTATATACATTTAATTAAATTACCTCTGCAGAAATCTTTTTTCTGGGTTTTTTCAGGCTGTCTCTCACAGCCTTTTTCAGCGGACTGACTTTGCTGGTTGTGTCCATCATGTGACAAGCTGTAGCAAGACGGGCGGGAGTTCCTGCCAAATGTCTCTGTTTAAAGCCGGCTTCCCCTGCGTATGTTTGCGGCCTCTTTATTTTCCTCCTGTGCCAGTTTGCTTCACTGTCGATGATTTTTACATCCCCATTGAACATTGGTGGCCTGTGTTCAACATATTTTCGCTTACTGATGATAGGGGTTGGCGATATGATTGATGTTCTTTAATTGTATGCATATGCATGTATACGCTTATGAATGTGCATACCACATAAATAAATAATAATAGTATAATAATAACAACAGTTTAATTAGCAAATCAACTGAGTTGGATTCACAGTGTACAATAACATACAATTAACGCAACAAAACATCATAGAGTATCAATACATGTGATACCGTATTAATTGACTGCATTCTGCTGGGCTGTATTTAATGGCAGTTGTGCGATCCCCACGGTATTTTAGGAGTTACGCAATTTAGTTGTTCTAGTTGCTGGTAACGGTTACATTTTATTGTATACTATTATATTTGTTATGCATTTTGTCAGGCAGCAGATGATTTAATACAATTGTGTGCCAAGTTTAATTTTATCAAAATATTGTTGACAAAGGCTGGCCGGTTTTACCTTTAGCGTATCCAGGTAAAGTAACCCAATCCATGAAAAATACATTTTAATGCCCTTTTCTGTATAATGTCTATTTTGTTAGATATATATCGGGGCAAGTCAGTGTGCCATACAGGGCAGGCATACTCTAAATTATGTCTTGCAACACTGACACACACAGTGACCAGATATTTCTTTGTAATCCTTGCACGCTTTAACTGATATAACATGTACATTCGTTTACCAGCCTTTTTCACAATACTTTTTGTGTCAGTTCCTGAGAAATGGTGACACCTAACAGTTTGGCATGACAAACGTGTGCTATATCCATCCCATCAATCTTTATATTCGGGATAGTGCTAAGTGTACCATTCCAACAAGAACATCTCTCATGGAAGTCTCGCTCTTTCCACCAAATTGCTTAGCATCAATTTCACATTCGATTGCTTCATCCACCCATTTCATTATTATACATTCAAACACCTTGGCATCTGTTGGAGTTAGTGAGTCTAATATATTTTTCAATCGACACAGGTGGGTTAGATTATTTTAGCAAATGTTCACTTACAGACACAATCACCACCCGTTGCTTTGTTAGCATGAGATGTCATTTATTTAACTCTCTTTTTTCATATGTTTCCAACAATCGAGGATATCGATCCATGCATTGCTGGAATTTCTGTTTGGTAAAAAAAATATTTACGTTTCGAAGCGCTGTCTTTTACATTCTACGTCTCTGAACCACTTGTTGTTGTTGATGTTGGCGTTTGTACTGCCTCGGTGGCTGTACTGGGAGAGAGAAAAATTCAACAGCAATTTGCCAACTCTGCTCTCGGATACATTTGACGAATTTGACGTCGGCTTCGTTGCACGCTTCCTTCACTTTCATGCTGACGTCCGCCCAACGACCTGGATTGGCTCCACGTTTCGGGACCGTACTGTGGTCACTGTGATGTTTGGTGCCACCAACAAAGCCAATAGCTGTTCGACGTTTTTGTTGTTGTTATGTCAACAACATCTACTTCACTCGTCGCTTCGTGCGTACCTCCAACGTCGAATATTTCGTTGAATGTTTCTGTGTTGGCCACGTCATCGATCACCCGATATCAGCGAGATGGCGTCTGGCTTTCTAAGAATCTTGATGGGGTTGCCAAGGGGTGTTTTATCCACGTGCTCGTTTCGAGGCAGGCTGTTTCCCACTAGCAGAGTCACTGCCTGCGGTCTCCCAGAGTCACTGCCTGCGGTCTCCCAGAGTCACTGCCTGCGGTCTCCCAGAGTCACTGCCTGCGGTCTCCCAGAGTCACTGCCTGCGGTCTCCCAGAGTCACTGCCTGCGGTCTCCCAGAGTCACTGCCTACGGTCTCCCAGAGTCACTGCCTGCGGTCTCCCAGAGTCACTGCCTGCGGTCTCCCAGAGTCACTGCCTGCGGTCTCCCAGAGTCACTGCCTGCGGTCTCCCAGAGTCACTGCCTGCGGTCTCCCAGTGTCACTGCCTGCGGTCTGTCGGCGTCGGCGTCGGCGTCGGCGTCGGCGTCGGCGTCGGCGTCGGCGTCGGCGTCGGCGTCGGCGTCGGCGTCGGCGTCGGCGTCGGCGTCGTCGTCGGCGTCGGCGTCGGCGTCGGCGTCGGCGTCGGCGTCGGCGTCGGCGTCGGCGTCGGCGTCGGCGTCGGCGTCGGCGTCGGCGTCGGCGTCGGCGTTTAGTCACTTGCTTGTCGCTGTTATGTCATCTGGCAGATTTCAGATTTCTTGGCGCTACTCATGATCAACGTGACAAGCTGCTGGCTCGATCAATTGAGTTTGACGACCAACGACTCGAGCAGCGATGTCTTGTCAAGTAGTCCCTCTACGAGTGTCGGTAGAACACGACAGGACATGCAGGATCAAATACCTACAATTTCCTTACACCTTCACCTATGCACACCCCGGGTGCACCCACAAGGCATTGTACCATTTGGTTGTTTTCCTTACCATTGTGGATACATCGTTCTGGCGCGCTTTTCTTGTCTTATCATTCACCGGGTCACAAGTGGCGTCTGCTGGTGACAGGTGTACCATTAGCTCATCTAAGCCGCAACAACCATCACATGCACTGTAGCCACCTGGCTAGGGTCATTTTTCATGGTTGTTCATGCGGAACCGGTGACCTTAGTTACATGTAAACTGATGTTGATCTTTCTTTAGTCACCCGTTGAGCGATAAAAGGTTCGTATATCCAGTTAAATATTAAAATACATAAACTTTCTCACATCGGTTCAGCCTAATCGCAAGCACATGTATGATGACATTACGATTCACTGTTGAAAACGAATAAAACTGGTAGAAATAGGTATTTGAAGTTTGCACTTTGTAAGCACGTAATGCACTCTCTGACCGTGAATTATGTTTATCTAAGTAGATGTACTACTTAAGACATTAAGCAATATAATAGCAATACCATTTTTGTTATTTGTTGAAAGCAGGATAACAAGTAGCATACTAGTGTCATAACTATTTTATTCCAGATGATAGTTTAATAGTATTAAAACGAGCAAACGAGTGATTAAAAGTTTTAACGAAGTACTTACACAACAATTATACAATGGTAGGTGAGGTAGTGTGAACGAATATCTGTACCGCATAACGTTTAATGATAATAATTACAAGATTTAACAGAATTGCACTAACAAATCGGTTCGCACTTTCCGCACTAACACCAATCGACAACATCTCTGCTCGTTTGCCGTTTTGTAAGTTCAGGTTCCCGTGTGTTTTCGTTTCCATGCTTACCAAGGCCACTCGCCTCTGGTGTGTTTTTCAACAAGTGCCTTTGTCTTTGCGGCTGGAATCTATATTTATATACTTCTGAATGCGTTACATTTTCTTAGGATGAAGAATCATATATCCCATAACAACATATCATTTATAGTTCATCTGCTCACCGCACCTCCAGACATATTAATGAATAATTAATACGCAGAAAATGTGTACTCCCCTGTGGAGAGTGATCGAGCTTCATAACGTTATTATTAGTTTAAAATGGCACGGCTCATAGAATTTCGATAGCTGGTTGTACACAGATATTTTGTTTTAAATATCTGACTTAAAAAGAACATAATATTATTTTGCATATTGTTACTTTGAATTAATTATATTAGATGTATGACACGAAATGGTTACTTGTGTTCCTTAAAGTATTCGACTGGTGGCATATTGACAATGACATTTTATTTTTGTTTATATAACCTGACATGCCGGTTTTGTAGAGATTACAAAGTAGGCATACTAAATGTTCACCGTCAAGTGGTATAAATCTGCTTATAACAGATCTAGCGACAGGAATGTATTGCTCTTCAAACGGCACTAAGCACTGTTATGCGGATCAAATATTATATATGACATGTGAGTAATTAGATACTTGTACTTTTTGTTTGTTTTTAACTACATAGCCAAATATGGGTATTATGTCATTTGTTCTATTGCACACGCACTATAATAATGTTGCTTTAATCAAAACAGTTATTACACAATTAGTATATTAAAATGATTTGTAGGTCTCCTGTTGCGAAGACAGAGCTTGGGCCAATAGAGGACCTGTATGCGTACTTCTGCAGGCAATTCACAGAGGACGTGTTTTGTCAGTTACTTCTGGAGATGCACTCGATCATCAAGCATACTGCTGGTCAGCAGGACGACTGGACTACCAGATTGTCACTTAAGGGATACTTCTGAGACAAATGTTCCGTACAAGTGACGTTAACATAGACGCGATTGATAACATATTAGGTTCACTTGAATAAGATCTCTGACGTTATATGTATTTTAATGTACCGGTTGAAATGCACTTTGCATTGATGCATTCTGGAGGAAACAATTGTGTTGTTGTTAAACTTGTACCTGGACCGAGGTATTGAAAGCGAACACCAATGTACACATGTCTTACACATTTAATTACGTGACATGGCTGATTAAATACACTCGGATACCCCCAACATGGCCGAATAGGTTCGGAAGTACAGGTCCCATGAACATGAAAAAAGATGAGCATGTAATTGAATGAGTGCGCGCACGGACAGTTTTATAAAGTGCCAAAGATAGTTTACAATATTGATTTATGCCATAAGTATGTTTCAAAAATAACTAGTTAGAATGCGTTAATTTTTGCGTTATCATTACTGAGCCTTGAACTGTGTGTGTCAGTCGACATTTGTATGTATGACAGTAGTCGTATATATTACACGATCAGTCACACGAACAACAGGCTTGATAAGTGAAGTTGGTGCAATTTCCTGTTTACTTTTCAAACGCCATAGTGACTGACGTTACTAGTTGTTGAATGAACACATGTCATAGTTTCTTTGGTAAATATACACTATTCATACCACTAATGTGGCAACACATCGTAAGGCATATGGAGTCTATATTAATACAATATCGCATACTCACGCAAATGCGGTAGATGCGATGATATATGCTGTTTTCAGTATACATCTTATTTCTTGTGCATCACACTTGTGCAATCCAGACTATACATTTGATTAATAATTGAATCTGGTAATATCTTCTAATAAATCGTACTATATAGCATGTTGTATTATGACTGAATATTATGCTGAATATTGTGTATGATTCGAAAATAGTTTTATAGAAGAATGGACACAATCGTAAATTTCCTTTTTAAATAAGACTTCTATAAACGTGCTTAATATTTTAGGACCAGTATTCACGGTGCATCGGACAAACGATCTCTATTGGTTATTTCGATCTGCGATAAGGTGTACACATGCATGTTCTGTTACAGATGGTACTACTGCGCACGAAAACTAGTTTTTTGTTTGATCACAGTGCACGCATGCTTCAGATTATTTCAGCACAACACGCGCCTTTTAAAGTTACTGAATATGCCGTTTCTTGGTTGCGCTTGTATAGTTGTAGTTTGAAATATTAGTAGCAATGTAAGGCTAGCAGCATACGCCTTATAATAAACGGGAATGCAATAATTTGAATATCAATTCGAACGTTAGTGGTCGATTTCTCCAACGAGATAAAATACATAAATATATTGAAGTTTGCGGGTAGTACAAAATTAACGTTTTTTGTACATTTCGCCAATACCAGGACGAAAAGGTTGTTTTAAACTGTGGCGGAATGGGATAGTATATAATGTACACGAAAATGCGATACATCTGCACTACAAAAGGAAAGGTAATACACACCACCCACCATTTTGTATCAAAACGAGACGTCTTTTTATATGCATGTTCAACAAAGCAGCACCGCCTTGTGGCATGCATAAATACGTGGGGTGATCGTGAGCGTTGTATGTGTTTACCGATGTTTTATGTAACACAATCATTTAATGTCCTATTAAATTTAATAAATCTAAACAGTGTTGCCATTCTATGGGATTGTATTTCTTCATTTATAAAATTAATTTTATTTCAACTTTGAGGAATGAATTTATATATGTATGTATGTATGTATGTATGTATGTATGTATGTATGTATGTATGTATGTATGTATGTATGTTTGTGTGTGTGTGTGTGTGTGCGTGCGTGCGTGCGTGCGTGCGTGCGTGTGTGTGTGTGTGTGTGTGTGTGTGTGTGTGTGTGTGTGTGTGTGTGTGTGTGTGTGTGTGTGTGTGTGTGTGTGTGTGAGTATGTGTGTGTTTCTATACATCAAATTCCAGCATGGCGGATCGATGCGCTGTACAAGACATATAATAAATGTATTAATAAATTTAAATTATATAAATTACTATATATAAATAAAAATGTTGGTTTTAAGATGCACACTAGTAAAACTTTGTATGTAATTTATATAAGTCATATAAATCAATTGAAAATAAATTAAAACTGTTTTAAAGATGTATAGTACTAAACCTCTCTAAATTACATACATCTACTCAATATGTGTATGTAAATTATCTATGTAGTAATATAAAACATAAACACTGATTAAACGTGTATAACACTACAAAGACATTACAAAGCAGTGTCCGTCATTTCACAACAATTTTTATTAATTAAAATGTATAATAAAAATATATGTCTTGAAACACTTTCTAAGCATAGATCACGCTCCAGAGGCACGAATGTTCACAGGTAGTTCATTCCATAGTCGTGGTGCTGCTGCGCCAAATGCCGAATCGCCAACACACTTCTTTGTCATGCCTAGGTGCAGTGTTGGCGCATAGTTCTAGCGTAGTCGTCCGTCACACTTTCGTGTTTGAACAAATGCAGCAAAATTAGACGGCACTAAACCATTCATGCATTTAGAAGTAATTACCAATACTTTGAAGGCGATTCGGCTCTCAACTGGCAGCCAATGCAGCTCCTTCAACACTGGTGTGATGTGGTCGTGTTTACTAATGCGTGTTATTAGCATATATATATATATATATATATATATATATATATATATATATATATATATATATATATAGTGTTCCCACGAATTTGAATTTATACGTAATCTAGGTCACGATACCTTTCTAGTATTGCTCTCACAGCCGACATCAAAGAACCATCTGAGTGTATCTCAATATAAACATATGCACCAATTGTTAAATTAGCGGTTTCGTTTGTGTTTATGTTAGGTCAATACCTATTATCGAATTGTGGTCAGTAATTGGTTATAGGTTATAATGATCGATATGCACCAGTTACAACAAAACTTATATTAGTATTCGATAGTGTACGTGAATTATAATTTTGATTTCAGATACATATGTATATTGTACATGTAGGGGATCATTGAAGTCAGCGATACACAAACCATTGCCATTAATGAAATCGTAGAGTATATTTGCGTGTGCGCTAGCTATTGGGTAATCTATGCTAACGACTATGTGACAAACGCCATTGGGTAATTTTGGTAATTAAGCATTTATGTAAATCGGACATATGGTTCAAATTGGGTCACATGCTGTAACACGTCAACAGCTTCAGCATAGCAGTCGGTCTGGTCAGCCTCCCCGATATAGAATGGCATATACAGAAAAACAATGCTAGTTCAACAATATTTTAATTGTTGCACACTTTCATACCAATAATCATGTCGCTCATAAAATCCAACTCAGTTTATTGCATGCACTTTTCCTGTTTCCATACGACAGAGACACCAGCATTCGGTTTGTCAACATAGCAGGGATATGTTGTATTCATACCAGTCTTTGCATATACCACGATATCTTCTTCGTTTAGAATATTCTCGGCTGGCGTGTTCATTAGTGTAAGTTTTATAATGCACAGTTGTCCTGCTCTCAACACAATCTCGCTAGCATTATCAGTGTCAGCAAAAGCCCAATCTATATATTTATAAACACGACTGCTCGAAACCTGTAACATTGAGACCGATATAATTAAGAGTCGTATAAGTGTTAGTGTTCGGAATGAGAGTTTCACCATATTCTGTTAGTGTATGACCTATTGTCGTTGTCCGTAGTATTCCTGCTGGTCGCAGTCGTCCCGTTGTTCGTAGTAATATTGCAAATCTTAATTACCCATTTTCTGTTGTAGTCATGGTGACCGTATGTATGACCTGACATATAATATATATATATATATATATATATATATATATATATATATATATATATATATATATATACATACATATATATATATGTATATACATATACATATACATATATATATATATATATATATATATATATATATATATATATATATCAGTTATCAAAACTTACATCAAAGGGGGAGAACAGGGCACGACAGGCTGTCATGAGGAATCACCGAAAGCAGATATCTGCCAATGCTGCGTTTTCTTTACAGCCGACTGTGTATGCATGTCTCAGATGCGGCGGTCTCCCAGTTATTAAGGTCAATTCCTGCCATCTTCATCTCGCACACTTGCAGGTGTCTTTATTACGGAGATATGGTTAGCCTTGGACGTGGTGCGTGTCCCAGTGACAAGTTAACCATACATGACGTCTTTAGATACGCCATTAGCAGTTCGGTGGGCGTGACAAAGCCACCGCAGACGTCGCTGGCTTTGGTGGTATCAACATGCCGGTGCATGACTCACGTTCCAGGACCTGTGTGTTTGTTACAGTCTCCACCCAGGATATATGCCAAGGATGCGTTGAAGACAACGAAGATTAAAACTAGTCAGTCTCTTCTCTTGTGTATGTTAACCAAACCTCACAGCCAGAGAAGCGTGCTGAGGACACATGCCTGGTAGACATAGTTTAGTGTTTTCTGTCCAATTTGTGTTACATTACCCTCTTGCTCAACTTGAACATGACAGCTGCAGCTTTGGCTACGTGCATACTAATTTCAGCATATTGGGACAAAGTACTTATGATTGTTGAGCCTAGATGTGTGAACTGATCAATGACATCAAGTGTCACATTGTCAATGCTGACTGGTGGTAATCGTAAGACATCCTGACCCATAACATTCTTTATGCTGATTGTCAATCCAAATTATTTCCAGGCGTGGGGGTATTTGTCCATTAGTTTCTGAAGGTCCATGTTGTAAAGGCTGTTAAGGTGATATTTGTATTTTAACAAAACTTGAGCATATCAATGACATGACCGTGGCTGTGTAGAAATATCAGATTTGAAATTACTTGTTATTGAAAATTTCCTTTTAATCTGACAAATAATTAACAATACTAGTAGTAATGTAGGGTCTTATCAAGGGATGCTGCCGCGCCGCGCCGCGCCGCGGGGGAATTCCCCCGGGGGGAAGGTGGAAGGTCAAAGGTCAAATGTCACGTGACAAGACCAAGGTCAAAGGCCAAGTGTCGCCCCTAGCGGATAGGTCACGAACCAGTGTCACCCTCTGGCGGATAGGTCGTGTACTAGTGGTGCCCTCTTACGGACAAGTCACGAACTAGTACTGTCCAAATTCGTGCATCTTATTTTTTAAGTGTCGCCATCTGCCGGGTAGATCATGCACTAGTGGCGCCGCCTGGTGGGCAAGCCACGAACTAATACTACGTAAATCCGTGCGTCTTGTTTTGTTTAAAGTGGTGCCTTCTGGCGGATAGGTCATGTATTAGTGTCGCCCCCCTTACGGACAATTCACGAACTAATACTATCAAAATTCGTGTGTCTTATTTTTTAAATGACGTCAAAATGGCGATAGGGGTTATGTAGCGTCCCCTCGCGGATAGGTGATGAATTATACACTAGGTGAAAGAACAGGTGGAGTCATCTGCCGGATACGTATTCGACTAATCGATCACGTGACTTAATATTGTACTCTATGACTGCTGTTGTTCCATCCAACAATGTTGCAATATAGTAAAATATGAAAAACATGACAAAGTTATGGCATGTAAACACTAAAAATACGTAAAATTGACAAAGTGATGGCGGTGAACCGCTGAAAAAGTTGTGAAATGGTACATCTGGTGGGAGGTTACCTCCGTCTCCTCTGACCACACGTGCTTTCACAAACAGGTAAGTATTGGCCAAGTCCAGGTAATGGTCACCCGAACCAGGCAACAAGAACTCTATAGGTCCACCCGTACCTATCGACGCTACAGGTTGATGCTCGACCCATTGAACATGTTCGATGCTTGTTTGAGTCGTCGGTAGACTAAACAGGTCCAATTCACTCTTGATTCCCTCACACGACAACTGATGGACGAAAGCCATGGTTGTCTAATTGCCGAATATATCGTCTGGATGCGTGTTCTGCCGTCTCCGTTTCCTAGCGACACTGACCAAACGTCTCGTAGGCTTGCGTTTTATAGTACGGTGCACTAGGCGAATACCCGGTGGTGCGTGGGTACTGCTTCCTAGCACCTTACCAATCATGTCCTTCCCGGTCTCTTTGAGGCGTCTTTTCGCCGACGATGTAATGCTCTGTCCCGACAATACGTCGCCGGCCACGCCCAAACCTGTTTTCAACGCTCCTTTTCCCAGTGCTAGTGCCCCTCTCTTGATCAGCGGCATAGCGCTTCGAATAAGGCCACCGAACAAACTACCGAGTCCGTGACCTCGCTGCACTCTAGCTCCGACAAACACGGGCAATCCTTCACCCACTTGTCTGACGTAATAGTCTTTCGTAGGCGCGACTGCGACTGTCGCGACTGTCGCGACTGTTGCGACTGTGACTCATGTTTCGAAAAACGATGGTTTGCGTCGTCGAAAATGAAGCGTCACTGTCACTCTACCACGTTCGAATGGTACGCGACGCCCCGCGTCGTCTCTTATATCGATCTCGATCGTCGTGAATTCTTTGTGCAAGACGGGAATGTATTGCACATTGGCAAAGCTCTTGGACACCACATCTCCGTGTTTGCCTTTTATTGGTACAATTCTCAGCAGCAGCACAACGCTATGTCCAACGACACGTGATTCCACGACGTTAGTGTAGACGTAAAGCGAGTAAAAACCCTGCGCCATATCTACCACGGAATCACCCTCTCTTGCCGTTCTGATGAGAGATTTATTGAACCCAAGTATGTTCGACATATCCATAGACAACATGATGCCCGGGTCTAAGTCTACAGTCACTTTTTGTGTGATTTTGCTGTAGCTCAGTATCACGTTCTTTTTGTCTGACGCCGCTTTCAATGATCTGTTGATTGCCGCTATCACTCGCTCGGGCCTATCATAATAACTCACCTCGATGTTACCCTTGTCAACGTCATAACTATCTCCCGAACCGTTCACTATTGCAAACCACGAATTCCCTTTTCTCACGTTGTACCAGGTATGAGGGTATTGAATCTCGACCAACCCACACTCCGACTGACCTGATAGACTTACACGTTGCGGCAAAGTCGTGATATAGTGGGTCAACGTGTTGTCGGGGTGCAAGTCAAACGACGCGTTGCTCGGTAGAGTGATGTAGAAACAGTTTTCAGACATATCGATCTCGTTTCATTGACGGGTTCGGCAACAGGTATCCAAGGCAACTGCTCAGTAACGCCGTCCACAGATTAGAGTTAGCGTCGGTCTTAGTCAGGTTGTAAATACTGACCACTATCACGGTGTATAGCACGACGACTTGACAAAAGAAGACGATTTCCGCTTTGGGACATGAACTTCCAAACAACACCCAACGTTTGCTGGTACTTCCGGTATCTTCGACGGTATCTTCGAGAGGAACCACCACCTCTGTCGTAACGTGCATAGCAACAATGGCCGTACGAGTGACGACCGTCACCCTTTATACGCTACCAATGACGACTTGTCCACCCAGCTGTTAAACGACTCGGGATAGCCTAACCATTTGATTAGGACCTGTGTCCTTCTCCCACGCTTGCGCTGCTGCAACACTTTCTCGATGCGATACACTTTGTCCTTGGTTACTACCACTTTCTGGAGTTCTTGTTCGTAAAACGTACCCTCAATCCGCGAGCCTTGGTCGTCGATCAAGCGATAAACCGGTGGATCCGTACGATGCACTGACTTAACAGTAAATATCTCGTCACTCTAGTTGGGTAAGTAACCTTTCTTGAATTGCCTCTTGGCTTTACTGATACGAACGCGATCGTCGACTTTTAAACCAGGTTCGATTTGTGCTGGCTCTTTCGTTTCCGTACAATCGCTGCCACACCTCTTCTTGGTTGACGACGTTCACCTCCACCGGTGACATACCGATACTTCGGTGATAACTGGCGTTGTACGAGTCCACGAGATGTTGTAGCACGTCTAGGTACCTCAAAGTCTGATATTTCGTGAAATATCTCCACATTCGGGTCTTGAGAGTACGATTAAATCGTTCAACGATGCAAGCCTTGGTCTCTTCGTTGTGTGTTGTGAAATGACGGATGCCTTTTTCTTTCAAAAAATCTTGTAATTGTCTATTCAGAAACTCTTTTCCTTTGTCCGTCTGCATTTTCTGTGGTCCATCGTTGTTCCTTAGCAGGCGACGAAATGCCGCCGTGAGTGAGGACGCCGACTTGTTTTTCAAAGGAACAGACCAGGCTTTTTTCGAGAACACGTCAATGACGGTCAGAATGAAAGTGTGGCCGTCGTTGTACCGTTTCAAACGCGACATGTCGACTAGATCAGCTTGCCATTGGTGATTTATTCCACCAACAACAACACGACGACGTCTGAAACGATATCTCACAGGTTTGTGAAGAGTGTACGTGTCTTGTTCCGACAACCAT
This sequence comes from Oasisia sp. SBJ-2009, assembly GCA_964017155.1. Lineage (NCBI taxonomy): Eukaryota > Metazoa > Annelida > Polychaeta > Sabellida > Siboglinidae > Oasisia > Oasisia sp. SBJ-2009. The sequence continues at coordinate 56,546,096 of OZ024857.1, forward strand.
CGCTTCACCTCTTTCCCCGACGCCCCCAGGGCGGAGTGGGAAGCACGACGCAAACTATCGAATGCCCCATAGCTTCCGGTTTGCTTCGGGTCGTAGTAAATGCTATTTAAAATACGGCTATCTGAAAGTGTCTTGTTATCTACGCGACCAGCCATGACGTAATAACACCGTAGTGTAGTGCGCGATTGTTTAATACGGATCACATCGCGTGTGTTGCAAAGGGGTGGTGATGGTGGAGGAGACGCGAGATATGCGCGACGACGATGATGAAGGACGTCTACCACTGTTGCCCGCGATGGGAGTGGGAGTGGGGTGGTTTCTTTTGAAGCACCGCCGGCGACGGAGGAAGTTGTCGTCTGTATGTAACTCCAACGTTCCGGGTTACCGACTAAATCCATAGGTGCGTTCACGTCTTTGAGACCTCGAGCGAACGTTTTCCAACCCACCGGTTGAAACGACTTCCGTTTTCTCAGAGCGTCGTTCACGAGATCAACGATGTTACTTCCGGGTACCGGTACATTTCTATACACCATCTCTCCACGATCGTTCCAACTCACGGTACCTTTTATTTTATTGAGGAGACGACGTGCTTTTGGCTTCAAGCTTTTTGGTACACTATCTATGATTTCGTTTTCCACACCAGGTTCTGCTCTCGTTTCTTTCACTTCTTCGTCTTCTTTTACGGGTGCTTTGTCAATAGTCACACGCACGGGTTGTTGACTAGACTTGTTAGAAAAGAGATTATAACGCATTAACACCTGGTTATACAAAACGACTTTCTCTCTGTAGCTTAAGTCACCGCGGTCTAGAATGGATCTCATTTCTTCGTCGAGACGTCGCATAATATTTCCAATAGGATTGGTGGAAAGTGCTTGCGATGGAACGGACTCCAACTAACTTATTGTTGTAACTTGTAGTAAAATGGAATATGTTTCTGTTTCAACACCATAACTTTGTCAAGTTTTTTCATATTTTACTAAACCGGTGCACCAACGTTGTATCATTTCACAACTTTTTCAGCGTTTCACCGCCATCACTTATTTTTAGGGTTTACATACCATAACTTTGTCAAGTTTGTCATATTTTACTCACACGGTGCACCAACTTTATACCATTTCACATATGTTTAGCGTTTCACCGCCATGACTTTGTCAATTTCATGTATTTTTAGTGTTTACATGCTATAACTTGTCGTTGCCCAATCCATACACACGAGACTAGGACAGTTTTATGTCATACGCAGACCATAACTTCCGTTAAAATGACGCTTCCTACCACATGCAAAACACAACTTCCGTAAAATGTCTTGCAAAATTACACATTCAATCATAGTGATAACGTTAAAAACTAGTGCCATTTAAAGTTTCCACCCAATAACCCTGCCAACTTTTCTTATTTCACTGAGCCAGTGTCCTCACCTCGTTCCATTTCGTAACGTTTCACCGTTTCATTGCGTTACACAGGTGGTGTTTTCACAAATTTAACTAAGTTATTCTTGTAACTTGTAGTAAAATAGTATAGTTTTCTATTCTACGCCATAACTTTGTCATGTTTTTCATATTTACTAACTGGACAGTACTAGTTCGTGACTTGTCCGTAAGAGGGCACCACTAGTACACGACCTATCCGCCAGAGGGTGACACTGGTTCGTGACCTATCCGCTAGGGGGCGACACTTGACCTTTGACCTTGACCTTGGCCTTGTCCCGTGACCTTTGACCTTTGACCTTCCACCTCCCCCCCGGGGGAATTCCCCCGCGGCGCGGCGCGGCAGCATCCCTTGATAAGACCCACATTACAACTAATACTGTATATGGCTGCTTTAAAATGCCTACAGGCAGTTGGATTGGCAACACGCGAGACCGAGTGTCTGACTATCCCTCCATGCACAAATGCTTGGAAACATCTCATGTCAATCTTGTCAACATTAGCTTTAATTTAATGCTAATCATTAAGGCCAGACATTCCATGTGAAATGATTTTGACAAAAAATACCAAAAACGTGTTATGCCATATTATAATAGTTGGGTATGTTTATTATCAATCAATATCACAATGTCAAGGCAGGTAGCCACCTTTTCAAGTTGTACTAATGAATCGGGTCACGCAAGGGTAAGAAAATCAGTCTTGCAAACCATTGGTCCAATGACCCGCAGCGGAGAACACATGGACATATTTTCAAGCAGTTTTTTTTCAAGCATATTTTATTTATTCACACAAAATTCACTCCACTCACAAAACACAGTTTAATTTGTTTATAATATCAGGAATCACAGACCAACAATTGCTTAATTATAAATGTTCAACTGTTTTTTCCACATATTTCCATTGATAGAGGTTTATTGATATGTTAGTCAGAGCACTACACATACACGTATCACTGAAATCATTTTTATAATACTCTAGAAATTCATATCACACCATACTCAAATGTATGTAAAGTATATACTTATATTAGTGCTTTTTAAGTATAACATATTACACTGTGTGATGAAGAGAAACAAATTGGAAGGAACAAAACATTTGCATTAACATTTTTTAAGAACAGTCCTTTTTTCCAATTTGGCTTGGGACACCGTACTTTTTAAAATCACTATTTGGACAAATCTCAAACTTCTTACACAAACGTCATAACTTTTATCTTGTGTTATTCAGCAAAGTAGCTATGATTTATATTTCATTTATCAGGCAGTTTCATTACACAAAAATGTCAACACAATGGCACATGTAAAATGCCCAACTGCAAAATACCCGTGCAACTGCAAAACCAATAGTCGATTCCTTATAATCCCATTATGAATAATTATTACAACCTTGTTTGCACCTAAATCCTTGAAACTCATCGACAAACAGTATTAAAGTTGTCAGTTAGATATACATATATGCACACACTCACACAAATGATGTGTTTATGCACGTGAATAAATAAACAGTTACATTTCGTATCAGGTTTTTGGGGATAACCTTTGCCAATTAACAAAATATACATACGAGAATGATCAACTCTAACCTTTAGATATCATATGATTACATGAACCTATTATGTACCATGTTTTTCATTTAATTGTTGTCTTTCAAACTTGTTAAGTTGGTATAGCGCTATATGTTTCCTTGGATAAGAAATATCTCTTGCAGTCAGATAAAATAATTTACCTTCTATATCCAGCAAAAATGAACAGAAAAACAAACACATTTAACAAACGACACATAAAATCACTCTTATTAAAATCACCCAAAGAAAATGCTTCAGTAAAGACTGGTCATCAAATAAGGTTGTGTCATTAGTGACAACATATAATGACTTATATTATAACAACATTCATAATTGAAATGGATGAATATTTAACTAATGTCCTATGAATTATTGCCACTTATTATACATATTTACATTTTAGGTGTATCTTTTGAAAGTCATTCACCAGCTGCATGTTGCACAGTCAAACGATAATGACATATTGGGGGTGACTGTGGGAAGTGAAAAGGCACACCCTCAGGTATTGGTAGATCCACAATAAAGTGTGTATGCTACACATGGTTCCACTGAACCAACATACCTAAACCTTCAACCCACCATTCAACCATTCCGCTATACATTCCATTGCAAGTGTAAGACGTGTTTACGAAGTGCTAGTTTCAGTTACGTATTTCTGCCAGTTTTAGTCGATCTTAACAGTGACTCTTATTATCATACACGTGTTGATCACCTTACGATTACACGTATACGTGACATCTTTCATTAGGCCGAGCCGATGTGATAGATTTTAAGTATTTTAATATTTAGCTGGATATCTGGGCCTTTTATCGCCCAACGGGTGATTCTACCAGGTGAATGAACAATAGGTAAAAGCAATAACATCAGCTTAGCAGCTTAGTTGTAACAAATTGTACCGGTTCCGCCTGAATAACCATGGACAACGACTCTAGCCCGGTGGCTAACAGTTCATGTGATAACTGTTGCGGATCACCTGAACTAACGGTTCATCTGCCGCCAGTAGACGTCACTTGTGACCCGGTGAGTGACAAGACCAGAAAAGCGCGCCGGAAAGTTGCGAAAGATAAACACGCAGGCAACTGGAAATACTGTGTGAAGACCTGCATACACAACGGCAAGGACAACAATCAAATGGTTCAATGCCATTTGTGCCAGTCGTGGGTGCACCCGGAGTGTGTGGGTGAAGACGATAAGGACATTGTAGGCATTTGGTCCTGTACGTCCTGTCGTATGCTACCGACACTCGTGGAGCGTCTACTCGAGAAGACGTCCCTGCTCGAGTCGCTGGTCGTAACACTCGAACGATCGAACCAGCAACTTGTCTCCTTGATGGGCGAGCAGAGCCAAGAAATACGAGGCCTGCGAGAAGACATCGCGACAGGCAAGCGTCCAGACGGCTACGCCGACGCCAACGATGGGAGACCACAGGCCGTGACACTGCTTGTGGGGAACAGCCTGCTACGTGACGTACACGTTGATAAAACGTCCAGTGGCAATCCCATCAAGATTCGAAGGAAGTCAGGCGCCACTCTCGCCGATATCGAACAAATGATCGATGACGCGGCTAATACGGAAACCATCGACGAAATATTCATCGTTGGTGGTACACACGAAACAACGAGTGACGTCAGTGCAGAACACATAAAAGAAAACATCGCGCAACTACTGCGGAAGGCGAAAACCGTGACACCAACCATCACGGTGAGTAGCGTACTGCCGTCGAAGCGTCGAGCCAATCCAGACAGACGAGCCGAAGTCAACATGAAAGTGAAGGAAGCATGCAACGAAGTCGATGTCAAATTCATCGACAACGACGCAAATTTCACGTTCCGGAACGGGGCTGCCGACGACGCGGCTTTCCAGAGAGACGGGCTGCATCTATCTGAGAGCGGAGTTGGCAGATTGCTGTTGAATCTGTCTCTCCCAGAACAGCCACCGAAACAGCACAAACGCCAACATCAACAACAACACCGACACGTGTCAAACGCAACGAACCACGACCGATCGCCGAACGCAACAGTGGCACCTGACGGTAAGTGGACAGTGGTTAAGCGTCGTACTCGTCAGTCGATGGGCAAGTGTGCCAAATGCGGTGAGTCGAACCACGTCACTGCCACCTGCAGACACCCCGACAAAGTGTTGTGTCGTCAGTGCGGGGAACGAGGACATAAAGAAAAGCATCACACCCGTGATTAGGAAATGGGCCTAAACGATCTGGCCATGGAACTTCCCCTGAACACACAAACCGAGAACTCTGATTCAACGCGGTTTTGTGTTCCGAATCCAACAGCGGACAAAATACGCAAATGGGATCTGCCTTCCTTAATTAATTTAAATGCCAGATCTTTGAACAGTGAAAAAGTGGACGAATTGCATGTAACTGTAGCAACACATGATGTCTCAATTGTATGTGTTAGTGAGACATGGTTTAAAGACTATATGGATTCAAGTAGCCTTACTATGCAAGGGTTTTGCTTAGAGAGAAAAGACAGGGGTCATGGACGAGCCGGTGGTGTAGCTTGCTACATTAGACATGATTTAAAGTATAAGAGATTGAATGATATGGAGGTTGATGATTTAGAGGTAATGTGGATTAAGGTTATGCCAAAGAAAGCGCCTCGAAAATGTTCATGTATACTGGTGGCATGTTTATATTATACTCCAAAGACGGAGTATTTAAAAATACGTGATCATTTAATCACCAGCATTGACACTGTAATGCGAAAACACCCAGAATGTGGTGTGATCATAACTGGCGATTTCAACCAGTTGCGAGATAACTTTATGAAAACCCACTATAGATTTGTCCAAGTAGTTAATGTTGTAACACGTGGACAGGCGATATTAGACAAAATATGGACGAATATGGAGGAGGTATACACCCCACCTGTTACTATCTCCGAACTGGGGTCATCGGACCATAACATGGTTTTGCTTAAACCTAAAGCGAAAAGCTCAGTTGATACTGGATGCGTGACACGGTTAACCGTAAGGTGTATGGGGCCAAAAGAAAAAGCCACATTCAATATGGCTTTATCAGCCATTAAATGGGAACCCCTATTTAGGCTTGATTCATGTGCAGATCAATATTCATATTATCAAACGGTTATTAGCAACCTGATGGAAATATGCTTTCCTACTAAAGTTGTTACGAGGCATACGGCTGATAAACCATGGGTTACAGACTGGTTCAGAGACTTAGTTCGTAAACGACAGCGAGCTCACATGAGTGGTGATATGAATCAAGCAACAATATTGCGTAATAAGGTCAACCGAGCCGCGTCGAAACTTAAGTATAATTTTTACCAAACACAAATTGCAGCAATGCATGAATCGGGATCCCACGATTGGTGGAAGCATATGAAAACAATAATGGGACTTAAAACAAATGGCAATTCATGCATGCAAGGTCTAGCTAACAAAACAACGGATGGTGATTGTGGCTTACTGGCCAATACAATGAATGATTTCTTTGTGTCTGTGAGTGACCATTTGCCTCGGTTAAATAAGAACCACAAGGTGTTCGACGTTAACGAGGAACTGCCGGATCAGTATGTGATAAGCGTATATACTACTTTTAAAGCTTTGGAGAGTGTTAAAGCCAACAAGGCTACTGGGCCTGACAACATACCTGCATGGGTGTTAAGAAACTATGCAAATGTTCTCGCCCCTCCATTAACTGCTATTTTTAACAATTCACTAAGAAAAGGTGTACTCCCTATGGAATGGAAAATGGCCAATATAATACCGTTACCAAAAACAAGCCCCCCTGTGTCGATTGAAAAAGACATTAGACCAATTTCACTAACTCCAATAGCTGCCAAGGTGTTTGAATCAATAATAATGAAATGGGTCGATGAAACATTTGAAGGTGAAATTGATGCTAAGCAATTTGGAGGAATTAGCGGAACGTCCACAACAGATGTTCTTGTCGAACTGGTTCATATGTGGTGTAAGGCGACAGATAAATTGAATTCTTATGTCAGAGTTGTAATGCTAGACTTTAGCAAAGCGTTTGATCTTATTAATCATCATTTGTTGCTAGATAAGCTACAATCGTATGGGTTGCCCGCACATATTTTAAGATGGATGGCAACATTTCTATTAGACAGAACTCAACGAGTAAAAATAGGAAATGAATATTCCCATTCTGGTCATCCCAATGGGGGAGTACCGCAAGGGACATTGTCTGGACCTAAATGTTTCCTTGTTTACATAAATGATTTAAGAACGACTGTTCCACTATATAAGTATGTAGATGATAGTACGTTATTTGAAATATGCGACAGAAAGGGTGTATCTGTCATTCAAGAGTCGGTTGATATTGCTGCTAGATGGACAGAAAAAAATGACATGAAAATTAATTCCGAAAAATCAAAAGAAATAATCATTAGTTTTGCACAAGATGGCAATTTCAGAAGCACTATCCCGAATATAAAAATTGATGGGAGGGATGTAGCACAAGTTTGTCATGCCAAACTATTAGGTGTGACCATTTCTCAGGATCTGACATGGAACAAACACGTAGATACTATTGTGAAAAAAGCTGGTAAACGCTTGTACATGTTATATCAGTTAAAGCGTGCAGGGATTACACAGAAAGGTCTGGTCAGTGTATATGTTAGTGTGGTGAGACCAGTTCTAGAATATGCATGTCCTGTATGGCACACTAACTTGCCCCAATATTTGTCTGACAATATTGAAGTTATACAAAAAGGGCATTAAAATGTATTTTTCCTGGATTGGGTTACGCGGAGATACTAAGACGTGTTAACCTGGATACGTTGAATGTAAGACGGGAGAGCATTTGTCAAAAATATTTTGATAAAATTAAAGTCGGCACACATAGATTAAATTATCTGCTGCCTGACAAAAGACATACCGAGTATAATATTAGACAAGAAAATGTGTACCCGTTACCAGTTACTAGAACGAATAGATTCCGTAACTCCTTTATACCGTGGGCTTTATACAACTGTCAGTAAAAAGGTTATTAGTACGGTATGATTTGCGGTATCAAATGTATTTCTATTGTATTTGTATGATGTTTTGATGAGTCAATTGTAACCTATTGTAATGTCAATCCAACTCAGTTGAGTTGCTAATAAAACTTGTGTTATTATTAAACTCAACACCCCTGCAGCCACACATGTGGCTAATATAGAGCAATCAGCTTAGCATAAATTTAACTAATGTATGAATTCAATTATTGATACATTTCTTTCTGATGTATCAACTAGTGCGCACACAAAATTCACGCAACCACTGCAAACTTTATCTACCCATTTTCCATTTCATCATCCGTGGGTAACGACATCATTGGTGGACGATGCCTTCATCCGTGGGTGATGACATCATTGGTGGACGATGCCATCATCAGTTGGTGATGACATCATTGGTGGACGATGCCATCATCAGTTGGTGATGCCATCATTGGTGGACGATGTCATCATCAGTTGGTGATGACATCATTGGTGGACGATGCCATCATCAGTTGGTGAAGACATCATTGGTGGACGATGTCATCATCAGTTGGTGATGACATCATTGGTGGACGATGTCATCATCAGTTGGTGATGCCATCATTGGTGGACGATGTCATCATCAGTTGGTGATGACATCATTGGTGGACGATGTCATCATCAGTTGGTGATGACATCATTGGTGGACGATGTCATCATCAGTTGGTGAAGACATCATTGGTGAACGATATCATCATACCTGAGTAATGACATCATTGTTGGACGATGCCATCATCTGTGGGTGATGACATCATTGGTGAACGATGTCATCATCAGTTGATGATGACATCATTGGTGAACGATGTCATCATCAGTTGATGATGACATCATTGGTGGATGATGCCATCATCAGTTGGTGATGACATCATCGGTGGGTGATGACGTCACGCAGGCGTTGGAGGGCCAAGGCCAGGGCTGGAGCATCGGCTACCACAACGACCCCAGCCACAGCGAGGACAAGAGCGAGGGCTTCAGCTCCGATCACCTCCGACTTCGCTGCTTCTTTCACATGTGGCTTGAACTGGGGCTGCGCCACACGATCTGTAAACATAGACTCCTCCACCAGGACCTTTATTCAAACAAACACATCTCCGTGATAAAAGTCTCAGTTTTGTTCCACAAAGTATGTTTCTTTCGAGTACCTAATCTGCAGATATTTACTTTGCGTTGTGATATTTCTGTTTTGTTGGTAGCATAATATGCTTTCCCCATATTTAATTGTGTAAGTCTAAACAGTGTATCCTGGTATGGGCTATAATTTGTAATGCAATGTCTAGCGGCCAAGTATTGATCCCGGGATGGTCCAATATATATAACTGTGACTTATATTGGACCGTGTGTGACATTTACTTGTTTTTTTTCCCTGACAAGGAACGGGCAAGAATAGATCAATATGGTGGGACGTGTGGATATCCTAGGTGATTACATTTGTGTTAGAATAATTTCCACCTAAATCTAGCAATGTGCCATGGTGCAATTGAACAAGATGCTTAGGTGGTCAAATATTGGTCATCCTCCCCTATTTCGCGGGATTATTTCACAATTCCGATACTTCTTCGTCAATCGGTTGGTGCAAGCCTATGTGACTGTGACGTTTCACTGAATAAGCGATTTTGACAATGCTAGAAAAATTTGTCTTGTCAAAGTAAAGAGAAAACGGACAGCCAATGCAGTATTATTTATAAACTACAAGTAAGAATGTGTGCTATTTATAAAATCCAAGTTGATTATTACACAATCTGCAGTTGTAGCGTTTACGTTATTCCGGGCGTTATAAGCTATCCGGGTGACGTTTCTGCGCATGCGCGATAAATGTAAAATCGTCAATGTGCAGCGAAACACAACGCCTTCGTGGTATAAATACAATGGGCCGTTCGTTAGGATTTATATAACCTTAACGTTACTTGTCACAATTTCGCACAAGGGAAACACGTTTCGAGGCATATTTTGATAGCAAGAGCAAATCACATGATTGCAATGCGGCATAATCCGTGACAGTGATTTAAACAAACATTATATTGTAATGTACTGAACGAAATTGTAAGCAACTCTTTACAGTAATCACCATCGGGGAGTAAATGAAGAGCTTTGCACAGCAAGTAGCAGATTACCAATTTTTTAAAGATGAATCCATAGCCCGAAAATATAATGCACTTCTGTTGTCTTCTTAAGCTGCGGCTGTCAAAACTTAAACGTTTCCTTCATACTTTCGGGTTCTGTCACCAACATTATTCACATCATCTTTATGACTGAACCACATGGTGTTTATGCGCGGACATACCATGTCACCAATTGAAGAAATCTGTCCTACTTTATTGGCGACATCACCGACGTGGATGTTGTTAGTCTGTTGCCAGTTTCACCAATTCCCCATCTATGGTGCTGGCTTCCTCGGTTGTGCAATTCACAATGCCATCAAATAAGATGACAGTGCAGCTCATTGGACCGAAGAGACCATCTTGTTGGCTAGACACAGTTGATCGATATCGGTTTAGTTGAAATTAATTACATTTTCTACGTACTCGTTATATTTCTAATCCTTTAACAACTTATGTAGAATGGCGCCCAACGGCTGAGTATAAACTTGTAGTTGTTGCTGAAACAACACACCACAGGTGTTGTTTGCTGAAACGGCTGAGTTGGCAGCTAACGACCAATAGGTTCAATTGGTTGTAGGTGATGCATTCTAAATGTGATTCTTCGTCTCATCTGCAATAATCGTCACAACTATAATTATGAAGAACAAGGTTCATTAGTAAAATGCTACTTGCATAAGCTATTTCTCAAAACGCGGTTTACTGAACATCGTCCGCTGTACAGTGAAAACTAAACCTATACTACTATACATATACTATTTGACTTTAAAAAAAAACAACGGTCACAGGCCTTTCCGATCAACCATGCAAGCACATAAACCCACACACATACACAAGCACAAACACAACCACACACACACACACACACACACACACACACACACACACACACACACACACACACACACACACACCACACACACACACACACACACACACACACGTGGGTGTGCGTGTGCGTGTGCGTGTGCGTGTGCGTGTGCGGGTGCGGGTGCGGGTGCGGGTGCGGGTGCGGGTGCGGGTGCGGGTGCGGGTGCATGTGCATGTGCGGGTGCGGTGCGGGTGTGGGTGTCTGAGTGTGTATGTGTGTGTGTGTGTGTGTGTGTGTGTGTGTGTGTGTGTGTGTGTGTGTGTGTGAGTGTGTGTGTAAACGTCACCTAATACACGGGCTATAATATGAGCCACACATACAGAAGTTAAGCAAATGATTACAGCTATTCAACACAGTAACCCAGTCATTTATTCCTACAAAACAGCGCCTGATAGAATAACTTGTGTATATCAATATGTCTCTCGGCTATCCCGTTCTGTGCAACAAGGTCACACTAGTCAAACACTAGGTCCTGTTCACTACTGTTCACTACTGTTCACTACTGTTCACTACTGTTCACTACTGTTCACTACTGTTCACTTTTGTTCACCATTGTTCACTGCTGTTACGTGTCGCGCTGTTGCGAAATCCGGTCTAGTATACCTGTGAACCCGGATGTGGCACAGCTATATACATTGTAGTTGTCACTGAGCAAGTAATAATTATTGGTATTGATTACTGGAATATAAATAGGCATGCTCGCAAGAACGGCTGATGTTACAATACTGCTTTGTGTAAGTATATTATAGTTTAGGTAGGCAGCAATTCAGTGATAATTATGGTGGTTCAGCAAGGGGCTTCGATCCGGTGTTAAAAGTTGGGGGGGGGGGACGGTGGACCAATTTATATACACATAAATGCATAATATATATATATATATATATATGATCTAAAATACACTTAATTGTATATATATATATATATATATATATATATATATATATATATATATATATATATATATATATATATATATATATATATATATATATATACATATGTATGACCTCAAATATACTTAATTGTTTTAAATATAAACATAATTTATTGTTGGTCTGGTGCTAATAAAAGCCTTTATGTTATGCTATTTATAATAGTTATGTTGGCAACATATATTTGAAGAGGGGCTATGGCCTACCCCAATCACTGAACATTTTGGGGTAAACTTTGGACCCAACACTGCTTGCCTGATTCATAGAGTGACAAGATGCAGAGCTTACCAATTTATATATGCTGTCGGTAGACGGACCCTGGACGAAGAGGTCCGTAGACGGCTATCGGTAGACGGACCCTGGACGAAGAGGTCCGTAGACGGCTATCTGTAGACGGACCCTGGACGAGGAGGTCCGTAGACGGCTATCGGTAGACGGACCCTGGACGAGGAGGTCCGTAGACGGCGGTCGGTAGACGGACCCTGGACGAGGAGGTCCGTAGACGGCGGTCGGTAGACGGACCCTGGACGAGGAGGTCCGCAGACGGCGGTCGGTAGACGGACCCTGAACGAGGAGGTCCGTAGTCGGCGATCGGTAGACGGACCCTGGACGAGGAGGTCCGTAGACGGCGGTCGGTAGACGGACACTGGACGAAGAGGTCCGTAGACGGCGGTCGGTAGACGGACCGTGGACAAGGAGGTCCGTAGACGGCTGTCGGTAGAAGGACCCTGGACGAAGAGGTCCGTAGACGGCGGTCGGTAGACTGACCCTGGACGAGGAGGTCCGTAGACGGCGGTCGGTAGAAGGACCCTGGACGAAGAGGTCTGTAGTTGGCGGTCGGTAGACGGACCGTGGACGAGGAGGTCCGTAGACGGCGGTCGGTAGACGGACCCTGGACGAGGATGTCCGTAGACGGCGGTGGTAGACGGTCAACACGTCGGTGTCGCTGGACACTCTGCCGGCCCCGTCTAGCAGTGACCACTGGCCGCAGACACTCACAGGGGCCCGTCTCTCGGGAGGGCATAAACCACCATTGAATTCTCCATAGGCGACCATTATAACGTTTCTTTGATTTTCCACTAGGATTCTCTTTTCCCGGTAATAACATTTTCAGACAGTAATTAACCTCCATTCATACCTGTCATATATAAAATTCGTGAAAATGACATATCTCTTTCTCCTACAATCAAGCTGACAACCTTACACCCCTCCATTTTTGCTCCATTCACCCGCCGTTTGCCAATGTTGACAGCCCTAGGCCAAACTACAACTGTATACATACGCACCTTATCACTGTCTGACAAATGTAATTATTTCACAGCCCAGACGCTATGCTGCACAAAAATATCATTTCCTCCCTACTAGTCCTACATTTAACCCTTCCAGAAATTTACAAAAACTGCACAATGCAATTCTTTTCAGCAGAACTACAACCAAGGTCACGGTGAAAAAAAGAACTACCATTGAGCACCCGTACTGTCTTCGAGACAGATCTGTGGACGACCACACATATCCGGCTAGCACATAAACAATGGTGACATAGTTACCGACTTACCTACTCACAATACACAATACACAATACACCAATACACCAATACACAACACACAACATACAACACACAACACACAACACACAACACACAACACACACACACACTCACACACACACACACACACACACACACACACACACACACACACACACACACACACACACACACACACACACACACACACACAATGCACACTGTAGCACTGTAGCAGTGTAGCAACAGAAGATTGTCACTGCAAACACAATGCTGTGAGGGAGGAAGGGAGGACACACAGACAGACGGGCGCACAGAAATGAACACTGATGAACGAACGACTCTTGTAATGGTGAGTACCGGTACATGCTAATTGCAATTACTTTAAACTTAATTACCTCGTATTGAATTTCATTAAAAAAAATGCACGGTGGGGATTGAGCATGGCCTATGCACTTTTTTTCTCTAGCACAAAGCTTCCTGTTACCGTTCACAAGGACAGTGGACCACCACCCCTGACGCCTGTCCGTGCACGAGGACAGTGGACCACCACCCCTGGCGCCTGGCCGTGCACGAGGACAGTGGACCACCACCCCTGACGCCTGGCCGTGCACGAGGACAGTGGACCACCACCCCT
>OZ024857.1:56575169-56687669 GCA_964017155.1 Oasisia sp. SBJ-2009
AAGCATTTGTCACAACACTTGTCTGAGTGTCTGTGTCACCGACACTTTTTACATCATCTGGTTGTGCCGAGTATATCTCAGGGATGATAGTGAATAAATCGACAAACGTTGCCTTGTGTCCATCCATTGTTTCCTTCTCTGCAGTTTTGTGTACCCACTTATCAGTCTTCCTACTCATTGGTGTTACCTCCTCGGTCTTTTCTGTCATGGTTTTGACTCCCTCTCTCTCTGTCGTAACTCGCGGTTCCGTGGATATGGTTTTCACATTAGCAGTCTTCAGGTAGATACTAATAACATCTGTCCGCGGTTTTAAATATAAGGTTGTTTGTGTTGATGTAAAACAGTGTTCGACGCTGCGCAGTTATTCGCTGGAAGATTACATTTGGTTAAATGCGCAAACCATTATGATCGTGAAGTCTCACGTCGAAGCTCCAAGTGTTTAGTAATGTAACAGTCTCCTGGTTAGATCGCAGCTCTCTACCGCGCATTTTCCCTTTGTATAAGTGGCGCTACCATCGGCGGCAGATTGTCGAACAAGTGAGGTGGCATTCATAAGACATTTTTGTAGCTGTCCCGTCCACGTCGACGCATATTTAATTGTTTTTATGGAGCCGACGGTCGGCGTTAGTCGGTAGGTGCTGGCTGATGTGTGCTGGCAAAGGTTTGCGTTAATCGGCGGAACTAACTGGCGTTTAGCACCAACTGATTTTTATGCCGACTGCCAATTGAAGTCGGCTTTAGTCGGTAGGTGTGTGTTTAACATTATTAAGCTAAGCACACACCTACTAAGAAGTCGGCGTAAACTCAGTCGGCCGACTGCAGTATGTAGGTGTGTGCTGACATTTAAGCCGACGGTCCGCCTTATTCCGCCGATTAACGCCGATTCAAATGTTGAATCGACAGTTAACGTTAGTCGGCAGTCGGCTTTATATAAGGACGTATCCAGTATCGGCTGTATTTCTGTCCTATAAATGCCTAGTCGTTGGTCATCATCGTTTTATATCGTTTATTTAAAAAGACGGCGCCATCAATAAATCTAATTTCTGCATAATTTCATTTCCCGCTTCCGATGGGAATCGCCTTTTTGTCTTATGAACGCTACTGCTCGAGGCGCCGCTACCGGGCACATACAGGGTGTCCCAAAACAAATGTAACCCATGAAAATGCTTGTCATTTTGTCAATTTTAATGCTATTGTTTTTATTTTTCAGATATAGACAGCTGAGAAGTTTCGAAAACTAAAACCACAAACTACATGTTTCTAGCTCAATCCCTGTCGATTTCTCAGTCATGTATAGAATATGCTCCAAATGTCCACCGTTCTGCAGAAGGCAGACTTGGATTCGGTGAGCAAAGTTATTGATAACTCTGATGCACTCCTCCTTTGGTATAGCGTTGATCTTCTGCGCAGCATGGGTGGCCATATCAAAACATGGTATCATAGGGCCATTCTGTTCGCGAACGCAAACCAGGAGCCGGTGACCGTCAGGAAGGAGCGCTATGTTGAAGTCTTGAACAAGCTCTGGGGAGCTCTAGGGCTGCTGAGTCGAGGTAGAGGAAGGAACAGGGTGCAGAGAGACATACAATGTTTCCAGCAGGATGGGGCACCTCCCCACACCGCTAATATTACTCTTTACTGGCTGGATCACAAGTTTTCGAACCGGCTCATCAGCCGAAAACGCGAGCCGGAGTGGTCCCCCCATTCCCCGGATCTTACCCCCCAAATATCTACCTGTGGGGGCTCCTGAAGGATAATGTGTACAGGAACAATCCTCCGACCATCCCTGAGCTCAAGGAAGCAATAACGCAGAAGATCAACGCTATGCCAAAGGAGGAGTGCATCAGAGTTATCAATAACTTTGCTCGCCGAATCCAAGTCTGCCTTCACCAGAACGGTGGACATTTTGAGCATATTCTATAAATGACTGAGAAATCCACACGTATTGAGCTAGAAACATGCAGTTTGTGGTTTTAGTTTTCTTAACTTCTCAGATGTTTATATCTGAAAAATAAAAAGAATAGCATTACAATTGACAAAATGACAAGCATTTTAATGGGTTACATTTCTTTTGGGACACCCTATATAATCTTAAAATCCACATAGCGGCGCTAGCGGTAAATCTATATTTTGAAGAATTTATTGGGTGCGACTGATTTGAGTTCAACAAAACGCGCGTTTAAATATAAGGTTACTTATGTTTTTTATAAAAACAGTGTTCAAAGCTGTGCAGTTATTCGCTGGAAGATTAAATTTGGTTAAATGCCCAAACCATATAATCGTGAAGGCTGTCGGCGAATCTCCAAGTGTTTACGATGTAGCAATCTCCTGGTGAGATCGCCGCTCTCTAAGTGGCGTTACAATGGCAAGCAGATTGTCGAATAAAATAGGAGGCATTCTTAAGACATTTGTGTAACTGCCCCGTTCCTTTTGCGCAGTTGTTGAACTTATTGTACACACGCCCCTCTCGCCGCTATGTGTCGACGCATCCCTTGTATTAGAGTTTCATAGCCGATGACGTCGGCGGTAGCGACAACGTAATTATGCAACTATCACTATCGCCAGCCCCATACTCATAATTCATTATTTACAACATTCATACTATAGAAAATTACGAGAATTGAATAATAAAGGCGCTAGAGCAAAACAACGGTGGTGGAAGCAATACTAAAATTAAAATGTAGGTCAAATATCTGAGGACGCACATTAAAATCGTTGCTTGCAAGGAAGACGACAACCAACTGAAGTATATCACAATTACTTATAGTTGTGTTGTCGTCGCCCAGACGCCAAACACCGTTTACTATATTGTAGTCAGAAAAACGTACGTTCACGCGCCTTGTAAAAACAGGTTGGTCGTGACGAGTTGGACAAATAATTTGTCAACTAGAACGCAAACTTTCCAATGTCAATGTGACGTTGTGTGAATAACTGCGTGTTCCCGCTGTGCTAATATCACTCAACGGTCGTTTATGTTTATCCAGAGTTTATTCTGAGAGGCAGTAAACGTGTTTCCCAAAATCGACCCCCGGCAACGCCCACCACAACGACTTCACCTAACCGTCTGAATTGTTTGAACTTGCAGAAAGTATCTCTCTTTCTCATGCAAAGACTATACGAATGTTATCTTAATCTATGCTGCCCAAATTCACTGTGCCAGATCTCAACTAGGTGTTTACATTTGTAATTTGAACCAAGTCAGGTGAATTCACGTCAGTGCATGACAACACTAATCGTCATTTGAACGATCACAATACTTGTTACCAATCCCTTTCATGTCTCATCGCAGAGCGACAGGGCGTGCACCGACCTCCTTCATGCGCTAGACAATAACCTCCGGGACAGAACACACCGTCTGCTAATTCTATGCGCTACGATAACACTATGTCTTCACTCTTAATGTGCCGTTTATTAAGTTTGCATAGCGCTACTGGTTAAAACAAACTCGTTGACATCAGTCTATAATTCGAGAACATTGACCGCCAGTCGCAGACATAATCGGCGTATCAAATCACCACAGGTATTTACATTATTTTCTAACTAAACTGATCCTTCTGTTTATTCGATGTAATCGCATATACCCTTATTTAATACAAAAATGACCAAGACAACTAACAACTAAAATGTTTTACGAACGAATTGTACTTGTATTTTGTCAACATTATTTACGCACCGAACGCCATTTATAATTTGTTAAGGGGTATGTAGGTTGCTTTTGTATAAAAGCTGGCAATGGGAGTATTTCACAGCGCTAATTTATTATTGTATTTAAATAATTATTTGATCTTTCTTCATCGTACGATATTACGCGACTACACTATTTGTAAAATTCCCGAGACATTACAATTCTGCTTAGTACATTTTAAAAGGGTGTTCAATGCGCGAATGCCGCTGACACTAGAACTGAATGATCTTTGCCCTATAGGGCCCGTAAGTGTGTCACGATAAATGGCGTGACTCCGCGCGATTGGAGCTGATTTGGGGACTGGTCATTAGAATAATATTCGATGGATGACAGTTGTAACTTCCGACTGATGAATATTAGGAAAATCAGGACATAAATATATTGTGTTATACATTTCTTATCTTAAATGTCCGATTTAATATTGAGTTTACCACACTATCATAGGCATAGCGATTTCTGTAGTGTAGATAATAGACACTCCCCAAACATTTAAGCCGTATGTTTTTTTTTTACGGGTTTTGCATTTTACATAGCTGTACGTTGTGGTTTCGATAAGCACTTACATCTGACAAGTTGTCTAAATGCACATAATCATAACACATGTATGCGTTTGCCTCAAACAGGTTGTACTGCGCGAAAAATGGCACTTTTCAGTGTTAGTCAAGATCGCCGAACTGGCGAACACAAGTACAAGCCGGCGTTGCCATGGCAACCATCATTATAATCGATTAAAATTCATGATTTCCGTGAGCATTGTCACCGGCAAAGTGTGCAACTGCTTCTGCTTGTAATAATCCTTCGGACAGTGTAACTAAAATAATTAGACTGGAACAGTTCGATTATTACAACCAAAAACAAAACGAAGTCCTATACGTTAACATGGAGTATACATGGACTTTCTGTCCCCAATTGCCCCCAGCCTCGTTTTCGCGCGCGAGACTTACACGCCCTATTGCCGCGACTTGCACAGCGCGTTCATTCAAACATGTCATTAGACAACTAATTGTTTGTTGGATTTGAGACAATCACCCTGTGCCACTTGACTGGACGTACTGACGCACGCAGTGTGCGCCGACAATTACTGACGGGTGCAGCTTGTTGTCAGTTATTGTTTTACGTAATACTGCCCTGTCTCTACGCATAAATCACAAGATTGAATAATACTCTTAACAGTGTTGCGTTTGTGCACACCTTAAGCCACAATTGAGGCTATTGTGACTCATTGAAGTAATACTGCTGGTTAATGCCAATTCGCTGACTTTAGTCAATAAGTCGAAGGCACCAACCTGTGTTCCGTTTCAAGAGTAGTTTAACTAGTAATAATTGCTATTGCTTGTATAGTTGATACCAGTCGGGAAAACCAATCACCATGATTCCACTGTTTTTCAACACTAGTTGTAACACTATACGTAATAACTACAAGTAACATATATAGCCACACAACAATATAACATGGCACCACCAAAGAAGACAAAACAAATCCAGAGTAAAGAGAATGCTGACTCAGAGTCCGATACTTTAGAGGACGATAAGCAAAAACCCGAAATGGACATGGGTAGCATAGCACAGACACTCAAACAGATGAATGACTGGCAAACACAGCAATACAAAGAGGTGACTACCAGGCTTGACAGATGTGATTCTACAATGCAATCGGTACAGGAAGCACTAATCCAGTTAACTGAGAGCGTAGACAGGCAAGAAGCAACTGTGAATGCCTTACACGCTAAGGTGTTCGGCCTGGAAAGAGATCCGGTTGTGGAAGCATGTGCAGGGTTCTCATCAACAGCTCGACTGAGGTATCCTCAAACCGACGCAAATATCGACAATAACATCAGTCGTAGAAATAGTATGGCCATACACCCAGTATCAGGTGAATCAACTTCTGAACTAGGTCACCATGTCAATCTGCGCCGAGATGAAAATTCTAAGCACTATCACCTGGATCATCTTGACAGGCTGAGCAACTGATCAACGTGGACAACAGCACCGGTCTCTCATAGTCACAATGACCCGAAGGGAAGACAAGAGATGAGTTCACACTGTCACGATGGTAGCAGTCACCCACAACAATCACCAAGCATTGAAAGGCACACTGTGGAGCACACTCTGGCTCCACACACTCGATGCATCGGAACAAGTGACTCGACATCACTTACCACAAATACACATGTTGTGAAATGTCAGGCCGCACAAACGACAACGCCTAATATTGTGGCAAATGTCTTGAATAAGCAGTCTTCACAGGCTACTGCTCAACGTGTGCTGTATTGCTTCACTTGTGTGTGAGAGGACACAAGTCACGTGGTTGCACGTCACCTAAGAAAAAGTGTGTCTCGTGTGGAGGCTACGGTCTTGCAACCATTGACTGTCCTAATTGTCATACATTGTCACGGAAACAAAGACGTCGTAGGAGTGGCCCATGCGCACACAACGGCGGTGGTAGCCACTCCCCGGGAAGGCCGGGCTCTACTAGTGACGGAGGCTGCGGCCATTTATGACTTGGTTGTTCCAACCATCGTAAACCGACACACAGGCATCGACGTCTTAGGCGTGAACCAAAAGCACGCGAGCGCGGGGAGCACTACTCTACCGCGGCAGTTGTATGTACGAGTGACCCAGAACAACATCACAGATCTCCATGTCAGCATACGACACTAAACGCAGTGACGTCTCCTGATGCGTTTATGAGATCTGACCAGTGTACGTGTCAAAAATGCGCCAAAAGACGCTGAACTCAGCATCGTAGGCATTGTCAGTATCGACGAAGATGCATATATCCAGTCAGAGGATGGTATCCGTGAAAACTTACCTATGCATATCTCTGATATGACTGACATTGCGCCAGCTGGCGTTGCATTAAAGGCCATAACATCACATTGCACCGTCTCAAATCAGCACATTGCACATTATTCGGTGACAGCTACACATTGCACGGTATCACATAATTACATTGCACCAGATTTGGTGACAGCTGCACATTACACAGTATCACACCAGTACATTGCACCGGATTTGGTGACAGCTGCACATTGCACCGTTTCATACCAGCACATTGCACCGGACAGGACTACACATAGTGTCGAGCCTACGGACATCAGTCCCAATGTTGTGAACACAGTAAACAGTCCAGTCCATGCGACAACATCCAGTGTCGAGCCTACGGACATCAGTCCCATTGCTTACGACACAGTAAGTGGCCCAGCCAGTGCGACGTTGAAACCACTAACACCCCTACATGTTCAATCACCTACAATATGTACTGTGCCTAGCGACACAATTACATCGGCTGCAATTTCCAGCAACGAACAAGTTGTTGCTTTCCGATGAACGCACCAACGTTAATGCGCATACCAATAAGGGTCAGACATGCTGGACGGGGAATTATAATATGACGCGCTTGGCTGAATTACTGCTGTGTCGGGCCGACATTCACACGACAACGGAGACACGGCAACGATCCTGGCGGCGAAGATGAACGACGCGTATGTCGCCATGCTGATGCTTGGAGCTGGACGTAGCTTAACAGTTGTCGACGAACTTTGGCAAATGCTAGCAGAGAGGGCCGACGTGCACGAGGTGATGAAGAACACAGCGCCACTTCTGTCACCGGACACGATGAGAGCCACCGACGCAGAGGGCAACACTCCGCTATTGTGCAGTGTCATCCACCATCATAGTGCCCGTAAGTGAGTCACGATACATGGCGAGACTCCGCGCGACTGGAGCTGATTAGGGACTGGACATTAAGAATAATATTCGATGGATGACAGTTCTAACTTCCGACTGATGAAAACTAGGAAAATCAGGTCATAAATATCTTGTGTTATACCTTTCTTATCTTCAATGCCCGATTTAACATTAAATTTACCCCACTATCATAGACATATAGCGATTTGCGTAGTGCAGATAATAGACACTCCCCATAATTGAGGCCGTATGTGTCTTTTACGAGATTTGCATTTTAGATTGCTGTACATTGTGTTTTCGATAAGCACTTATATCTGACAAGTTGTCTAAATGCACACAATCATAACACATGTATACGTTTGCCCCAAACAGGTTGCAGTGCGCGATAAATGGCACTTGTCATTATTAGTCAAGATCGCCAAACACAAGTACAGGCCGGCGATGCCATGGCAACCACCATAACAATCGATTAAAAGTCATGATTTCGTGAGCATTGTCAGCAGCAAAGTGTTCCACTGGTTCTGCTTGTAATACTCCTTCGGACAGTATAACTGAAATAGTTAGATTGGAACAGTTCGATTATTACAACCAAAAACAAAACGAAGTCCTGTACGTTAACGTGGGGAATATGGACTTCCTGCCCCCAATTTTCCCCAGCCTCGTTTTCGCGCGCGAGACTTACACGCCCTATTGGCTGCTGCTCTGGAAATAAGGATTGTTTCTCGCTTACTGCCAGAGAGCAGCTCTGGCAATAATCAGGGCATAAAATAAACATGATGTTTTTCATTTCATTATTTGTCAGTATGTGATCCCATTAAAGTCAAGTGTAGTATATGATTGTATTTGTAATGGGCAATATATGTTTTGGAGCTCACTGCTTGTTAAACAATGTTTGATAATTGGACTGTTAAATAGCTGCCTAAAGAATATCAAATTACACACAAAAACGCAAGTACGCATACGACACGATAAGGTACAAAACTTAATAATTATTACATAAATTATTTGAATATTGTTTGTAGCTTATTATCGATCGTATAGGCTAACTTGGAATACGTTCCACAATGTGTTTAAAACAAAACGCCAATAATAAACATATGTTATAAAACACGTTTTTCACAGGTGTGTTTAAAAATAAACATTTATTTTGAAATATAAACACGTCTAATGTGTTCACGTGTTTGTTTTAAAATACTTGTTTTACAGTGTGACATGCTAGGTAGCGCCACTGCTGAGGTAATCTCGCTTAATCAACTCTCGCCCAGCTGCGTGATTTCGCCGGGAAGAGAGTATGGTTCTGAATACTGGACCCGTCTTTTGATTGTCTATCCGCCAGAAAGATTGCATTGTGTCTGTCTGTATGGGATTCGAACACTGAACTTCCTCAATAAAAGACAGTTTTTATCAACTATATCCACTGAACCACTCAATCTCATTGAAAAATGTTGTATTTTGGCGGTCAAATGTATTAGTTATCGGTCCGATCGTTGCGCACGAGGTCAGCTGTTAAATTTGTTCTTGATGTTGTCTAGATTACGTTTATTCACACCCAGTTGGCAGTTTTATTGTTAGAACATACATCGCGACGTCGCTATGAAAATAATAACATTTTTAACCCGAACCCTACATAATTGAAAATTTCAAATCATTATTATTGAATGAAATGTATTATTATTATCATGATTACCACCATCATCGCCATCATCATCGCCATCACCATCGTCGTCACTAGTATTTCAGACCCTGGTGACAGCGACGCGATAGAGTCCCCACTAGCCTACGACACCGACAGATTCCTCGCCGCCCAAGATCACGGCGCCGGCGAACTTCTGGACATGGCCGGACCTCAGGTCATTCCAGGCCCCCGGACCTAGGGGCTTCAGAGGACGGATACGCGAGAAAGGAGAGCCTGGGGACCGCGGACCAGTCGGACCACGACGACTTAGAGGGTCTCTAGGACATAAAGGTATGAGGTAAAAACGATGTAATTGTGTAGAAGACCTATTTTGACATGAACTCAAACATGTGTGAATTGATTACCCCGAAGACGTATTTGCAGCGAATGCGTGGTAACGACAACTTACATTATCACATACCAATATGAGAAGCATCGAAATCGTAACAGCCATAATAAAACGTGTTAATATTTAATTTGTCAATACGCATATCCTTGTCGTAATTATGATACGAACTGCACCCTGTGTCTACCTTTCGCAGGTTATATACGTACGTACTTCGATATCGATATACGTGGTATGCAGGTATTGCAGTACCTCAGGTATTGCAATACCTCAGGGAGTTTGACGCCACTGCCATGCAGAGTTGTAAACCACTGCCTTGTGGTACAGGTTCTTGTCAGAACCGAAGGCTAAGGGAGCAAACCCTAAACAGAAAACCATGTCACTGTGGCAGCATCAAGGGCGGTTGGTGTATGGAACTCCCAACATCTCTCGACCAGCCACTGCAGGGACAAATAGTTTGCGCCTGTCTTGACATGTTCTTGCCGGTGTGAGACCTCTATTTGTTCCCCGAGAGAGTGTCGCTAGTAACTTGCAAAAGCCAGCGGTACTTCAAAAGTTTTTGCTAGCAGCTTCCATGAAATGTACAACTGCACGAAACATGATACCGGATCGGCCGTCGCCCGGGTTACCAAGGACCGCGCTGCTCGACCTCATCTTCCGTCGACAGTGGAAAATCAGCTAGGAAGAAGAAGACAAAGAAGACAACTACTGACAATTGGACAATGGAACGTCAGGACTCTCCTCGACCGAGAAGGAGCTAAACGACCAGAAAGACGTACGGCACTAGTAGCAATGGAACTTGTCAAATACAACATCGACATCGCCGCCCTATGTGAAACAAGGTTCTCAGAGTCTGGTAGTCTCGACGACTTGGAAT
Source organism: Oasisia sp. SBJ-2009 (assembly GCA_964017155.1). Classification (NCBI taxonomy): domain Eukaryota; kingdom Metazoa; phylum Annelida; class Polychaeta; order Sabellida; family Siboglinidae; genus Oasisia; species Oasisia sp. SBJ-2009. The sequence continues at coordinate 56,585,440 of OZ024857.1, forward strand.
ACTCTTTCTTCTGGAGTGGCAAACCCGAAGGAGAAAGAAGGGAGGCCGGAGTGGGCTTTGCTATCAAAAAGGATATCATCACAAAGCTGACAGAAATGCCACGGCCAGTAAGTGACAGAATCATGACGATGAGACTACCTCTGAGCAAGGACAACTTTGCTACAATTATCAACGTGTATGCTCCGACAATGACAAACCCAGACGAAAATAAGGAGGCCTTCTACAACCAGCTCACAAGTGTGCTCAGGGGCATCCCTCATACCGATAAGCTACTGCTGATAGGAGACTTCAATGCGAGGATAGGAAGAGACATTGACAAGTGGCCCTTGGTCATGGGCAAACATGGGATTGGGAAATGCAACTCCAATGGCGAACTTCTACTGGCTCTGTGCTCTGAGTTCGAACTGATAGTGACGAACACCATGTTCAAGCAGAAGGATGAACGCAAGACCACCTGGATGCATCCTCGTTCCAAACACTGGCATATGATCGACTTCATCATCACGAGGTGTCGGGATAAAATGGACATCCACAGCACCCGAGCCATGCGTGGAGGAAACTGCTGGACCGATCACCAGATGCTGAGATCAAAAGTGGCTTTCAGAATACGACAAAAGCACAACAGGCAAGGGACAAATAAGCCGACCAAGCTCAACACTGCAAAACTAAGTACCATCAGCCATAGGGAGAGTTTTGAGCAGGAGATGGACAGTGCTCTCGCCCACTGGGAGGAGAAGGAAAACTCAACACCAGACGAGGAATGGGCAGCTCTGCAGCAGGTTGTGTACAACACAGCCAAGACATATCTTGGCAAGCCAGACAGAAAACACCAGGACTGGTTCGACCCCAACGACCAAGAGCTACAGACTCTTATGAGCAGAAGAGATCAAGCCCACCAGAGAGTGTTGCAAACCAGGAGCACTAGATCCACCACTGCAGCATACAAAGATGCCTGCAGACTGCTACAAAAACACACCCGTGCACTGAAGTCGGACTGGTGGGAAAGGAAAGCAGTGGAACTGCAGAGAGCTGCCGACAGTAACAACATGAAGGGCTTCTACAACTGGGGCTTCTGGACTGAAGGAAGTGTGGGGACCCAAAAAGAAGGGACCTGTTCAACTAAAATCAACAGACGGAATGGAAACCTTCTCTGACAGCAAGAGAGTTGTGGCAAGATGGAGTGAACACTTCCAGAAGCTACTCAACGTCCCTGGCGACATAGATCACGAAGCTCTGGACAACATCCCGCCACGCATTACCGAGACAAGCCTTGATGAGATTCCAACTATGGATGAGATGGTTAGAGCAATCCCCAGCCTGAAAGATGGCAAAGCACCTGGAGGAGATGGAATTCCTGCAGAAGTATGGAAGCATGGAGGAGACAATCTGTTCAGCAGACTGCACCAACTAATCACCAATGCCTGGGAGGTGGGTTCTGTACCACAAGCATGGAAGGATGCAAGCATTATAACCATCTACAAGAAAGGTGATCGAACAGACTGTGGGAACTATAGAGGAATCTCTCTTCTTTCCATAGCAGGCAAGATCTTCGCCAGGATCCTCCTCAACAGACTATCTACCCACCTAACACCAGAGGTAGTTCCGGAGACACAATGTGGCTTCAGAGGTAACCGGAGCACCGTGGATATGATATTTTGTCTCCGACAACTACAAGAAAAGTGCATTGAGCAGGACCGACCACTGTACATGGTATTTGTCGACTTCAGTAAGGCGTTCGATACAGTTGGGAGGACCGGACTATGGCAGCTACTGAAGAAGTATGGCTGCCCAGAGAAGTTCACAACAATGATCGAGGCACTACATACCGGAATGATGGCGACTGTTAATGTTGGAGGGGAAGTCTCGGAATCGTTCAGGGTCACAAATGGGGTCAAGCAAGGCTGTGTACTGGCGCCCACGCTCTTTTCCATCTTCCTATCAGCAATGCTCGACAATGCTTTCCGAGACATGGGGGATGGCATCTACATACAGTCCAGACAGAGCGCTGACCTATTCAACGTCGCACACTTCAGAGCGAAGACCAAGACTACACGGATACTGATGAGGGAGCTGCTATTCGCAGATGACAGTGCACTGGTTGCACACTCTGCTGAAGAGATGCAGAAAATAGTGGATGCTTTTTCCAATGCGTCAAAGAAGTTCGGCCTGAAGATTAACATCAAGAAGACCGAGGTGCTGTACCAACCCAACTCTACAAGAACCCGAGAGGAGGATATCATGGTTGATGGAAACAAGCTGAACTCTGTTATGGAATTCACCTACCTCGGAAGCACTATATCAAGTGACGGATGCATTGACGATGAAATACAGAGGAGGATGGCCAAGGCTAGTGCATCTTTCGGCCGACTACGCCAGAGACTCTGGAACAACCACCATGTGTCCATGCGGGTTAAAGGCAAGATATACCGTGCAATTGTGCTGTCCACCCTCCTATACGGAGCCGAGGCCTGGACAGTGTACAGACGACAGGTGAAAAAGTTGCACGCCTTCATGATGCGACATCTGCGTTCGATCATGAGGATAACCTGGATGGACAAAGTGACAAACAAGGAAATACTCGAACGGACAGGGCTGCCATCTATGGAAGATCTTCTGATCAGAAAGAATCTCCGGTGGACTGGACACCTCATGAGGATGTCACCAGACAGGCTACCAAAGCAGGTTCTCTACTCCCAACTGTCTTCTGGTCACAGAAAGAGAGGGCGCCCTCGTCTCCGGTTCAAGAGAAACCTGAAGCTGAGAGACATAAAGATCGACTCCTGGACATCACTCTCACAGCAGAGAGTCAAATGGAGAGCAAGAGTCAAGTGATGGAAGCAGTCTTTGTCGCTTCGCGACCGACAGCATGATGATGACTTCGATATATTATTATGACTGATGGAAACACGTAGAATAAAAATAACTGCAACCGAAATGTTAACAATTAGGCATAATCAACACAAGTTTTATTATTATTTATTGCAATATTGTGCCAAGAAAGTGTTTCGATTAGCTGTGTCTTTACGCTTAAATACGACACTGTAGTTGCAATGATGACAATATCTCGATGTAGGTGACAAGGGAGTTCAAGGAAAGGACGGATCCACGGGTGAAGCCGGGGCCTCAGGGCATCGTGGACCCCCCGGGTCTCTGGGCCCTATTTGATACGCGACCCGATACAGCATATACACTGGTCGGGGCCCTATACCTTACTTCATCAACGCTACAGGTGGGTCTATTCTGGGTCTCCCTGGTTCCTTACGACGCTTGGTCCGTTCATTCACATCAACGCTACTTCTCCCTGTCTCAATCTTCACGCAGGTCAGCGTTAATGTACACAACTACAGAATAACACACATTACACACATTGCGTATCACTATATACACACATATATACACACATACATACACACATACATACACATATACATATATACATACATACATACATACACACATACATACATACATACATACATACATACTTACATACATACATACATACATACATACATACATACATACATACATACATACATACATACATACATACATATACACACACACGTACGTACGTACATACATACATACATACATACATACATACACACTTGTATGCACCTACACACATACACACACGCGAGCGCGTGTCCGTGTGTGTGTGTGTGTGTGTGTGTGTGTGTGTGTGTGTGTGTGTGTGTGTGTGTGTGTGTGTGTGTGTGTGTGTGTGTGTATGCAGGCATAAATGCGTACGTGTGTCAACACAGTGGGAAGATACATGTATGCGTGCGTACGTAGATTTCTACCTTTTATCGATCAAAATATTTACGAAATGACTCGGTTTTGTGTGAATGTTATTTCCTTCACAGGAAACTCCGACAAGTGGCGCCACTACCCCTCCAAGTACACCGAAACTAACAATATACTTCCTGCAAAATTACCTTCAACCTAACACTAATCCTAACTCTAAGCATTCTTCCACATAAGACAATCCATCCGTAAAGTAGCGCCATCTACCAGAGTTTCCTGTGACACCATCCTCGCCAGCCAGGAGTCGTTGCGCTGCGCTACAGTACCCATGGCCGATCGCCTCCGCAAACCGAGAAACGGACTCCGACCACACTCCTCGTGGGCGATGTCATCGACTAACGTTAAAAGAGGAGTCTTTGACAGGGATGTGCTGTGCCAGTGGTAGAACCCTGTAGCGAACCCTGGCGTGCGAAGATGTATGAAACAAATGTCTACGCGGAAACGGTCGTGTTCATTTTTATCGATATACTAATTGTATTTATTTATATCAAACGACCAGAGTAAAGTTGCATAGTATATGTATATTGTGAAACTTGATGAGTGTAAGTGGCTACGTTCAAGTGTTTTTAGATGCGGGCACGATACGGCATCACTATGGAAAACCATGTAGTTTTAATAATATAACTAGCCTCGATTAATTGCGATACTTGACAAGTGCTTCATATCTGGTCGTGAGCAGCGATGTCCAGCGACACATCGATGCTTCGACTATTACCGTTGTAGCGCTTACATTTTCTCCGGCGTAATAAACGTTCCGATGGACGTTTCTGCGCATGAGCAATAAATATAACATCATCAATGTGCAGCGAAAGGACAAGCATTTGTGGTATGAATACTAAGGGTTGTTCGCTAGGACGTATTATAACCTCTTAACAAAGTTATTTGTCGCAAATTAACACGAGGCAAACAAGTTTTGAGGCATATTTTGATAAAAAGCATAAATCACGTGATTGTAATGCGCCCTATTCCGTGACAGTGGTCTAAACAAACGTAATATTTCATTGTATTGAACGACATTTTAAGCAACTCTTCACAGTAATAATCACAGGAGCGTTAACGAACAACCCGTGGCATTTATACAAAAAATGTTTTGTCGTTTCGCCGCATATTGACGATTTTGCATTTATTGCGCATGTGCAGAAACGTCAATCGGAATGTTTATAACGACCAAAAAACGGCAACGCTATGAAATACCTATAGCTTAATTATATCGCATACATCGCGATACTTGAGAAGTGCCTGCATATCGTACCGTGAGTGAAGTCCAGCGACACATCGATGTGTGGACTGTTACCGTAACGCGTACGTGACGACTGTTGCAGCGTTCTGCGCGGTGAGAGAAGCCGGAATCTACGCTCACCCCCTGCACTGCCGGCAGTTCGTCACGTGCGGACAACCATTCGGAGGCAGCCACGACAGGAGCTGTCACTCCGGCCGCCGATTCGTAGCCACCACATCGACATGCGTGAAAGACCGCACATGTATATTCGGTACGTGGGACGTTTTCTAGATGATTATTTGATTAAATATATGAAAGTGGTGTTGTCTTTTTCCCAGAAGGGCGGGAGACACAGATAAACCGTGTTGGTCTCTCGATGCCAAAATGCTTCCATGTCTATCTGCCACCTGAGTAATTTTTTTCCGGCTGGTAACCTTATTATTGATAAGATTATCTTGTAAACTATTACGGCTGCATCTTGTGTAATGAATGCTTCGTTGTTCCACTTGCAGGAGCGCCGTCGTACAATCACACGCTGAATAACCGACCGACCGACCGACCGACCGACCGACCGACCGACCGACCGACCGACCGACCGACCGACCGACCGACCGACCGACCGACCGACCGACCGACCGACCGACCGACCGACCGACCGACCGACCGACCGACCGACCGACCGACCGACCGACCGACCGACCGACCGACCGACCGACCGACCGACCGACCGAACGACCCACCCACCCACCCACCCACCCACCCACCCACCCACCCACCCACCCACCCACCCACCGATAGACATACATATAACGTTATGTACGTACGTGAGCGTAGGATCAAACGGATAATAGCATTATTGTGTATATTTTCATGATTTATGTAAACATGGATTATATATTTACTTTCAATTTCAGGTGCAGATGCACAAAAGAAAGCGCTACTGGTGAGCGGACAATGAACGTATACTCAGGCGTGACCATAGTTCTGATGGTTGGATTGCTGCTACTGTCTTTCGCCGTGGTCAAGCTATTTTTTTCGAGACTTGGCCGATGGTAAGTTGAGAAGGGGCATCGCCACACTGACCTTTCATCCGATATGGCAAGTGTTAACTACTTAACATATCTGTGAGGAATTCGCCATTTGTGACTTGACACTGTGCACAAATCAGTACAATTGACATTACGTTTTCAGGCTGTTAACATTGGCCATGTGCACGTGTTTTGACATTGATAAAGGCATCCCTCGTTAGTAACAAACGGACCTTGAATATGAGCTAGTTTCTATCAATATCAGTCATAACAGGAAACCATTTGTGTGTAAAAATGACATTCCATTTGTTTAATATCGAACTAATGACAGGCCGAAGAGGAAACAGTCACGACTATTTACAAGTTCCATACATAGTAAGGGCGTAATGACAAACTGATTTATAACACATGTTATACGTGAACAAACAAACAGACTGGGGTACGCGATTCTCCACCAACGTAATATATCTGTGGCATTATGCACGGGAATGTAGGTTAAGACATTAATATGAATCAGAAATAATAACATAATTGCTTCATAGAATTAACCTGAAACCAATATTACTCGAAGCCAAAAGGTAATAAGCTAAGCATGATTGTATACAAATGTCACATTGTCGGTTTCACCATATTTACCCAAATGTTGTTGATAGTTTATTTCTAACAAATGTATTGGTGTTCCGAACTACGTCATTAATTTCGCTGACGTCACGATGATACCCGTTGTATAGAGAACACCATTGTCTCATTTCATATAAACAAACGGCGCAACATGCGCTGAGGAATTTATGCCTACAAAAACAAAGGATTAAAATATAGTACCTCTTATATCAACTGAATTATTAGGACGAAATTGTGAAGTCATTGCTAGATGACATTGTAGCGTTTACATGTTAATTGTTCAGGGCGTCATAAACTATCCGGGTGACATGCGCAAGTCGGTCATTGTCATTAATTACCATTAAGTGGGTTAACGCTTCCTGCTAAATCTAATTAACTAAAACATTTGTCGATATATATATATAAGCAAAATACATATATATATATATATATATATATATATATATAGCCTGTCAGCAAAGTTATTTGTCGCAATTTAACACGCAGGCAAACATGTTATGAGGTATAATGTTAGCAAACGCAAATCACGTGGCTGCAGTGAACATGTTAAGTAACTCTTCACAACAATCACCACAGGACAGTTGACGAACAGCCCAGGGCATTTATACGAGAAATAGTTTGTGTTTTGCTGTAAATCTGTACTTTGGAATAATAATTAATTTCACCCAGATAGTTTTTAACGCCTGGAGAAATGTAACCGCAACATTAATAAACTTGCATAATACTTGGAACGATGTTCGCTCGCTTATGTAATTGATGGGTTTAAGCGACACAATTAAATATTATTTGCGACAGTCATCAATGTGAATATATTTGTAAACTATACTAGTACAGTGAACGTTATCTGAACTATGTCGCAGTGAGAATAAAGTTTCTCAGTTATAGATGACTCTCCCTGAACCGTACAGTGTGGAGCCTACCCAGTGCACCCAAGGAAACGTCATCATACAATGTACAAAGTGCTCAATCGCCTGGCGCCTGCAACGCTCCCCTTACGTGTGACATTGGTGTCAGCATGCTGACATATGTCATATATACAATTAGTACCTAATATAATACAACATCTGACATCACCAGGCGCCAACACGTGTTCGGCCGCCCACTGGTCATTTGGAGAAGAGCTGCTGGTCAACACCATTTGTGTGAGAGAGAACTCCACTGAGTTCATCACACAACTCACACACTTAGTACACCTACCCCTGTTAAAACAACAGTTAAGACCAGACACTCCAAGTAAAAGGTGGGTGTTTGACAAATAATATACACACCGATGTTATGCCAGATTATATCATAGCTATAAAAACATTATGTCAAATTCTATAATGCTAAATGTTATAACAATTTCAAACCTCAACATCAGTTTTAATTTATGTATCATGCATATTGATATCGAATAATCGCACGCTTTATGTAATCTTTAATGGCATTTCTTTCCCAAAAAAACATTTCCGAAACGTCTCAATATTTTATAAAAGGATGTCTCTGAAAATAATTAAGTAATCCCGATGAAGTTTTGAAAGTATTTACCATAATCTACATGATGCAATGACCATAGTTTGAATGATATGGTGTAGCCCAAAAAATGGTGGCTACTTCACTTACTATGGTGGAAACAGGGTCTGGCAGAAAGGTGCAGCACATTTGTTTGAAACGAAAATTATTTACATAAATTAAAACATCCTCTCTGTCTGCTTTATAGAAGAAAAACATGAACATTACATAAGACACATGATAGCCTGGAACCTTGAGTCAGTCAGCTTTACAACTGATGTGTTCTACAACTATACATAAGACACATGAGAGCCTGGAACCTTGAGTCAGTCAGCTTTACAACTGATGTGTTCTACAACTACACATAAGACACATGAGAGCCTGGAACCTTGAGTCAGTCAGCTTTACAACTGATGTGTTCTACAACTATACATAAGACACATGAGAGCCTGGAACCTTGAGTCAGTCAGCTTTACAACTGATGTGTTCTACAACTATACATAAGACACATTAGAGCCTGGAACCTTGAGTCAGTCAGCTTTACAACTGATGTGTTCTACAACTATATATAAGACACATGAGAGCCTGGAACCTTGAGTCAGTCAGCTTTACAACTGATGTGTTCTACAACTATACATAAGACACATGAGAGCCTGGAACCTTGAGTCAGTCAGCTTTACAACTGATGTGTTCTACAACTATACATAAGACACATTAGAGCCTGGAACCTTGAGTCAGTCAGCTTTACAACTGATGTGTTCTACAACTATATATAAGACACATGAGAGCCTGGAACCTTGAGTCAGTCAGCTTTACAACTGATGTGTTCTACAACTATACATAAGACACATTAGAGCCTGGAACCTTGAGTCAGTCAACTTTACAACTGACGTGTTCTACAACTAAGAAGCATTTGCTAATCACAGTAGTCTAAAAACACTGACGTTTTTTTCAATATCTAACTAAGACAAGTCTCAGGGTCTTCTGACATTGCCTCGGTCCAGGGTCATACGCCAGCGTCCGTGTTGATGATCCGTGTCGTCATCACTGTGAACAAATTTGCATTGATTTAATTATAATTACAATACTAACACCACCACAATGTCACATAATTAGTTAAACACCACATCAACTGTTATATCCCCAAAAGAAATAGTTCACAGTCATACATGTTTTAGAAACTTGGAGAAAGTGGCCCACTGCTACTGCAATGGACCTATTTAAGCATTTACACTCTCAGAATAATGACAAATAACTCAAATTCCTGCATTGCTATTTAAAAGTATTCTAATCCTCCACATTCATATTTATTCAGTGAATCATCCATGGACTGTGCCTAACCCCGGTTTACAAATGAGTTAACACAACTAATAATTACACTGGCAGCAGTAATAACAATGGATTAATTAGTAGTATCATTTAAACAAAACAGTTCTATAAACATACCTCAATATATTAGTAAATCATATTTAACAGGTGTCGGCATGTGGTGAATATTGGGCTGAGGTGAATGGAAACAACATCAGAAGATGGAACAGGGTAATTGTAGGAGTGAGTATTTTCAAGGGTTTATTTATGCATTTTTATAACACGGATGTCATAATTTATTTAGTGACTGAATTCATAGACATAGTGTAGTCTGTAGAGTACTTTTTGTGACTAACTCGGTTGTCGCTCACAAACATCAAACAAATCCACCGTCCACTGTCCAACGCCTGTCGTTACAAAGGACAACATCGAACTGTGAGGAACGACACAAAAACACCCGATTGTAAACAAACATAAAAGTCTCTTTTGCCCGGTCAACTTCCTCCTGTCGTTTGTTTGTCTCCGGCCGTCGACTGCGACGATTTATCGACGACATAACGAGTGACGTCACACAGCGACCAGAGCCGACTCTGATTGACACAAAGTAACGAGTCGGGTCAAGGTCGGACGCCGTCGGCACGCGCAGGGTTTGACGGGCGGGTCGAAGGGACAAAGTGTGATATGGCGACAAGTGGCGTGGTTGGTGCGTGTGACGGAGACGACAGACACAAACGTCACTTACCCAGTGGATCCTGCCACGGAACTCTGTCCTTAGTCGGTCCTTCACTGGCCGTGACAGGTGATTGGCCCCCGCCCTGGAAGAGACAGAAGACGTCAGTGACACGGCTCACACTCTCTGTCCGCGAGTGTCACAAACTAACACATGTCACGTGAATGTCTCAAAGACGTCAACTTACCCTATCGTCAGTCGAGGTCGACTTGCGAGGAGTCTCCTCAGATCCACCTCGCTGGCGTCTGTCAACTTGTTGCCCAAACAACTGTAAACAAGAGACACAAAGTAAACATTCTCACACTTTCATCTCCTCAAACACACGAAATGTACAAGTTTTGTTTCTACCCGACAAATAAACTGACGTCACAGTTGAGTCGTAGTTCACGGGGTGGGGCGTGTAGACGGGCGGGGTGAATACTGTGGCCGGGTGAATATCATCTAGACATGTTTCCTGTCATTTAAACGACGTCGTTAATTATTGTCGGTTTCTTATATTATTACATTTACAAACGTCAAATCTTCTACTTCCTGGACCGAGTTAAATACACTTTGTGCCACAACTCGCCGCCTCAAATGACAGTGAATAAGTCGGGCGATTTGTGTTGTAAATACTGAGGGTGAATAAACAACACTTACATCAGTACCCGCAACTGGTGACAGCCTTGGATTAGTCCAGTCGCCAGGTGGTTGAAGGCGACATCTGTGACACCACAGAGCTCAAGGCTGTAACGTAAACGACGTCGTCGGTTAAATCTCATCAACGACACAAAATGTTTCATTTCAAAAACTCACTTTTCTCAGCCGTTCTACGACGCTACGTGTAAATAAACGGAACAACAACTAAACGACTACTACATGTAATCATTAATGACACTTACTGTAAGACACACAACTGGGCCATTGAGCCCAGGGCGGCCCCCAACGACTGTCCACCGTCTCCCGCCAACATATCTGGGTTCCCGTCCAACCTGTGAATAAATCATATCCGTGGATGAGAACTTCACAAACAGACGGTCACGTGACTCACTCGCCGCTATATTGTGTGTAAAATGTATTCATGACTCGAGGACAATTGAAACATTTAAAGTTTGTTGTGCAGCAGACGACAATAACAGAACTCTGGCCCACAACTGGCGATAGACAAGTTTTAGTAGTTGAAATGTTTTAAACTCGTTTTATTCGACTGTTTTATATGATTTATGATGAAAGCGAAACTGTTGTTTTGTGAAGCAGCAGTTGTGCAGCTTTAGTTACAATATATAATTTATTTGCAAAACATGTAATAAAAACATAAATGCAACTCAACCTGTAGACTATGTCTAAGTCTAAGACGTTTCGAATGACTATAAATTAGTTGCCTTATTTCATTATTTGTATTTGCACAATAGTTAATGCATTGATTAGTAAACCATCAAACAATTATTTATCAAACGTCAGCAAATATATAATAATTGTGAATGAAAGTTTAATTGATATACTTCCTTCAAATACTATCCTTATATAACATTATTAAACATTAAGAAACCATGTCATAAAATAATAATGATCTGATATAATTTCTTATTTTAATGTGTCGTGTTTTCCTGATTTAATTGTTGACCTATTCCATAGAACAATGATAATTAATAAGTCGTGCGATTATATATTGTAAATAATGTGGACTGAATGTACAACTTTTACCTCAGTGTCTCCAACCGTGGACAGCCTCGTCGAAGTCCGGCCGCGATGTGTCCCAAGGAGCTGCTCGTGACACGACAGTGGTCAAGGCTGTAACGTAAACGACGTCGTCGGTTAAATCTCATCAACGACACAAAATGTTTCATTTCACAAACTCACTTTTCTCAGCCGTTCTACGACGCTACGTGTAAATAAACGGAACAACAACTAAACGACTACTACATGTAATCATTAATGACACTTACCGTAAGACACACAACTGGGCCATTGAGCCCAGGGCGGCCCCCAACGACTGTCCACCGTCTCCCGCCAACATATCTGAGTTCTGGCCCAAGCTGTGAATAAATCATATCCGTGGGTGAGAACTTCACAAACAGACGGTCACGTGACTCACTCGCCGCTATATTGTGTGTAAAATGTATTCATGACTCGAGGACAATTGAAACATTTAAAGTTTGTTGTGCAGCAGACGACAATAACAGAACTCTGGCCCACAACTGGCGATAGACACGTTTTAGTAGTTGAAATGTTTTAAACTCGTTTTATTCGACTGTTTTATATGATTTATGATGAAAGCGAAACTGTTGTTTTGTGAAGCAGCAGTTGTGCAGCTTTAGTTACAATATATAATTTATTTGCAAAACATGTAATAAAAACATAAATGCAACTCAACCTGTAGACTATGTCTAAGTCTAAGACGTTTCGAATGACTATAAATTAGTTGCCTTATTTCATTATTTGTATTTGCACAATAGTTAATGCATTGATTAGTAAACCATCAAACAATTATTTATCAAACGTCAGCAAATATATAATAATTGTGAATGAAAGTTTAATTGATATACTTCCTTCAAATACTATCCTTATATAACATTATTAAACATTAAGAAACCATGTCATAAAATAATAATGATCTGATATAATTTCTTATTTTAATGTGTCGTGTTTTCCTGATTTAATTGTTGACCTATTCCATAGAACAATGATAATTAATAAGTCGTGCGATTATATATTGTAAATAATGTGGACTGAATGTACAACTTTTACCTCAGTGTCTCCAACCGTGGACAGCCTCGTCGAAGTCCGGCCGCGATGTGTCCCAAGGAGCTGCTCGTGACACCACAGAGCTCAAGGCTGTAACGTAAACGACGTCGTCGGTTAAATCTCATCAACGACACAAAATGTTTCATTTCACAAACTCACTTTTCTCAGCCGTTCTACGACGCTACGTGTAAATAAACGGAACAACTAAACGACTACTACATGTAATCATTAATGACACTTACCATAAGACACACAACTGGGCCATTGAGCCCAGGGCGGCCCCCAACGACTGTCCACCGTCTCCCGCCAACATATCTGGGTTCCCGTCCAACCTGTGAATAAATCATATCCGTGGATGAGAACTTCACAAACAGACGGTCACGTGACTCACTCGCCGCTATATTGTGTGTAAAATGTATTCATGACTCGAGGACAATTGAAACATTTAAAGTTTGTTGTGCAGCAGACGACAATAACAGAACTCTGGCCCACAACTGGCGATAGACACGTTTTAGTAGTTGAAATGTTTAAAAATGGTTTATTCGATTGTTTTTATATTACATTTATGATGGAACCATTATTTGCAGCCGATGTGGCTGTGCTGTTTTGTGAATGCCGCAGTTGTTAATTATTTGTTTTCAGAATATTTAATTATGGAAATCTAAAAAGCCTGTCAATTGTTGGTCTATCAAATTTGTTTTTAAAAGTTAATTCAAATTAGTGGGTATATTTTGTTAACAATGAAGGCATTGCTTGGCAAAGTATAAACGTTTTGTATCTACCAGCAACTATACTTCGAAATGTTTACAAACGTCTCAAACACACGCATTGTTTATGAACGTCGGATGGTCATAAACTGTAACTAGTAGAACCGATTTTTTTCTTGACATATTAGGTTTTAGGAAATGTTTAAATTATCAGTTTCACAATATGCCATCTTATACATTAACAAGGTTTAACAAGGTTTAACAAGTTGCCGTCCAGAACCAAGCTCCAGACGGCATGTGAACAAGGAAGCCTATGGCTTATCGAGTGTTCACTTAAAAATTATAAATATACAATATTATAAAGTGCACTAAAATGCTACTAATTAAAATACGTTGTCTCTAAAAATACATAAGTAAAATAAAATGTATACGTTGTCTCTAAACAAATATACAAGTAAAATAAATAAATACATAAAATATCCTACAATAACACCATTTGTTATAATAATAAATACATTAAAATAAATATATGAATAAATAATTTAATCAGTATTAAAATAATTTCTAAAACATTTAATTTTAAGTGTTCAACCTAGGTACAGCTCGCCCTTGCCAGATAATTGTCAATTTAATTTTTAAATATATTTACACTGCTGGCATTTACACAATCATGACTTAAATTATTCCAATCAATTATTGTTCTCTGGGAGAAGGAGAATTTTCTTCTATCTAATCTCGAGTATGGCTTAACTAACGCTGCCTTATGCCCCCTTGTCACACTATCTTCTTTTAGTTAGAAACATTTTTGCTATCAATATCTTCATATCCATTCAATATCTTAAACACTTCTATTAGGTCTCCTCTTAATCTTCTAGTTTCTAATGACGTCACTCTATATTCTAACATGCGTCTTTCATAGCATATATGTTTAAGTTCTGGAATGAGTTTAGTTGCCCTCCTTTGAACTCTTTCAAGTTTATCAATGTCTTTCTTTTGATATGGCCTCCATGCCTTAATGCAATATTCTAAGTGTGGCCTAACAATTGCCTTGTACAATGGTATTATTAATGTCTTATCCATATATGTGATGTTTCTTCTAATTAATCCTAATATTTGATATCCTTTTGCAGCAGCAAGTCCACATTGCAACACATTTTCGTAAAACTAGCATCTTACAAAGGTATAAACAAACTTGTTTTCTGGGCTGCTGGACACCAACTTGCAAAGCTCTGTATTGTCTCTTGTAATTTGTATTCAACTGATACCACAGACACAGATAGTTGATGCTACAAATCGGTGGCATGCTAGTGTTATGTCTATGATGCCTGCATGCTTTTCCTAGTTCAGATTTAAGACATGTTTGTTCAGAATATCGTATGTTTACTTTGGTGTGTGGGCATTGTATTATCCGTTGTTATTATTAATATGGCACAAATATACACATTAACTACTTACTCACGCCACGGCGACGACATCGACTAACCCTAGCATTTTACCATTAACATGAAACAAACAATACGTAATTTGTCATTGGTTGGATATGAATATAAATTAAATTAGCTGACAAAATAGCAACTTGGTCTTGCCTCTTGTCTTGCTCTGGTACTAGTAACTAGACGTTACTTATCTTTACTATATGACTTTAGTTCATATACTAAATCTAACATAAACCAGAGTCCTATATATTTATCGATTTCCTATTTTCATTTTATATAATGACATTTTTTGTTTGGTTTGGTGCGTGTTTACAATAGAGTAAATACAACATTATCCTAACTACAACATAGAAAGTCGACGAACAGCAATGCCAAAGGCAAAGGCAACGCCGATATTCAGCTTCAGCCTTCACGCCAGATCTGCAACCTTGACCGTCCTTGTATTACGAATAAGCGGGAAATTATTGCAACATGTTGTCATGATAATATTTGCAAAAGAAAAACTGTAGAACTACATGTTGGTGTGTTTTACTTACACCCTTACCTGCATGTTTTATACGTACACACTTGCAAAACAATTACATATGATGTAGTCATAATAGCGAGCAACCTATACTCGTAATGTTGCAAACAGATGTGGTTAGCACTAAACTAGCAGACGACATCTGAAGACGGTAGCGTCATCTGGAGGATTGAGTGACGAAAGTTGTTTTTGTGATATTCGCCAGACGTCGCTACATAGGAAACATGATTTTTGAGAACATATTAAAAAAC
Source organism: Oasisia sp. SBJ-2009 (assembly GCA_964017155.1). Lineage (NCBI taxonomy): Eukaryota > Metazoa > Annelida > Polychaeta > Sabellida > Siboglinidae > Oasisia > Oasisia sp. SBJ-2009. Next base: position 56,601,288 of record OZ024857.1, read on the forward strand.
CTGGAATAGCAAGGGACAAATCGTACCAGCAAGGAAATTAGACTGAATTTTTATTGTCAGATAATATTAATTATATTGCCATTGTCACATTTTCATCTCTTTTAACAAGTCTTTCAGTTATGACAGAAAGTCAAACAATTACAGAAAAGTTATTGTTTGCTCATATTCGTGTCATTTGTGCTAGGACTAGGACCTAGGTGTAGGTACTTATTAGGCCGGGAGCCAGGTCCAGCTCTCATGATGTTTTCTGCTAAGTTTTTCACTAATATTTCCTGATAACTGATACATTGGGCCATCGCAAGTTCGTAATGACCACTCCCAACTCGGGACCCTTTGGCCTCAGGGGATCATAACCCCCTTTTCGGGCTTGAAATGAAGTAAATTCAAATATGTTGTCACTGTGGGGCCAGACATGTATGTAGAGACACGAAATATGGCAGAAAGCATCTTAAGACATTGGGGACACCCACGGACCGGCCCCACACACGTTGTAACAGCAACAACGTAATACAAGCACCGACCGTATCATGGGACTCGGCTGTAATCGTGGCCACGCCTAAATTCGGCTTGAGTAATGCCAGATCTCTACGAAACAAATCACTGTTGTACGTAACTATGTCGACGAATGTTCACTGAATGAGCAACATGTTAGTGGCGCTGTAGCTATTACATTTTTCCGGCGTTATAAACGTTCCGATTGATGTTTCTGCGCATGCGCGTTTAATGTAAAATCATCAATGTGTAGCGAAAGGACAAAGCATTTGTGGCATAAATACCAAGGGTTGTTCGCTAGAATGTATAATTATATCCTCTCAGCGAAGTTATTTGTTGCAAAGTAACACGAGGCTAACAAGTTTTGAAGCATATTTTGATAGCAAGCGTAAATCACGCGAATGTCATCATCATCATCATGCTGTCGGTCGCGAAGCGACAAAGACTGCTTCCATCACTTGATTGTTGCTCTCCATTTGTCTCTCTGCTGTGAGAGTGACGTCCATGAGTCGATCTTTATGTCTCTCATCTTCAGGTTTCTCTTGATGGTATCCTTGAATCGGAGACGAGGGCGCCCTCTCTTTCTGTGACCAGAAGACAGTCGAGAGTAGAGAACCTGCTTCGGTAGTCTGTCTGGTAACATCTTCATCAGGTGTCCAGTCCACCGGAGATTCTTTCTGCTCAGAAGTACTTCCATAGATGGCAGCCCTGTCCGTTCTAGTATTTCCGTGTTTGTCACTTTGTCCATCCACGTTATCTTCATGATAGAACGCAGATGTCGCATCATGAAGGCATGCAGCTATTTCATCTGTCGTCTGTACACTGTCCAGGCCTCGGCTCCGTATAGAAGGGTAGACAGCACGATTGCACGGTATATCTTGCCTTTAACCCGCATGGACACATGGTGGTTGTTCCAGAGTCTCTGGCGTAGTCGGCCGAAAGATGCACTAGCCTTGGCCATCCTCCTCTGTATTTCATCGTCAATGCATCCATCATTTGATATAGTGCTTCCGAGGTAGGTGAATTCCAGAACAGAGTTCAGCTTGTTTCCATCAACCATGATATCTTCCTCGCGGTTTCTTGTAGAGTTGGATTGGTACAGCACCTCGGTCTTCTTGATGTTAATCTTCAGGCCGAACTTCTTTGACGCATCGGAGAAAGCATCCACTATTTTCTGCATCTCTTCAGCGGAGTGTGCAACCAGTGCACTGTCATCTGCGAATAGCAGCTTTCTCATCAGTATCCGAGTAGTATTGGTCTTTGCTCTGAAGTGTGCGACGTTGAATAGGTCAGCGCTCTGTCTGGACTGTATGTAGATGCCATCCCCCATGTCTCGGAAAGCCTCATCGGGCATTGCTGATAGGAAGATGGAGAAGAGCGTGGGGGCCAGTACACAACCTTGCCTGACCCCATTTGTGACACTGAACGATTCCGAGACTTCCCCTCCAAAACTAACATTCGCCATCATTCCAGTATGTAGTGCCGCGATCATTGTTGTGAACTTCTCTGGGCAGCCATACTTCCTCAGTAGCTGCCATAGCCCGGTCCTCCCAACTGTATCGAACGCCTTGCTGAAGTCGACAAATACAATGTACAGTGGTTGGTCCTGCGCAATGCACCTTTCTTGTAGTTGTCGGAGACAAAATATCATATCCACGGTGCTCCGGTTACCTCTGAAGCCACATTGTGTCTCTGGAACTACCTCTGGTGTTATGTGGGTAGATAGTCTGTTGAGTAGGATCCTGGCGAAGATCTTGCCTGCAATGGAAAGAAGAGAGATTCCTCTATAGTTCCCACAGTCTGTTCGATCACCTTTCTTGTAGATGGTTACAATGCTGGCATCCTTCCATGCTTGTGGTACAGAACCCACCTCCCAGGCATTGGTGATTAGTTGGTGCAGTCTGCTGAACAAATGGTCTCCTCCATGCTTCCATACTTCTGCAGGAATTCCATCTCCTCCAGGTGCTTTGCCATCTTTCAGGCCGGCGATTGCTCTAGCCATCTCATCCGTAGTTGGAGTCTCATCGAGGCTTGTCTTGATAAAGCGCTGTGGGATGTTGTCCAGAGCTTCGTGATCTATGTCGCCAGGGACGTTGAGTAGCTTCTGGAAGTGTTCACTCCATCTTGCCACAACTCTCTTGCTGTCAGAGACGGTCACCATTCCATCTGTTGATTTTAGTTGAACAGGTCCCTTCGTTTTGGGTCCCCACACTTCCTTCAGTCCATTGTAGAAGCCCTTCATGTTGTTACTGTCAGCAGCTCTCTGCAGCTCCACTGCCTTCCTTTCCCACCAGTCCGACTTCAGTGCACGCGTGTGTTTTTGTAGCAATCTACAGGCATCTTTGTATGCTGCAGTGGTGGACCTAGTGCTCCTGGTTTGCAACACTCTCTGGTGGGCTTGGTCTCTTCTGCTCATAAGAATCTGTAGCTCCTGGTCATTTGGGTCCAACCAGTCCTGGTATTTTCTGTCTGGCTTGCCAAGATATGTCTTAGCTGTGTTGTACACGACCTGCTGCAGAGCTGCCCATTCCTCGTCTGGTACGAGGAATGGGCGTGAATGTAGTGCGCCATAATCCGTGACAGTGATTTATAAAAAACGTAATATGTTATTGCATTGAACAACATTTTAAGAAACTCTTCACAATAATCATCACAGGAGAGTTAAAAAACAGTCCGTGGCATTTATTTCGAAAATCCGTTGTCGTTTCGCTGGACATTGATGATTTTACATTTAATGCGCATGCGAAGAAACGTCAATCGGAACGTTTTTAACGACCGGAAATATGTAAGCGCGACAGCGCGACACATGAGCGGGGCAACACGCTAGACCTGGTGATTACAACGAAAGCACCGCATCCCATTTTCACTACTGTCAGACCAACGTCGCTAATCACTGACCACTACGCCGTCAAATGCGAACTCCTACATTCAAACCAGACCGTCTGAAGCGACACGTTACGTATCGAAACTATTCAGCGATCAACAACAGCAGTTTCGCAGCGGACTAAGAATCGTTCAACATCAGCGCTGATGAGGAGGACCCTGTTGCTCTACTTGCGGGGTTACGATACCTGCCTACGCACCATCGTTGACGCGCACGCCCCTCTTGTGTCGCGGACCATTACGGTTAGACCTATGATTCCGTGGCACACCAATGACCTGATCAAGGAAAAGCGAACCCTCCGTCGTGCCGAACGCCATTGGCGGAAATCAGGCTTACCTGTGCATCGACAGATTTTTACAGATCGTCGCAATACCTTCCGTAAATCGCTAAAGACAGCCCACTCTGAATATTATAGATCCGAGATCTCGAAAGCTGGCGGCAACATGCTCTATAGTATCGCAGATTCACTCCTTGGCCGAAAGATAAATATACCTCTACCAGAAGTGGCAGACGAATCACACTCGGCACTCGCTACCAGGTTCCAGCGAAGTTAAAAAAAGATAGAGGCGCTGTGCCATAATCGATCTCCGCTGCCAGCCGATGACACGCCAACAGTTGCGAGTGGGCGCTTCGATGTGCTTGAACCTGCGTCACTCTCGGATGTGAAAAAATAGCACTCTCATCTGCCACAATATCGTGTGAACTAGACCCACTGCCGAGGTCACTACTGCAACACCACATCGACGCTCTTTCTCCTTTGTTGGCCCGGATCATCAACACCTCGCTATCATCAACCGTATTTCCTACACCCATGAAACACGCTGTCTTTGTACCAGTTTTGAAGAAGGGAGGATCTGACGCCAGCGTGGTAACGAATTACTGGCTAATATCCAACATCAAGTTTGTGACGAAGATGACTTAGCGTTTAGTTGCACAACAGTTACAACGTTTTATGTAGGAGAACGGAATCTATGGCATAATATCGAAGTGCATACCGTTCACATTATTGTGCAGAAACCGCATTCGTGCGCATACACAACATCGCCCAATCGATTGACAGTCGCCGGAGTGTGCTCCTCGTGCTACTAGATATAAGTGCGGCCTTCGGCACTATTAACCACCAACCACAACACACTGCTGCGACGTTTTTCTGGATGCGGGCTATCTGGAGACGTCCTCGCCTGGCTGACATCTTACCTGTGTAATCGAACTTGTGTCGTACGCGTAAAGAGTGGCGTGTCGGACACAGAGACCATGATCACAGGAGTGCCACAAGGAACTGTCCTTGAACCACTGCTATTCAATGCATACATCGCACCACTGACGACACTTTTACAGAAGCACAACATTTGCCACCATCTATACGCAGACGACACTCAACTCTACTTCACTTTCCCACCAACCGACCACACACAAGCCCTCGCGTATGGAAGCCTGCGTACAAGATGCGAAAGCATGGCTCTGTGACAATGGACTTGAGATGAATGACAACAAATCGCAAGCCATTGACATCCGTTCGTCAAGTCTACGTACGCCTGCATCGTTAACCCGCGTCGACATATGTGGGCAGCTTGTCGACACTTCCTCAGTTATATGGGACCTAGGATTTACCATTGACATTAACCTAACCATGACGTCACAAGTTGCCAACGTTTGTCAGTCTGCCTACTATCATCTGTCGCGAATTGTGAAGATGCGAGACTCGATTAGCATCACTGTGTGTAATAGTCTCATACACGGATTGGTGACATCGCCAATCGACTATGGCAATGCGATACTATTCGGCATCAGCGATCTTCACCTGCACCGTCTGGAAATGGTTCAGCGGTCTGCACCTCGAACTGTTACGCAAATCCGGCGGGGCGACCGGCAGTCCATGACGACAATACTGCGGCAATTACATTGGCTGCCTGTCAGAAAGCGTATCGAATATAAGCTTCTAATACTCGTGCACAAGGCTTTATATGGTGGCACGCCAGAGTATCTCGCGGCACTGCTACTCCAGCACGCACCTCGCCGATCGCTGCGCTCTGCAGGCGGGTTACTCCTTGAAGTGCCAAGAGTGAACTTAGAACGTTTCGGCCGGCGTGCATTTGCCTGTGCAGGACCCACTCTGTGGAACAAACTCCCTAGGAATATGAGCGACAACGGCAATCTAGCACACTTTAAGAAACAATGACATTAACACAAAATTACATAACTAGTTTTACACAACGAATATTATATTTTAGCCTAACTATATTTATTTATTTGTTTACATGCATGTACACAACCGTGAACATAAATATTTTAGCTTAACTATATTTATTTATGTATTTACTTATGTACATGTATGTACACACCCGTGAACATTATATTTTAGCTTAACTATATTTATTTAATTACCTTAACCTATTTACATGTACGTACACACCCGTGAACGGGTTTGATGGTGTCAAAGTAAAGTTGTATTATTATGATTAGTAGTAGTATAATAACTATAGTAGCGCATTAGAAGACCAAACATGAGATAATTAAAATGTCAGTGATTTAGGAGGTGGGTTAGGCTCTTCACCCACGGCGGGCATAATGTTCTTGACACACAGGTCGTCTTGGCATCATACCGAAGCTAATGGCAGTAAGACGTGTTTTATGTGAAAGGGCGATTGTTTCTTTTTTGCGAACTCAGTGGTTCACATTGTGGAATTGAATTGGGGCAAAGCCATAATCATACATCACCTTCCCCAATGTCTCGTGATGCTTTCTGCCTACCGTTGTGTCTCTACAGCTATGTTTGGCACCAGAGTGACAAAACATTTGAATTTACTCCATTTCAGGCAAGAAAAGGGGGTTTCTGGCCCCCTAAGGCCAAAAGGCCCCGAGTTGGAATCATCATTATGAACTTGCGATGGCCTAATGTATCAGTTATCAAGAAATACTAGTGAAAAGAACTCAGCAGAAAACATCCTGACAGCTGGACCTGGCTCACGGCCTATATGGTGCAGCCGAATGCACCAGCGTTAACGATCCGAGCATTAAAGGTATACTCCAGTCTGTGAAAGGTTTACAGTATTTATTCTCATATGTATATTATAGTGGATGTGCAGAGTAATTATGCAAACATCTAGTTAATAAACAAGGAGCTGTAGTATCATTGTACAATAAAACATGCTATCTTGAATTCGTGGCGCTGTCATCTTGAGGCACTGAACCAGTGACGTAAGCCAAATTGTCTACGTCACTGGCGCTGTCGCGTTACAAAATTTCCGGCGTTACAAACGTTCCGATTGACGTTTCTGAGTATGCGCGATAAATGTAAAGTCATCAATGTGCAGCGAAAGGACAAATCATGTATGGTATAAATACTACCGGTTATTCGCTAGGATGTATAAAACCTCTCATCAAAGTTATTTGTCGCAAATTAACACGAGGCAAACAGGTTTTGAGGTGCGTTTTGATTGCAAGCGTAAACCACGTGACTAACAAACCTAACATTGACATTGTATTGTATTGAACGATATCGTAAGCAACTCTTCACAATGATCATCTTACGAGAGTTAACGAACAGCCCGTAACATTTATACAAAAAAATGCTTTGTCGTTTCGCTACAAACTGATGGCAGAAACGTCAATCGGAACATTTATATCGACCGGAAAAGTGTAACCGCGACAGCGCATTGTTAGAAAAGGCGAACGCTTCGCGCATAATTGTGCTAGTGACGTAAGCACTCCGCGACCGGCTGGATACACCAAATGGACTAACGTAGGATATTGGAACGTGCATGGGTTAGTGACGTAACCGATTTACGTCACTGGTTATGTGTCTCAAGATGGGAGCGCCCTGAATCCAATATAGCATGTATTTTGGTACAATTATAATGACATTAATTGATTAAATAATTAATTATTACGAACTTTGTGCACAATTACTATGCACAACCAATAGAGTATATATGTTTATGTAAATGCTATGAATATCTTACTGACTGGAGTGTCACTTTAATAATAATAATAATAATAATAACTTCTTTTGCGCCAATATCCTCGAAAATCAAGCTCAGTGGCGCGATAAAACCAAGGGATTAATCAATCTCATAATCGAAAGCAATGTGTGAGTCGTCAACGGATGGATGAAGAGGCTAGGAGGCTAAGGAGGATAGGCAGCATTAAAGAGATAGGTTTTTAGACGTCGGCGGAATGAAACTATATTACCTTCTGATTTAACACTGGCAGGAAGCGAATCCCACACTGTTGGTGCGGCAACCGAGAAAGCTCGGGTCCCAGCTTACGTTTTCGCCCGAAGGATGTAAAGAAGGTTACTACTGGTTGAGCGTAGCTGTCTGGAATTTCTTGCTGGAGTTAGCATTGAATTTAGATATGCTGGTTGTGTAGATGAGAGTGCTTGACAGGCTATTGTACAAATTTTAAAAATGATGCGATAGTGCACAGGTAGCCAATGCAATGATTTTAGAAGCGGCACTGAGCGAGAAAAACGAGGAGAACGCTTGACTACCCTTGCTAAAAACAATTGGACACGCTGAAGTTTTGCTATGTCCTTGCTTGCAGTATTGTGAAGGAGGGAATTGCAGTAGTCAAGCCTGCTGCTAACTAGAGGTGTTGCGATGGTTTTAGCTACGGAAAGTGATATACACCGGCGAATACGGCGAAGATCACGGATATGGTAAAAACAGCAACGGCATGTTTTAGAGATATGTTGTTTGAAATTGAAGTTTTCATCAAACGTTACGCCGAGGTTTAAAACTGAGGCGGCTGGTGTGATACTCTGACTCAGAATATGTGTCGGGAAAAGCCATCGAGTTTTGTACGCTGAGTTGAGGTACCAATGATGAGAAATTCTGTCTTATCTGCATTTAGTTTTAATTTACTGTTTTTCATCCAAAGAGAGACATCTTGGAGGCAATCCCTGAGCTTGGTTAGGGAGCGACAAGTATCTAGTGTGGTCAGAGAAACATAGATTTGTGTGTCATCTGCATAAAGATGATGATCCAGGTTGTGACTCTGGATAACAGAGCTTAGTGGTGTTGTATACAGAGTGAAAAGCAACGGCCCCAAGACAGAACCCTGGGGGACACCACAAGAGGTGGACAGCATGTCTGAGAAGCAGATACCTATTTTAATGGCTTGCTGTCTATCAGTGAGGTATGCAGTACACCAGCTTAGGGCTGTGCCAGATATCCCGTACCACGTTGATAAGCGTGTAATGAGAATGTTGTGGTCAATGGTGTCGAAAGCGGCGGATAGGTCAAGCAGGGTCAGTGCAGTAACTTTGCCATTATCAATGTTAAGGTTTATGTCATTGTGTACTGTTAAAAGGGCAGTTTCTGTAGAGTGAAATTGTTTGTACGCAGACTGTGACGCATTGGTTAGACCATTTATGTAGATGTGAGAACTAAGACGATTTGCTATAACATTTTCAAGTATTTTTTAAATGAAGCTAAGGATCGAAATAGGCCTATAGCTGTTTAGTTCTTCTTTTGGCACAGTTGTCTTTTTAAGAACTGGTTTTACATGTGCACATTTAAAATCTTCAGGAAATAAGCCGGAGCAGAGTGATGCAATTATTATGTATGTTATTGGTTTGATTAAAACGTCAAGGCATGCTTTCAGTAGTACGGTCGGAAGTGGGTCAAGATCACAGCATTTACTGGGGGATGACATGATTATTTTTCTCACTTCAGCAGTTGTGGCTGGTTCAAACGATGCGAGTTGAGAATTTAGTTGTGGAGAGTCAGCATTTACAATGTCTGAGGTGTGATCTGTGAAGGCTGAATGTATGAGGCTGATTTTGTCTTTAAAATGACTTGAAAATGAGTTACACAGTGAATCGATTGATGCATGGGTTGGTAGAGAAGGAGCAGGCCACCTGTGTAAGATCTGATTTATGGATTTCCATAGCTGTTTTGGTGTGGCAGAGTTATTTGAGACCATATTTTCGTAAGAATATGACTTTGCTTTTGACATTTGACGGTTACATAGATGACATTGCCGTGTGTAGCGTGACCTGTCTAAGGATGAACGAGATTTACGCCAAACACGTTCCAGATAGCGACGTCGCCGTTTAGAATGGATTATTTCCGGGGTCATCCAAGGAGCTGGCGGCTTTTGTGACACAGATTTGGATTTAATGGGTGCATGTTTGTCAAGCAATGTCTTTAGTATTTGACTGTACTGTTTGCATAGGTCTGATACATGTTCTTTTGGATGTGTGACAAGATCGGACGTGATTATATCAGCCATAACTGATGCAGTGTTGATACTGTGAATGACTCTGTAGAATACGTTGTGTTTGGACACGGCTGGGGCTATAGGAACTTTAAGATCTGCAATTACTGTGTTATGGTCTGATAAGCCATGTACAACTGTGGGTGTCTGAATGTTTTTACAAGAGGAACGAGTTATCAAACAACGTTATTTAAACGAACATTCGCCAGTTCTGTTGGCGAGTGAAGCTTCAACTTACAAGCCTGAATGCATAGATTCATTTTCTTGCTTTATTTCCGATTAATGGTGGCGACAAATTCCGTAGTTCTAAATATGTTAAGAGTAAAATTAACAAAATAACTGATACCGAATGCAACACGAGACAACCACGCAACACCTCAAGACACCGCCCCCAAAATAGTAGGAGAGGTGACAACCAGTCTGCCGACGTGTGTGTGTGTGTGTGTGTGTGTGTGTGTGTGTGTGTGTGTGTGTGTGTGTGTGTGTGTGTGTGTGTGTGTGTGCGTGTGTGCGTGTGTGCTTGTGTGTGTGAATCTCGACAAGTTCAAGGGGAACTATCAATTGTGAATACCTGGCAACCGACTACAATTGGGACGATCACGAACGATTAGTACGTCTCGTGTCGCCTGCGTTGCATGCCCACCGAAGCTTCTCTCAGGCAGAACGCAACGCATATACAGGCAGAGGCAACGTGCTCGCATGGTGAATAACGTGGAAAGGGCAACAATACTCCTAAATCATTATTATGGTGAATCGTGTAGCGCCGAAAATACGACACATGTTCTATCAATGCTAAATTGCACCACTAGAAGCAACATCGTCACGGGACTGGTGGAAATATATGAAGAGACTCTTGTGTAACTCACCCGGTTGTCAAAATAAGATGCTGGGTTTGGCAAATGCATTCACTGGTGGAAATTTGGACAGGTATAGCCAACTGAATGGATGGATGCTTCGTGTCGGTGAGTGAATACTTGCCTAGACTACAATCTAAACACCCCACCGTTGACGTTAAGAAACCACTGCCAGCATTATTCACCGTTAACGTGAGTGACTCTGAGTTGGCACTTGATAGCAGAAAATTTAATATGATTATTCACGACATACTGTTAAACAAAATGGTTGGAATGGAAGTACCAACACTCAATGTTCGATGGATGGCAGCGAGAGTACAAATTGGCGAAGTTATGTCAAAGCCAGTGTATCCCAACGGGGACATTCCCCAGGGGATGTTATCAGGGCCAACACACTTTTTAGTTTATATCAACGATTTGCAAACATCTTGTCCTATTTATAAATATGTTGACAGCATTACATTTGGAATATATTATATGCAACATAAACGTGGACTCTGTTACCCAAGATTCTGCTGAAGTTATTGAAAAATGGTATTGTAATAATGACATGCGCATCAATACCAGTAAGACCAAGGACATGGTTATATGTTTCCGTAAAGACAGAACATTTGTAGATGTTCTGCCATATATTTATATATAAATGGAAATAATACTGAAAGTCTCTCAAACAAGGGTTCTCTGTGTAACTATATCATATGACATAAGTTGGAACGCACATGTAGATGAAATTGTTTCAAAGGCAAGAAAGAGAGTGTACAATTATGAGATACTGGTATCAACCACAATTATTTTATTTCTATATATGTATCTGTGACTAGACCTGTAGTTTACTACTTGTATGGCATACACACTTACTTAACTATATATATATATATATATATATATATATATATATATATATATATATATATATATATATATATATATCGAACAACATACCATTAATACAAAAAGGTGTCCCAAAAGAAGCGTAGTGACCACAACTTGAATGTGATATTACCAAGTGGTCGAAGTAATGGGACTTGCCAGCGACGGTCAACACAAGTGATCGCGGGGCGCTGGCAGGCCAATTATACGAAATCAAAGTAATACAAGACAATGACGATGTAGATGTTATTGTTGTAACTGAAACGGTGTGCACTAGTGGCATACCAGACGGCTCCCTCTCGCTGTCGGGATTTACCATTTTTCGGAGGGACAGACAATATGGCCACCAACCCGGAGGTATCGCCTGCTATGTTCAAGACTCAATTCCAATGAACACTGGCCAGAATTAACTCAACCTGGCCTAGAGACACTTTGGATCAAAATACATCCGTCTAAGACCCCCCGCGACCACTCACATGGTACGATTGGAACTATATACCTTCTTCCAGGGTCAGACGATTGGGCATCGACCAGTCGCTAAAACATATACGACGACGTCACCTTTATACAGGCATCGTAATAATGGATGACTTCAATAAGATGAAAGATTCACATTTGAAACGAAATCGTGATCTGAAAAATTGTTGACCTACCAACAAGAGGCAATGCAATATTGGATAACACATATACTAACTTACCTAATTTCTACCAACGGCCTGTCATTAATGCATCAATCGGCCTCTCTGATCACAAAGTGGTTGTCTGCATCCCATCCACATCGACGAACTATATCGCACCTGCGGTTTCCAGCTCACCATCCCGCAGCCACAAACCACGTGATCGGGTCCGCTTTGCGGTAGCGCTCAAAAACACCTCATGGGAAACACTATTCCGTCACCCAAGCTGCGACGAGCAATTGAACTTCTTCAATTCTTGTATAAAAACATTACTTGACGTGCATTTTCCTGAGCGCCAAATTAGATGCTGCTTAAATGACAGACCTTGGGTAGATGATAACTAACCTTCGCCGTTTAATTCATAGCCGTCAAAGAGCGCTGCTGCTGGAGATCGTACATTGTACAATCAATGTAGAAACAAAGTCAACCGTGAACGAAAGTCCATGCAACGGTGATACTACGAGCGAAGCATTCAGGCTCTTCAGAAAGATCACCCGAAACGATGGTGGAATAACATCAGAGATATTGCTGAGGTCAGCGTACCACTACCACGGAAATGCGCCGACATAAGACCACTATCCAAAGTGCAACCACCGAAGCTCATTCAAAAAGACCTGCGGCCAATATCACTGACGCCGGTATTGTCTTGTGCTTGGAGCAATTCATTTGCACCTGGCTAACGGCCATCGCCGGCGACCAAGTTGACCCCCAACAATTCGGGTCAGTCAAGGGAACGTCTAATGTGCACAAACTTACCGAACTAATGCACAGTTGTAAATCTGCGCTCGCTTCTACGATACCATGACACGCATACTACTCGTTGATTTCAGCAAATTGTTTGACAGAGTAGACCACCATATTCTGCTGACTAAAATTAACGTGCGTCACTTGGTCTGCCAAATGTTATAACCAAATGGCTAACAACATTCTTATGCCAACGCAAACAGCGAGTGAAGGTCGGCAGTATACTGTCGAATTGCACTACCATCAACGCAGACGTGCCACAAGGAATAATATTCGGCCCATTGGTTTTGTACATCATAACCTGTGATCGCGTGACACACGTAGACGACTGCACAATATGGGAAGCATTTTCACCTTCGTCCGCGGAAAGCTCGCTTCAAACAGTAGCAGACGAAGTGGCACAATGGACCACCACCAACACAATAGCACTTAACTATGACAAGACAGAGGAAATGGACATATGTTTCACAAAAAGAAAAAACACTAGACATCCCGGCGATATCGACAAACGAGAGACAAATCGATAAGAAAACTGCACTCGCCCATTAGGTGTCGCCATTACACACGACCTAACGTGGTAACTCCATATTTATGAAATTACAGCAACAGCTTCACGATGTCTGTACTTTATTATCCTGCTTAAGCTTGCTGGAGTAGAACCACATCATCTCGTTAAGATATATACCACAATCATCCGCTCCGTCATCGAGTACGCCTGCCAGATATGGCACATATAATACGACCCTAACAAAAAACAAGCAAACCATTTCGAAAACATTCAGAACAGGGTCCTGTGTATTTTATTTCGTGAAAAGACTTTTAGTAACGCCATCGCCACTGACTACCAACGCTGGTAGACCGGAGAGGAGCGCTCTGCATGTCTCTGTTCGCGAGCATGCAGCAACCCACTCACAAGCGGCACCATCTCCTGCCTCCCCAGGACATGTAATTACCTAAATCCGTAACGCTCGCGCCTACGGTGTTCCTCGCTGTAGGACCAGTCGATTCAAGAACTCTTTTGTGCCGTACGGACTTTACAACTGGCAGTAACCGGACTTTTCTAATCATTATAAACGAATATTACTTGACATGGACTGTGAATCTGTTTAGTTATTTACTCAGTTGATTTATTCTAGTTGTAATTTTGTTTGTATCAGGTTATATATTCCAGTTATATATTAATATATATATATATATTTTAATAAATATTCTATTTTATTAAATGTCTTAGAATGTGTTTCTTCTGATACTATAATCTGTTAATATGTATATATTCATATGATAGGTCATTTACACTTTTATTATCATATTTGTATTGTTTATAAGTTTACTAGATATTCTAATTAGTAACGATATCATACATATATATTTATGGTTTCATATATAGTTTTACTAATATACTTTAATGGATTGTTTTATCTGCCATAATGTTTTATGTACTTTTCAGCTGCAATGGCTGCTAGAGAATACCTTTAATTATTATTATTATTTAAATGTTATCGCAAATGAGAAGTCTAGGATTGTGTTATGATAAAACAGAATGGAAATTGAATGTTCACATGTTTCAACGCATAGTGCGAACGTTGGAGACACCTAACATTGATTTGTTTGCATCTAGATTGAACTGTCAACTTAAACCATATGTTTCATGGATGCCAGATCAAGAAGCATGTCATGTCGATGCATTTACGCTTGATTGGGGGAAGTAGATATGGTATACATTCTCTCCACTCAGCATTCTGAACCAAGTGAGCAAGAAGATGGAGACAGACGGGGCCACTGGGATACTGATAGTGCCAGATGGTATCAATGCTGAAGCGCCTGATGATATCGCAGCCAGTCAAGGTGAAATGACAGGCCAACCTGGTGACACTACCACTCAGGGAAGGCGCACATCCACTCAGGAAGAAGCTCCAGTTGACAGCCTGTCACTTGTGCGGCAATCGCTGTTGAGCACTGGGCTTTCGGAGGAAAGCATCGATATAGTGTTAACTTCATGGAAAGACTCTACTAAGAGACAACATCTTGTGTATGCCCACAAATGGACATTTTGTACGCAGAATCACATAAATGTGTTTAATGAAGACGTGTGACATATTTTTAGATTTTTTTATATGATGAAGGTTTGATGTACAATGCAATAAATACAGTTTTGAGTGCACTGTCTGCATATTTGGGGGTGACATACACAATGTATATAGATCAGTCAGGGGCACACCCTTTAATTGTAAGATTTATGAAAATTATTTCACGAAGCCGACCTACTCTCCCCAGGCATCATTCCATTTGGAACATGAAGGATATGTTTTAGTATGTTTAGACAGCAACCGTTAGTTGAATATTTGTCAGTTTGTGATCTACCATGTACTGTCACACGTTTGACATTAGTCTATGCACAATGAGGCCAATCGATTCATATGCTGGATATACATATCATGCAGGCCATGAGTGAACAGTACATTTTTCTACTGCATGGTAAATTTAAACAGGCTAGAATAGGACATGAAGATATGAATGTTGTTTTGGCTGCATTTACAGATGACATTAGACTGTGTGCTATACATGCGTTATATGTCTACATTAGTAGGAGTGAACATTTGTGTAACAGCTCGGAACTCTTCATTAGAACAGTGCGACTGCACAAGGCAGTCACCAAAGACACCACTGCCCGATTGATGAAAGTGACATTGTATTTAGCGAGTATTGATGTTGCTATGTTTAAACCGCATTGTACATGGGCGGCTGTCACATCTGCAGCACACGGCTAACATTTTTCCGGCGTTATAAACGTTCCAACTGACGTTTCTGCGCATGCGCAATAAATGTAAAATCATCAGTGTGCAGCGAAAGGACAAGCATTTGTGGCATAAATACCACGGGTTGTCGTTAGGATGTATATAACCTCTTAGCGAACTTATTTGTCCCAAATCAGCAACAAGCAAACAAGTTATGAGGCATCCACAAGGATTATGATTCTTACACCAGTTTGACGTTATGACATACTTTTGACTTATAAATCCAAAACGGCCGCCATCTGGTAGAGAGAAAACGTAACGTTTGAACCAGAGCACCTAGAAGCATGTATGAAGACACTATTTCGGGGTACGTAGACCAAGACATATTATTTAGGCTAAATCAATGCGCTGATACAATTTATGAAGGGGACAGATCGAAATAAGGTCAAGGTCATTCATGGGTCAACTTCAAGGTAATATAAAATTATTAAGGAATCGGTGTCCTGGACCCAACTAATATAAAGGGAGCGAGAACCCCGCCGCTGGACATGATGAGTAATGGTTCTAGAAGTGGGCGCCTTTTGGGAAGAGGGCTACATTGGCTGGATTGTTAACGAGAGTACAAATCTCTTGTTTAGCACAATGACGGTCTGACTTGTTTTAATGAATCACCCTTGCCTTTCAGGTTAATTAATGGTTTACCTTTTTGTATAATTTCGTAACACACACACACACATATCTGGTACTGCTTTGTTTTTTTTTCAGGGATTGGTTCGAGCGTATGAGACAGCGCGATGTGTGATGCCGTGGTGTTGGCGGTTCGCTGTGTGAATAGAGAATATAGTTTATCCCATTAGCACTCAGCCGATGTTCACGTGACGCCTGTGGCTCCTCAAATAGTTGACCTAGATGTTTATAAATATTGCTTACCCCATTGTCTTTGCCCTAGCGCCTTTATTTTTCAATTCTCGGAATTTATGTTGTATGCATGTTGTATGTCAGTTGTATGCCAGTTGTATGCATGTTGTATGCATGTTGTATGCAGGTTGTATGCCAGTTGTATGCATGTTGTATGCATGTTGTATGCATGGTGTATGCACGTTGTAGATAATAAAACTACCTACACAGTGGTGTCAAAACTGTTGTTGTAACTTTAACATATGTTGACCATTTCCTATGACATTTTGAAACTGTTATGTAAAAGAAATACTTGTTGCGGTGTAACTTTTTCATGCTTTTAAAAGTTGGGTTTATTTAAAAGTACTTTAAATTATCTACACACAGATATATAACTTTGTATAACATTGTAGCTATATTCGAGGCCAACTTCTTGGGTGGAAGACATTTTTAAATGTCCAAAAACAGAAACTATTGCTGTTACATGTCGAAAACGCGGTAAATATTTATGACTAGCCAAAATAGTCATAATTTAATGTTATATGTCTAGATCGTCGTCGCATTTATTACATATCTTAATCACGAAATGCAAACACGTAAACCGAATTCAAACGCTGTGCTGTATTCGCTGGCCGGCTATGGCCGACCTGAGGAGATTCGGGGTGACCGTCAATGCCCGACCTGAGTGCTAACCGGTTAAATATAGTTTATAACAATGTCCACTGTTTAGTGTGTCCTCCAGTGTGGCGCGCTTTGCGATGGAGCCACCGATTTCATTACATAGACTGAGAGGTGGCAAAAGCTCAAGAAAAAACCCTGTGATGGAGCGGTCTTGACTAGTTCGGAGATGTCCACGCAACTGTCGATTGGGATAAAGGTTCTATCGAACAATGCGTTCATGATGCATATAGGCTACAGCTCCAGCTGCCAAGCGGCTGCGATCGAGTCTAGGGCTGGTATATGATAAAACAAAATGTGTCTGGTGCAGTAAGATAGATTCAGCCAAAACATCCTAAACCAAAGCTGTGACTAATTTCTTACAATCAGTCACAAGAGTCACACGGTGGCCCTGGAAGATCAGACAATGCGAGACAGGATCAACTGTCGAAGGAGTCCCGGCAGGAATTCACGGCGACAGCTGCTGAAATGGAGCGGGTCGCTCTCAAGGCAGTGATCAACCTGGTTGAGGTCAGTCAACTTGTGGAACACAGTGTTGTCGAGGAGTGTATCGCCTTATTCAACTCCAACGGCACATACAGGAAGACGCAAAAGAGCAAACCCATCCCGAAGCTCTCTCTCTGCAACATGTAGACTTACATATACCCTACGTCGCTCTCGTCGACTTGGGCATGATCTGGAGGATGGCAACTCCAACAGCAGAAGATCGGTAGACGCAAGATGGCACCCCGCACAAGTGATCGGACTACGCGTACAAGGTGTCATCCATCATCCCTGCCATGGCGATACTGACCGTATCATCTGAGTGAAAGACCCGTACGACGCAGCACACTCGACTAAAGACGACGAGCGAGACATGCGAGTGCAGGGTAAAGCACATGTCCCCAACATCTACATGAAATTGGCAGACCCTTTCCCCTGTGCCAGAGCGTTCAGAACGCTTCTGTGTGGCGTCAGCAATAAGGGGCGACTGCACAAATTGACATGCTGTTACCTGACCTACCTAGCACAGGGTGTTGATGCAGATATTATCTACTCGGTTGGCTCCAAATGCACCAACCTGTCAACCCAGCAACCGTTTCAGAACTACAGCTTTGACCAATCTGAGGCTGTGAGGCTGACACTGTCCTCTTCTCCGCAAACGCAGTTCTGCGCGAGTCAGGCTACAGTGGCCCTGTTGTCATTGATGCCGTTGATACAGATGCCTATGTCGCGGCAGCGGTTATCTCACAGCAACTGCCCGGTACACTCTGTATCAAGAGAAAGTAGGAGACGATCTTTTGTAGAGGTCTTGTAACTGACGATGTGGCAGACTATATTGTGCAGCTACACTGTATGACTGGCTGTGATGCCAACTCAGGCTTCTACGGTAAGGGTAAGAAGTCGGTGTATGACCAGGTGGCGAAGAGTCCTATGGCACGACGGCAGCTCTTGCGATGCGGCGAGAGCCTTGACCTCGAGGACGAGACTGCACAAGACATGTAATCTACGGCGACAACAAGAGTAGCACCATGGTTGAGGCCCATGCCGCGAAGTGGAAGAGAATGAAGAACAAATCATTCATCCGTCTCCCTCCATATGCAGATAGCCTACGCCAACACTGCCTCCGCGCCAATTACTTGGCGTATCTAATGCGCCACACGTCCCTGAAACACCACCCCTCGCTACTCGGACACGGCTTGGAGCTGGTGGGTGGTCGCTTTCACCCTATCCGCCACACGCGACCTGCTCTCCCGACGCACCTACCTGCAACAGGGCCAGCTGAAGAGAGAGGGGAAGATGACAGCGAGAAGGAGGAGGATGGAGATTATGATGTACAGAGGAGGAGGGGTGATTCATTTGAATCTGATAATTCAAAATCTAGTGAAGCAGATTGCTCTGATTCGGACTGATCACATTTCTCGATGTCACATTGATTCACAATGTCGTCACAATGTGTAGCATAATATATACGCGTAATTGGTTACCTCTAAGTATGTTTTAATTGTGTTATGGTGCCATTTG
The DNA here is from genome assembly GCA_964017155.1 of Oasisia sp. SBJ-2009. Classification (NCBI taxonomy): domain Eukaryota; kingdom Metazoa; phylum Annelida; class Polychaeta; order Sabellida; family Siboglinidae; genus Oasisia; species Oasisia sp. SBJ-2009. The sequence continues at coordinate 56,620,345 of OZ024857.1, forward strand.
GCTACATCAAATGAAAATGATTATCGTATAATTACATGTGTTCACTGAATATTTTTTCCAAATATTGTTTTTTCTACATATTTACATACTTTATAAATAAATGCAAACTCTAAAGCCCCACATCTTCCCTTTCTAGTTCAAAAGTTACCGGATGGCAGCCATCTTTGATTTTTTGGTCAAAATGATGTCATAACGTTAAACTGATGTAAGAATCGGAATAATCGTGGTCGACGTATCCGAAAAAGTGTTTTCATACATGCTTCTATGTGCTCTGGTTTCAAAGTTACGTTTTCGTTCTACCAGATGGCGGCCATCTTCGATTTATGGGTCAAAATGATGTCATAGTGTCAAACTGATGTCAGAATCGGAATTCTCGTGGAAGAGTTACCCTAAAAAGTGTCTGCATACGTGATTTTTGGAGCTTTTGTTCAAACGTTAAATGTTCGAGGTGGTGCCAGCGGCCATTTTGGATTTAGCCCTCTGGCGGAAAATGCTAGGATTTTTTTGAGGGACCGAGGGGGGCTAAATCTTGTTTAAATGGTCCATAGTCGTCAATTCAATCGTTAAACCTTAGTAGCCAGAGAATGGTTACGAAACTTCAATTATAGACCCTACTATTACCACCACTCATTCTGGGTTTAACTGAGACAATTAATCCATCGTATGGTCTAATAAAGGCAAGTATTCCCTTTGATTTGCGAACAAGTATTTCAAAGACTGAAACAGGACGTGACAACATGTGTTGGCGTTCCACAACAATGAAGACCCATCCATTCGAGATACTGATGTCTCCAACACAGCAATTGGGGCTGCACTGTAGCAGATTCAGAATGGAGTAGAGCGACGACTACACTGTAGTCTCATTTGCAACATATGGTCTAAAACAGGCACAAAGACGACATTGTACTGTAGCAGTGTGCAGAATACTCCAACAACATACGTTTGGATGTAGCAAGCCTCTTCAGCCAGAGGGAGTGGTAGCACCGATGTGAGCACTACAATGCAGCACTCAGCGACATATATGCAGAAATAATCCGCATAATGGGGCACCCCATCTCGCCTGATGGTATAGCTTCACATTGATGCTGACGGACCAACTGGCCACTAAACAATAAGTGTTCCGGGAGTGTGTGGTCTCTGGACAGTCTCCACGAGCGGTCCCTGAGATCATTGCGCTTGACATACACCGTCATTTTAGACTACTTCAACAGAGAAAGACTGCCACTCAAAGCAATAATGGAACTCATTCCATGTTCGGCATGGACCTTTTTCAGGCTTGGGAGGAGAACTTCATTTGGCGAGGAGGGAGAGAAAAAATCCAATTGCTAGACGTGGTTGACAACCGGGTGTTTCCCCGAATGCGGCAGTGGCCACTGTTGGACACCGCCCATCATTGTAACACAGCCCACGGTGCCGACCCTCGCTGGCCTAGACAGTCACTGATAACTCTTGGGCGACTATTGGCAATGCTCTGCAGCGTCAACTGCTGTGTGATTGAGAAATGTGGGTTCGACTACACGGACCCACCTCTTCGCTACCTGCCCAGCGACGCCCTTTCCAGAGACACGTGTTCTGCAAAGGAACTGAGAAAGCCACTGGTCCTGCATCTGTGATCAGGCAGTGGCCACGCCATGTCAGTTGTCTTCTGGGAGGCACTAATAATTGTCAAACAAGGCACCCATCACCAGCAGAGGATCCATTTGTATTGCTTTACTGGTGACGTGGCCCGCTACAACAACTGGATAGAGATGTTCCCAAATAGCAAATTCTGGATCACGACGGACGATACGGATGGTGGGCTACGCGGGTGTGGCTCGGTACATGGACCTCGGTCATCTTGTGCAGGAGACACTCTCCCCTGCTGTCACGGGGACACACTAGTGGACACCCCTGCGATGTGGTAGGCCGTGTCACCAACTTCACAAAGCACTGAAATCTCCCTGACTGGGTTGTGCAGCAGGTCGCTGACCTCAATGCAAAGACATTATATCAGGTTTAGGCCAGGTATAATAATACCCAGGTAGGGCATAATAACATAAGCATGTCGAGTATAATAAAATAAGCAAACCAATATCAGGTTTAATCATGCATACTCATGTCCAGTAGAATCATTATCTACGTACATACTACATATTGTTAGCATAATTATGTAATGGAAAATATGGGTGTAATCATACTCATGTATTTACATGTGTCACATAAAATTTGGTTATAATAATGTAGGTTATAAGCAAGGTATATGTATGGCAATATGCCAATGCATATATTAATAATTATGCCATATTTTGTAATAGATAAGTATAATGATGCGTACATCTAGCTCACTGGGTTTGTTTGGTCAATACAATGATGCTGCCAATTAACTGCTTAACCAGTTATGTTACTTGCTGCACAGTGGGAATAGGAATGTCTTAATGCCATCAGGGGTTATGGAATATGGACGTTTTGTTAGGGTAATGTGTGTAACATTAAAATATAAGGGAGGAAGAGTCGAGGAGTGTATAGCTTTATTCAACTCCACGGCACATACAGGAAGACGCAAACGAGCAAACTCATCCATAAGCTTTCTCTGCAATATGTAGATCTGCAGGAACCCTACGTCGCTCTCGTCGACATGGGCATGATCTAGAGTATAGCAAACCCAACAGCAGAAGATCTGCAGACGATAAATGGCACCCCATACAAATGGGCGGATTACGTCCACAATGTGTCATCCATTATACTTGCCGGCCATACTAAAGACAACGAGCTAGACACGCGGGTACAGGGTAAGGCACATATCCCCAACATCTACAATAAATTGGCAAACCCTTTCCCCTGTGCAAGGGCGTTCAATACGCTGGTGTGCAGCGTCAGCAACAAGGGGCGGCTGCAAATATTAGATAGGCTACACCAACACTGCCTCCGCGCCAACTACTTGGCATGTCTCATGCACCGCCCGTTCCCGAAGCACCACCTCTCGCCACTCGGACATGGCTGGGAGCTGGTGGGTGGTCCCTGTCGCCCTGTCCGCCACTCACGACCTGCTCTCCTGACGCACCTACCTGCACCAGGGCCAGCTGAAGAGAGCGGGGAAGATGACAGCGAGGATGATGACGAGGGAGATGAGAATATACAGACGACGAAGCCCCGGATTCATTTGAATCTGATTATTCAGAATCTAGTGAGGCAGAATGCTTTGATTCGGACTGATAGCATTTCTCAATGTTAAATTGATTCGTTGATATGTCTTAACTGGCTTCATTCGACCACGGCCGAAAAACAGATATAACAGGTTTACTAAACACACTTGACCGGGACACACTTGAAAGACGACAACTACAACACCAATTGACATTTTTTTTCTACAATGAATTACAACTTCCTGAATATCACTTTACATGTTTGCACATACTCCTACACACACAACAGCATTTCAACGTACATTCAAATATATACACGCATCAATACATACGCACACTCCTTCTATCCGAGAGTCGTAACAGCCTGGAATCTACTCCCCCAGATGTTATAGATTCAAGATTCAAAAAACTTTATTGTCCGTTTAAAAACATATTAAAAACGGAAATTTTTCTTTAGTCACACATAAAATGACAGTAATAAAAACATTGGTGAATCCTATCTACAGTTGTTAATACAATATAAAATGATAGTAACTATAGTCATCACTAAAATAGGTAAAGTATCATAATAAATTACGACTAAAAATAGCTACTAAGACAAATAAATAAATAAGCATGTATAGTTTCTTAAAATGGGTCTCTGATTGGAGACAATAACATTAGCAATAACATAATACTAAAATTGATAAATAAATAAGTTTAAATAAAGAGTTACCATAAGAATATGAGACACATAAAATGTAAAAATGTATTAATGACTCGTTGAAGACAGAGCATTATCATTTAGCATTTAAAATTAAAATAGCAGAGGGTACAAACGATTTTTGAAGAGATTCTTTTTGGCTAATGGCCCTTTTAGGCGTCTCCCTCATGGCAGTTTCTGAAAGGCTTGATTAAGAGGATGAGCAGGATCATAGAGCATTTGTGTGGATTTCCTTTTCAGTGCATCTTTATATATGCTGGACAGCTGTTTTTGATTGTTGCCAATTAACTTGCTTGCTGTGTTAACTACGCGAGCAAGCTTTACTTTATTTTTGACATATGAAAGACATAAGCAATGCCTTTCATCTGTCACTTCAGCTCACCTCACCAGACTTTAGCTTAGATACAGACATAAACTGTTTTTACTCTACACATATTATGTCACTTATTTTATACAATTACTCGTTTCACTTCTCATTATTTGTCTTCCCTTTGCATTGCGAACTGCACAACTCCTGGGTTAAATTAGTCCCACAAGGGACTGTGTGGAGTCTACAGATGCAAGAAGTAAGACTAGGAAATTTATCACCGGCACACACCGTTGTGATTCTAAACAAACTTTATTCCGATTGTATTAGTCAAACATTGATACCATACGACGTTTGAGAAAGAAACCTGTTTAACGCTTCGATTTTCAACCTTATGGTACGCGCTGCGCTATAAGACGCTCGCGCTAGGATAATAACATAGCCCCGGGCAGTTAATTTTTGATGTGTAGGTATTTTATATATGCTACTGAACGCGTAATATTTGAGTACTCAGAACAAGATTTGGTGAGTAAAGAAACAACATAATGCGGTTTTTAGTCATATCAATGTGATTCCAAAAAGAGTAATACTTATATGTGTAAGCTTTGCTGAAATATGGTTAATTTGAGTGAACAATCCGAGCCTATTTTATACAGTTACTGATATAATTATTAGACTGACATACAATGAAGGTGGCATCTACCCAAATACATGAGTAAGCCATGTTTCATTAATAATTGTTATCATACGTGTGGGAATAAAAAGTATTTGTTATTATTAACAGTCCACTTAACTATGACATTATCATACTTTTCTCTGAGATAAGGTAATCGAGGAAAATAAATAAAAAGGCATATAAAATACCAAAAATGACATGCTTGAATAAACCTTGTTTTAATGTCCAAATGTCAAATTTATCTTCCACATGTTTATATTTGAATATTAGGGGTGTTCTATATTGCTTTTAGTAAAAAAGTTCTTATATAGCGCAGTATCCAGTCCTCAGGACCGTTCAAAACGCTTTACACTTTACTTCCCTGACAGCCCTATTCACTCAGACACCATCTCGGCTTTTCTGGGAAACATCCATCCATACGCTACAATTAATGCGCGAAGGCTGCTCGTACACATATCCACCACTGTCTATAGCCAGGTACTCATTTATTCAGCTGAGTGAACTGGAGCAATGTACAGTGAAAACACTTGCCCAAGGTTTTAACACCGCAGCCAGGATTCGAACCCGGGTTCTCGTAGTCGAGAGTCCGACGCTCTACCCCTGAGCCACTGCGCTCTAGTTTGGGTTTTCTATTTTGAGTGCTAATTTACCAAAATAACACATTTCTATACTTTCAAGATGATATATATCTGGATGTATCATTCACATTTCTGTAACATTGGTATCTTGTAGTATGTGTTGTCGTCCTTGGACTCGAGTAATATTATAGTATTTTAGCTATTATTTAAGAAGTTGTGTTAAGTCAAAAATGGCATTTTATTATATATTCCTTGCCGAAGCCTATGTTATAAACGTTTATTTGTTAAAAATGTCTAAACCAAAAATATAAGTGATTATTATAGTAATAGACTAATTTGAAAAATAATCAATATTATAAATGTATGCACATAGCTGTCTAGCTAAAACATGCAACTTCTCCGCCCACGACGCCTGACCACTGTATACACTCCAACAGATAGACACAAACTGACACTGACAGGGAAGGAATCTGGTATGCATATTTCACACAAACAATTATAATATATATATATATATATATATATATATATATATATATATATATATATACGCAACTAATATATAAAGATTATATAACATACATTAGTATAATATTACGTTCAACTTTATGGCACTGAAACGATTAATAATCAGTATCAGCAAAATGTTTTCAGGGTACCTTCCTGGGATTGCGACTCTTTTAGATGAATACAAACATGCCAATTTCTTACATAAGACATATACATTCAGAACGTAATGGGACATTAATAGCTTGTTAGTGAGGACACATCAGTCTTATCTATGTTAAACTACTGTTATGAAGAGGTTAGCATGTGAAAGGTCTTACGTCAGGGTCTTGATAGACTGGTTCTTCGCCAGGCCACCACTCAGTTGCTTGGTAAGATCAGTATCTAGATAACAATGCTCCAACCTGAAAGATAAATACCAACAATATTAATATTCTGGTACTGGAAAATCACCGTACATGAGATATATCACCATACACAAGCTACCATCATCTTTCATCACCATACAATTCATATCACTATACGTCTGACATCATCAACTACCTAATATCAGCATACTATAATTTACACAATATATAGTCCATATGCACTATTCATATGTCACCAAGCATAATGTAAACGTAGTTGTCCCTGCCTATGTTGTGATTTTTTTATTTAAATTAAAAACAAAACACCATAACAATTGCAATTTTAGAATTAGTGTGACCGTATACTCTCATCTATTTATTTATTATATATTATTTATTAAATGTTACTGCTGTTGACCCATGCCAAACATTAAAACATTTACATTATTTTATACTGGCACAGTGGTCGGATGTAATTTCAACACCTTCCAAATACATTACCAAGAATCCTTAACATATTTACACAGTCTGTCATGCCTTAATCTTTGTGTCAACCTAACATTACTACCTATACCCCGTTCCAGGCTAACATTTAAATTGGCCTTTATCTTACTGCTAGCGGGAGATGTTAATCTTAATCCTGGACCTGTGGTTAGGCACAACATTCGCCTGGCCACCACTAACATTCGTTCTATTCGTGAAAAAAATACCTCTGTTAGAGAACTTTTAATTTCCAAAGCAATATACATTCTTACTGTAACTGAGATCTGGCTAAGACCGCATGACACAGCTGCATGTATTGACGACATTTCCCCTCCTGGCTATATCTTCCACCATCGACCACGTCCAGTTGGACGAGGCGGTGGTGTTGGTTTACTTATCTCAATGTAAGCATGCATACCAGCCCTCAATATATCAGCTTTGAATCTATCTGCGTTAATATATCAAATTCGTGCTTCTGTGGGTTTTTCATTTGTATTTATCGCCCTCCAGGTCACCCAGCTAACTTCTTTGAACACTTCCAAGATCGTTTGGAAAATGTTGCAACCATGCACACATAATTTTACATTGTTGGCGATTTTTGTCTTCACCTGGATACACCATCTGCAACAACTACCACGTTTAATGATATCCTGGCATCACTTGACACAAAACAACATGTCAATTACCCAACACACATACATGGACATTGGCTCGATATCTTGATAACTCGTTCCTCTTGTAAAACATTCAGACACCCACAGTTGCAGATGACTTATCAGGCCATAACACAGTAATTGCAGATCTTAAAGTTCCTACAGACCCAGCCGTGTCCAAACACGTGTTCTACAGAGCCATTCACAGTATCAACTTTGCATCATTTATGACTGATATAATCATGTCCGACCTTGTCACATATCCTAAAGAACATGTATCAGACCTACACAAACAGTACCGTCAAATACTTAAGATATGGTTTGACACAAACATGCACCCATTAAATCCAAATCTGTGTCACAAAGGCCGCCAACTCCTTGGATGACCCTGGAAATAATCTAATCTAAACGGCGCCGTCGCTATCTGGAACGTGTTTGGTGTAAATATCGTTCATCCTTAGAGAGGTCACTCTACACAACGGCAATGTCATCTATGTAACCGTCAACTCTGCTACACAAAAACAGCTTTGGAAATGCATCATTCCGATCTTACACAGGCGGCCTGCTCCTTCTCTACCAACCCATGCATCAATCAAGTCATTGCGTAACTTATTTTCAAGTCAGTTTAAAGACGAAAACAGCCTCATATATTTCAACGTGGTACGGGATATCTGGCACAGCCCTGAGCTGGTTTACTTCATACCTTACTGATAGACGGCAAGCCATTAAAATAGGTAACTGCTTCTCAGATATGCTGCCCACCTCTTGTGGTGTCCCCCAGGGTGCTGTTTTGGGGCCGTTGCTCTTCACTCTGTATACAACACCACTAAGCTCTGTTATCCAGAGTCACAACCTTGATCATCACCTTTATGCAGATGACACACGAATCTATGTTTCTTTGGCAACAACAGATACTTGTCGCTCCCTATGCCAGCAGGGATTGTCTCCAAGATGAAGTAAATTAAAGCTAACGCAGATAAGACCGAATTTCTCATCATTTGTACCTCAACGCAGCGGGCAAAACTCTATGGCTTTATCCCCGACTCATATTTTGAGTCATAATATCACACCAGCCGCATCAGTTTTAAATCTCGTAGTGACGTTTGATGAAAACTTCAATTTCAAACAACATATATCGAAAACATGCCGTTGCTGTATTTACCATATCCGTGATCTTCGTCGTATTCGCCGGTTTATATCTCTTTCCGTTGCTAAAACCATGGTAACAGCTCTAGCAAGCAGCAGACTTGACTACTGCAATTTCTTCCTTTACAATACCGCAAACAAGGATATAGCAAAACTTCAGCGTGTCCAACATTGCTTAGCAAGTGTAGTCACGCTTTCTCCTCGTTTTTCTCGCTCAGTGCCGTTTCTAAAATCATTGCATCGGCTACCTGTGCACTATCGCATCATTTTCAAAACGTGTAAAATAGCCTAACAAGCACTTTCATCTACACAACCAGCATATCAAAATGCGATGCTAACTCCAGCAAGAAATTCCAGACAGCTACGCTCAACCAGTAGTAATCCTCTTTACATCCCTCGGGTAAAAACGAAAGCCGGGACCCGAGCTTTCTTGGTTGCCGCACAAACGGTGTGGAATTCGCTTCCTGCCAGTGTTAAATCAGATGATAATATAGTTTCATTCCGCCGATGTCTAAAATCCTATCTCTTTAATGCTGCCTATCCTCCTTAGCCTCCTAGCTTCTTCATCCATCCATTGGCGACTCACGCATTGTTTTCACGCATTGTTTTCGATTACGAGTTTGCTTAATCCATTGGCTTTGTCGCGCCACTGAGCTTGATCTTCGAGGATATTGGCGTGTAATAACCGGAAACCGAGTTCAATTCAAGTGACAATTATATTTATAGCAGTGTCACAGGTGTACGCCATTTGACAGTGCTCTGGAACAACATACATATCAGCCTAGCCGATATGTAACAACACATGGCTGGATTGTGGGTGTTATGATACAAACATGATATTTGGCACATGCTTAAATGTCATGATTACAACACTATTTGGATGTAGGGCCATCTCATATTTCGCCCTTTTTTCAAGATGGCCGCCGTAAACATATTTTCTCATATCTGAACACCTGATTCATGTAAATCAGTCGTATTTTTTTACCTAATATAGGTTTTCGGGGACCACCATTTCAAATATAATACTTACTACCTTCTCCGACATTCACATCCGCAATTTGTAAAGATGGCGGCCGCGAAGACTAATTATCCTATATATCATGACCTATTCCAGAGTTGTGAAAAAAATTGCATATGACCTTCGTTGACCTTCGTGTCTGCCATTTTGTCAAAATACGGCCGTTAAAACGTATTTGTTTCATACCTTTAAAATGCTTCAGTCAGAACCGCTACAATTGTGTCAAAATGTAAGTTTTTCAAGGTAGCAATTTTAACTGTGTTACGTATGACCTTCTCCAACGTCAACATCCGACATTTTCAAAGATGGCGCCTTTCAAATCAAATGTTCCACACATCTTAAGAACTAAACCACCTAGAGACATAACGTTGGTGTCAACATTAAGGTTTTATGTGCTCCTATTATAAATATGTTATTTATTTTTATTTCCAGACTTTCATATTAGCTTTTTTGTAAAGATGGTAACAAAATATGGAAAGGTTTTGCATTTAACCTTAAATTCCTCGACTGTTTTATGAAATGGCGGCCGTTAAAACGAATTTTGGCGTTCAATTTCGTCCGACTAATACCAATAATTATGATAGGTGATATTATTGTATTTCATATCATCAAAGGTTCAGCTGCTTATGATGTGGCTGCGAGGATGTCACGTGAAAGAATGAGAGGAAACGGCGCGTTTTGAATATAATTATGTTCTATTAGATGATAGAAATGCCGAGTGTATTAATAATAACATATATATGAGCCATTCTACAGTAAGTTGTATTTTCTTGTCCCAAGCTTTTCATTTTCAAGAACCGCTTAACACAAAAAAACGAATGCTGTTGTATGTTTGCTATAATCCCCCCCAATATGCTAAGTCACTACAATAACAGACATTCAGTCATTTGATAGGTTTGTTTCAATTTGACATGCTGGAATGTCTTGACCATAACGTGTCCTATCTAATATATTTGTACTTTAACCATTAATATTGTGTGTTTGCTTAACAGCAGCTTACTTCTGATGCTAATGCAGACTAATTGCATTTATTTAGCAATCATATTTTACCGGATATGTTAAAGGAAATGTCAATATTAAAAAAGATATTGAGTTTGACAGTTTGTCCCACGGATATTGTGTCTTAGCCATAACGTTTCAAGAACAGTGCCAATGCTCGAAATTGTTGAAACTGGTACAAACCATAACTGTTGCAGCAGTAACCTATTTTACTATCTTTTGTAAAAAACACATGTTTGGTGGCAATGTTTGTGATATACCTTGTCAAAATATTGCTTGTTTGACTGAAATTCGCCGCGTAGGTTTTCTACCTGTCTGAGCCATAACGTGCTAAATGTTATGTAACTTTCAATTTGTAAAAATATTGTCTGAGCCATAACGTCTTAGCCATAACAAAACAATATGTTATGGCTAAGACAACTTCGTTATGGCTAAGACAACATACTAAAATACAAAGAATTACAGTGTAAATTATATAGCTTAGTACAACAATTATATGTATAGAGTATAGTACAGTATGTACTATACTCTATACATATTCATAGATGCACATTACCACGCTCGTGTGTGCGCGCACGCATGCACGTACGCACGCACACACGTATGTACGCACGCACGCATACCGCACGCATACACACACGGTATCTGATATCATATAATATATATAAATATATATACACATATATATATATATAATTTATATATATAAATTGGATATATACGTGTATATACACCATGTATATACACCATGTATATATATATATATATATATATATATATATATATGTGTGTGTGTGTGTATGTATATATATATGTATATATTTTTGTCTTTCATTGTTGCTCATTGCCTTTTTCTTTCGTGCAATCTTCTTTCAGCAATCTGTACATACGCCATGCTTCATTACGTGAATGCCATATATGTTAGTGTATTTTATTATGTTTATCTTCACAATAGTATAGTAGTCAAGTGGGATCATAATATATATATATATATTATATATATATATATATATATATATATATTGTGTCCAGCTTTGTGTACTTTGGCTGCTACCCCGGAGACCGTAGACAATTGGTTGTGTCAACGGGAACGTTTGCTAGTCTTGCTGTACGACTGTACTAGCAGCCAGGAATTTGTCAATGGAGCGAGGAAGCAGTTCACACAAAAAGGTAGAGCTATTGTCCTCCGACACAAGCAGTACTTATCCAGCACACAAAGCGGGCTGCTCAACACGCCGGTCACTGTTGGGCACAGACGATGATCGCAACTTCGGAGCTTCCATCTCCATGTGAATGGGGGTGGAACAGGAACGTTAATGACGGCTGGACAACTCTTTCTTGATCGATACAAGTGAACGTGTCGTGAAGTGCCTCAAGAGAGGACTTCAATGCACACCTCCTCCTACAGTGGTGGACTGTGTGCTCGTAGCTTATGTGTGAGACAGTAAATTTTAGGACGTGTTGTAACTAGGAACTGTCACATTTTGCATAGGGCGTTTTGGTCATGGACAATGTCTAAACACTTATCATGTGATATATACACATGTGCTACATGCATATTGAACTGTCACACCGACGTAGTAGTTTTTTGCTGTTGAATTTGTCTGCTGACATGTCACAAAACAATGATGCTACCAATGTTATACTAATACACTGAGTTAAACCTGCAGATCGTTTTGAAGGTAAGATAACAATATAGAAATAGCAAGAAGGGAACGATTTGCGATACTCCTTTCTAGAATATAACCTAGCTAGTAAAATAGCCTGTAATGGTAACCATTACAGAATAAAACCGCCATTATTAGTCGCCATCTCGAAAACGACCGATACGAATGTCCGACAAGATCAAAAGCAGTATATTTAAAATAGCAGAACGTAAAACCTTAACGTTGACACCAACGGTATCTCACTACGTGGTTTATTCTTTTGAAGCGGTTCTGACTGAAGCATAGTAAAGGTATGGACACAATTCGCTTTACCGGCCATCATTTGATAAAAGGGCTGACTAGAAGGTCAACGAAGGTCATATGCAAACTATTTCACAACACTAAAATCGGCTGTCCACAGGCCTATATTGTGACAACAAAACTACCGCTCTATGTGGCGAAGGTCATGAGGCATAGGATCTTGGAGGCCGCCATCTTTAAAACTGGAGGATATGAATGTCGGAGAAGATCAAAAGAAATATATTTGAAATGATGGTCCCCGACAACGTATATTAGATACCAAAACGACTGATTTCCTTGAAATAGTTGTTAAGATATGAGAAAAGAGAAAACGGCCTTGAAAAATGGCCGCAAACGCCTTCAAGGGCGAAATCTGAGATGGCTCTATATCCAAATATTTTTGTAATCATAAAATCTAAGTGTGTGCCAAATGTCTTGCTTGTATCATAAAATGTACATTCATTCACATATCGGCTGGGCTATATAGGATTGGTGTCTTTGAATCAGTCCGCAAAAGTATACTTTGTTGCCATTATTACGTCAACAAAAAGTTCATTACTGTTGGCAATCAAAGACCACTTCCACACATATATATATATACTGTGTTGCAAAACGCATTAAGTTACAATGTGATAGTTACTACAAAGGAAGACTACTTCAAAGGGTATAGGTTTGCAGCTAAAATGGGAAACAGTCCCTTAGAAAATAGCTAATCCCAAGCGTGAAACAGGTATTCATAGCTAGTCAGGGTAGAATGATCGTTTTTCATAATCTTTAACTAACGGAAGTTAAATTATTTCCATGTTCTTACAATCCGGGTGACACACTCTTTGCAAGCATGACTAGTTACTTGCTACTCCTTGTCAGTGTTCAGTGACCGGTGGTAAGCACTCTCCAGGCTCGTCAGGCTGGCGGCACTGTACTCGCGGTCGATGCAACTTAAAGTAGCCCGCACACCGCGAAGACTCGCTCACGACGCGCTTGCGACGCAATCGTCGCAAGCGGGTCGTGAGCGAGTCTTCGCGATGTGCGGGGGTCCTCAAGACCGGCGCAAGGTGTTGCGAGGGCGTCGTGAGCGTGTCGTGAGCGCGTCGTGAGGGCGTCGCAAGCGAGTCTTGAGGATTAAACATGTTTGATTTTTCGGAAGCGTCTTGAGATGTTTTGACTTCGTTTTGACCGTGCCTCGATCACATTTGCCAATGAGGAGCGAGCCTGGAGTCACGTGATACTTCGTACAAAGCTGAATATGGCCGATACTTGGTCAGAGGAAGTTGAGGCTCGCTTAATAATATCTTGGCAAAAAGTCCCGCTATTATATGACGTAGCTGATAAGCACTATCTGAGTAATGTTTTAAAAGAAAGTGCATTTCGGGAATATATGTTACACACACACACACACACACACACACACACACACACACACACACACACACACACACACACACACACACACACACACACACACACACACACACACACACACACACACACACACACACACACACACACACACACACACACACACACACACACACACACACACACACACACACACACACACACACACACACACACACACACACACACACACACACACACACACACACACACACACACACACACACACACACACACACACACACACACACACACACACACACACACACACACACACACACACACACACACACACACACACACACACACACACACACACACACACACACACACACACACACACACACACACACACACACACACACACACACACACACACACACACACACACACACACACACACACACACACACACACACACACACACACACACACACACACACACACACACACACACACACACACACACACACACACACACACACACACACACACACACACACACACACACACACACACACACACACACACACACACACACACACACACACACACACACACACACACACACACACACACACACACACACACACACACACACACACACACACACACACACACACACACACACACACACACACACACACACACACACACACACACACACACACACACACACACACACACACACATATCATACATAACTATAAAACTAGTTCAAATATTTTGTTTTAATGTTTGCCAAATGTTACCAAGAATAAACTGTATAAAATCTCTTGTTTTCAACATAATGCCATAATTGTGGTTTATATGTCGATAATTTGTGTTCTTTTTTTCGTATGTGTTGTTCGACAATACTACGAATATACTCAAAGGTATTGAAATCCATGCAAACAATATTCGCATAATACGCAGGATCGGAGAGCTGAAAATAAATCATTATATTCAATTAAATAATAACATATATTATAGCACATTATAATTACGGTATAGGAAAACGCAGTGGTTAAAGTATGGAAGTATTGCAACACGAACTATTGTCTATACGGTAATCTACCAACAAGAATCAAAACAACAAGGTTAAACTACATACCTGCAATACTTTAACAAGATTTGGATACGCGCCCATTGCACATCTTCTAGCCATGAATGGGCGCACCCAGAACCGTCTATCATTTGGACTTCGTCTTCGTCTTCTACTAAAGCAAGCAGTAGCAGACGAATTGCTCTTTTTTTCTTATTACCTGCCATTTTGCTTTCCACGTTGGCCACATGAACGCAATCGTCTCGTCTTTAGTGCGTCGTAGCGAGTCTTCGCGGTGTGCGGGCAAATCAACCAAAGACTCGCTCACGACTCGCTCAAGACTCGACCTCAAGACTCGCTAAAGACGCGGTCAAGACGCATCGAAAACGCGTCTCAAGCGCGTCGGAGGAGCAAGTTGTGCAGGCTGCGACGTAGACAGTGCATCTTCGAGGCGTCGGACTGGAGACTTAGCAGCACCTCATCGAAGACGCCGCTGCTGTAAAGAAGGAAGATGCAGTAGAGCCGGTTCGTCGGTGATTTCAAGAAAGTCACAATACGCCCGAAACGACTGTCGTCTTCCCATGTGCTGTTTATTCGGCTTGAAAAAGGCTTTCAGTGGGTCCCAGTTCTTCAGAAGGCGCTCGAGACAGCGGCCGATACTGAGCCAGCGGGTGGACACATGCTTCAGCATATTCTGCTGGTCAACTTAAAGTTCCGCCTGGAACTAACTGAAGCGGTGCTGTCTGATTGAGCTATGTCGGAAGTACAAAAACACGTCGACCAAGATGGCCGACGCAGATATTGACAGGCTATCGGCCCCCGTCTCGCATATATGTGGACAAGGTGTAACGTGCAGGCGGCAAGAGCAATGTTGTTGTGTCTCTTCTTGCAGAAAGCGAACACTCCCTTTTCCTTTCCAGTCATAACGTAGGCGTTGTCACAGCCAAGAGCGAGACATTCTCCCAGGGAACACGATACTTCGCAAACTCTTCATCGATAAGCTTGAAGATGGCGTCCCCTGTTGCCGGTCCTCTGGACACAGGCACTGAAAACACGTCTGAACACACTTCCAGTGTAGTTGGCAGCACCGTCCTAACAACAAGTGGAAACTGCTTGCTCCCGCCATCGTCACTTCCGCCCGTCGATAGGGTGGACGGGCTTGCCCGCATGCGTTCTGCTAGACAGTTCTTCGTATTTCCCGCCATCTCATTGATTAGCGTTGTCACTTTGCTGCGTCCATAGTGGAATTTCCGTGCAATAGCGGAATCTGGAACCATCACCTTTACGGCTCAAGTAAATGTGTCCGCTGCGGCAATTGGCAGGTTCAGTTCTGCCAACAAGCCTGACATCACTGCTTCAGCCTTCGTCACTTTGCCCACGATATCGTCCTCTTTCGCAAAATACCCACGTATCGGCTGTGATGACCTGGCCAACTACACTTATTCTTGATGCTTTTTGAGGCAACATGGCGACGGCAGTCATCAAGACCCCCGTGTGCGATCGCACACATCAGCAAAGCACAAAATGCACGCCGCGCTTCTTTGGTGCTGTTAACACGGGCCATGTCTCCGTGTAATTCGTGTTGTACGTCTTTCGGAAAGTCATCAGTTATTCTTGTTATATGGTGGTGGGATGGCATCATCATGTTTAGCAAACTTGGAATCGAGATGTTGGGATGGTGTTTCCCCACCACTTTCGCGAACTGGGATTTCCCTCAACATTGTTGTTTGTTTATTTGTCAGTTTCTGTGTAGACATTCCACATGTCCGTGGAGATCTTTGAATCATCATCAAACCACATCTCCACAAAGTACTTGTTAAAAGTTATCCGTTGTGGAATCGTTGAGAGACTTTTTTTATAATATGTTTATGTTGATGCAAATTGCGATCGCCAAGATCGTGCGGGGAGTGTGACTGTTTTAAGAGCACGGCAATGAAAAGCACTGACCAAGTACCCTGGGTCAACCACCATTTCACACATACCAATTAGACGACCTCAAAGCGAAGCAGACGAAGGGAAATGTATACGAGTGATGTCAAACATGACCAAGAAAGTGGTGCATGCGATTGGTATATACTCCAACAGGAACATTAGTCGCGATACTGCAAACCTGCGCTTCGACGGGGTTAGTGACACCGACGGCAAGACATAAGAACATTCAAGGAGAAGGGGCGGAGAGCAATGTAGTCAGCTCTTGAACTTACCAAAGCACAAGTGCACACTATTGACATCGAGCATACACATCGGCCTTGCAGCACGGACAAGAACGAGACCCATCGTTGTCAAGCTCAAGACATACGAGGATCGCGAGTTAGTGCTTCAGCTGACAAAGAACAGACAGCCCTCATGGTATTTAGGAATGACGATTCCTTTCAGAGGAAGAATGACCTGGTGCCCAACATGACAATTTCATGTGAGGAAAGGACTACAGCTGAGGCCTCGCTGTCGTTTGATAAACTGGTGCTAAGGGAACGGCTTGCAAATCGTTGCAAATCGTGATCAGACAGAAAGTGCATGTGGGATATAATAACTGACATTGGTTCTATTTAATTATGGCATCAAACACACGATACCATAATGATATGGTTGATGACTATTTTGAAAACATTTGAAATAGTTAAGTACACGTAATCAATTCAATGCTGGTTATATGTATATGTCAAATAGTAAGATTAACAAATGCCCATATGATGACAGTTTCTCACTCATACATGCAAATGTCACCATAAAAATGTTTAATAGATTAACATTTAGGCCTATTGCAATGTAAAACAAACCGAGTCAACTCGTTCCATGGTGATATTTTCATCAATGGATTATTTCCTTTGCTCTCCAAGTCAACATGACTATAATAAGCACGACTGCTACAATAATATATAACACTTTCTGTTCTGAGCTGAGTAAAATGATCATGTGCCGTTTTGTCTGATGTGATAATAACATTGATATGGTAATTAATGATGATCCAATTGACCCAACTTTCATATATTGTTGTTTGCATGAGTTTTCTGTGGAGAATATCTAATGTTGATATACAAGAGTTTAAAATGGCTTCATATCTATGATAATAGCACCTGTATTGTGATTCTCTATTACTTTAAAAAAAATCTTACGTGTTGGGGTTGCAGCATGCCTCAGCCAATCGTGACACCGCATATATGAGGCTGTCTTTCCCAACATACTGGTTTCTATTTTAAGTGTAACCATAATAGTTTAGAATAAGTGAAGCAACTGCTGATCAAAGTAAAAGAAACATAAAATGCTTAACAAACAACAATAATTAAAAACATTATATTGTGTCTCAAGTTCAGAGGCACAACAAACAAATTCATTTGGCTAGTCATACACGGAGAGGGGCAAAACGTATCAGGAACTTATCATTTTAAAAGGCATATTAAGCTGTGTGTATTTCCTCAAGCAGTGACCAAATTAGGAGGTGCTAGAATAATTTCATGTTTTAAATGAAAAATCTATGAAAATGCTCTAAACAATGGATACTAATTACAATGTAGGGGTCAGAGGCATGTCCACACACCCTAACACAGATGCAATGCATAATATCTGACTACTGAAATCATGTCATACAGATATTTGATTGGATTTGCCTAAATAAATAGTTATGAAATTTAACGGTTTTAAAAAGTGATGTAATTATAGTGATGCACTCTCATGTATACGATAACAACTGTGAAGCGTAATAATGTTCTCAAGCAATACTTAACTGTATCTTACTGCAGTTGACATTGAGGGAACAAAGAGTATTTTCATTAGTAGCATTTTTCATTTGAACCATTTGAAAATGCCACGTGTTGTATACTTGAGGCGTGTCAACTCTCAACAATGGGGATTACATTCTGGTCAAGTTCCCAAGAGACAATGTGTAGTATGCTGTACTGGGAACATGGTGCATTGCTCGACCTTTAACTGTGTTAATTATGGTATTATGTTGGTATGTTCACACCGACAAATGCAGTAAATATGTTTTCAAATGATCATTTAATTTATTTGAGAAAACCATTTATTTGTGAGCATTTATCTTCTGATGATTTTGTTTTAGAATACCTACCCAGTAATTAAGAGAGGACTATTATTGTATTAATGTGATCCCTTAATGTGTTGATGTGATTTTTTAATCAGTGCTGCAATTTTAGAAATCCATAAAAAATTGAGATCATTTTTTATTATCCTTTAATTTGTTTAAACTGTCAGCTCGTCATTGCGTTAATGACTTCAAGCTGACCTTATAAAAAAAATTAGAAGAACCATGCCTTACTATGAGATGTACCCTAATTGATGTAACTTTTTGAAGGACAATTTATTTTATAAGACAAACAGTTAACACTATGAAATGCCATCTTAATGACTAATGTTAGATTATTCCTTAAAACTGCTTTTTATATACATCATTAATATTAATCATAATTACTGTTTTCATAAGAATGACATCCAGTGAGACTGCACTTAACAATTAGGTCTTTAGTTTCTCAACTGCTCCAGTTTATGAAAATAAATATTATTATTATTAGTTTGAAATTACACATTATGCTTAAGTTTGTATTTTTAATATCAATCATTAACATTGTATTTTGCCATTTAACATATTGTTTGAGAATATACTGTACCCATACATTTCATAAAATAATAATCAGATGTTTCATTTGTATACCGGTTTAATGGTTCCTGACAATTAGTTTGAGATGTAAGTAGATTGTTCCTTTCATTTATTGAGGTGATCTTCTTAATCACCTCCCCTTGCTGTCACATGTTTTGATTAATTCCTATTATTTATTGATATGACATTACTATGAATATGCATGATTGTGTCTTATACAGATAGCATATGCACTATCCAAACTAGAAACTCCCTTTAAGTATACTTTCAGCAGACATCAACATGACCAGCTGTTATGAGGGTCATGTACTTGGCCACCAATACATGTTAAGTGGTTTATTGTTGATATTAATTCTAACATCAGCCATCTTGGCAATGGCCTGATGAGTGCCAATTAACACAAATTGACATTTCTATACATTAAGACAACGTTTGTAAACATCAAAATACTGCTTGACTTTGCATAAATCATTGGATTGTAACTGAATCAAACACACTGGTTTTGCGGCTGAATTTAGTTCAGTGTCAGTGACTGTGGCAGGTCATTTAGGTAAAGCAAGAGCAGCAGTGGGCCTAAGACTGACCCTTGAGACACCCTAATATTCACTGGCCACGGATCAGACACGTGGCCCTCCAGTGACACTGACCGAGATCTACCAGTGAGATAACTCGAGGACCATTTATGTTAAGTGCAGTTAATCCCAAAACCTTTAAGTTTTAATAAGCGTCATGTGAGAATGACAACGAGGTCGCGGTAAGGCTGTGAATGTCATTGTTGTCATCCTCATTGTGGCAATAATAAAGATGACCATCTTCATTTTTGTCATCATAATCATAATTGTCAAAATCATCATCATCTCCAACTAAGACAACATATTAATTTCCTTAATCATCCTGGTCTCCCGTCGTCATTGTCTTTTATCACATTCATCATCGTTGTGTTAGCATCATTATTAGCATTAACATTACCATCATCATAATCATCATAGCTATCGTCATCATCAAAGTGCCCCATAATTGTCGACATTCCTGTGTCATCGAAGTCGTTACTCATACTCATCATCACTGTCTTCATAGTCAGTGCCAACATCATCAACACTATTTCGTCGTTATTAACTTACAAATTGTTATTATATTACCAGTTGATTATTACATTACCATTAACTATATTAGACTACCTGCTGATCATCACATTACTGATTGATTACAACACCACCATCGTCATTATTAACTTAGTAATTTGTATTACACTACGAATCAATTTATTACATAAGCTGCTGATTATTAGAATAACAGTTAATTTATACATTACCAGTTAATCATTATAAAACTGGTTGTTACATACTAGAACTTGATATTAGTTAGCCATATAGACACTTTGTTAACATCATGTGAAGGCTATTTACTGTTACTACATTAAAAGAATATATCCGCAAACGATACAAATACAACTTACTTGACTTCTGTTACAGGGCATGCTTCTTGTCGGAGCACCCATGACAGCGCTCCCATTTCTGTCGGGTATATCGTCTTGTCCTCTAGTGTGATCTCGTTTGGGATGAGACACACAAGAGCACCGTCTTGGGTCTCGTGTAACAGATTGATGAACTTCAGCACGTCATCTTCCAGTATCTGTGACAGCTTCTTGAGTAGGGTTCGGAGATTCAGTGTAACCTCTCGAGACAACAGCTGACGTCTGTAATGAGCAAGTTTCTCATCGCCACACAGCCCCAGAATGAACATCAAGACCACCTCATGGACGAGGACTGAGGCTTTATCCTGAAATAGTCTCATGATATCATCATCTGACCCCTGAAGGAGACCGATCGCTGAGAAGTACTCCTGAAGACTCAGGTGGTTAAATGACCAACATCTCTTGACCTGTCCAGGACGTCTGTCTCTCTTGTGTGACTGTGTCACGACACCGCACTGCATGTCATCAGTACTACCCTCATCCAGACCAACACCCTTCAGATCGTCTTTGTAAAAGACAATTCTCAGTGGGCGTGTCATCATAGACTCTTTGGCCATGTCTGCGTACTTCCTGTATGCTTCCTTCACGACCTCAAGTACTTCGTCCTCATCGATATCCTTGTCTTCCTTCTTCAACCGTGGCTGAAGCTTCCTAGCCGAGTTCGTTGTTGCTGTTACGTACAACTGCGTCATGGTCGCTATGACTTCTTCATCTTCCTTGCTCCTCCTTGTGTGCACATCTTCCAGGGATTCACAAACAAACCCACAGAGAATGGGAATGTAGCAGAGCGTCATCAGAGTCATGTTTTCTTCGAGGTTCTTCATGATGAACGGGTGCAGCCCTTCCTTGCCTTCAGAAAATATCCTGACGTAGTTGTGGATGCTTTCTCTCGGAAACCCGTAAAGTTCCACGGTTCGCTCAAACGCTTTCGTTGGCAGTTCCCGAGATGGTCGTGATGTGACCAAGACCTTAGCACCAGGTAATAGGGTGTTGCCCACAAGACCTGAGAGCAACACTAACAGCTCCATTGGTGCATTACGATCTGGGACACGCTGTGGTTGATACTTGAAGTCACGTACTTCATCAAGCCCGTCTGCCAAAATCAGAGAAGAGCTGCTGTGTTGAGAAATGTAATCTGAGAAAGCAGCGGGATCAACAGTAGACAGTGGCAGTCCACTCAGTAACAACTGACTGAGGGTCCATTTACCCTCAAGTAGATCCCTCAGTGTAACCACAAAAATATGGCCGAAGACATCCGCCCAAAGCTTCCCGGCCGCCCACTCACTGGCAATTCTCTTCACGATGGTAGACTTTCCCACCCCGGCTTTACCACGTAGAAGTAGTATATTGGGTGGGACTTCGTCTCTTTGCTTCTTGTCAAACAGCTCTGACAACAACACCTTTTGACTCCCTTGCAGACGTCTTTCCATTTCAGCGACATCCCGGTGAAGCAGGGTCTCTGGGAGAACCTCTGTGTCGTATTCCTGCAGGCGCAGATCCACGTATACCTTGTTCAGTGGTGAGCGTTTGTCGTTGTCGAGTACCATGTCTTTGTAGCATTCTTGTAATGCTTCCTTCAGTCGACCTGTACAATAGAAATGGTATATATATATATATATATATATATATATATATATATATATATATATATATATATATATATATATATATATGTGATTGTGTGCGCTTCGGCTGCCACCGGTAATGTTGTCCTAAGACATTTGTTATTATTTCAAGTTATGAGCTATACTGTTCTTCGATTTTACATCATACGTCAAGTCGTCAAGGTGAATGTTTCTGAATTAGAACAACGTCATACCTGAGAAAGAGACATTTGTGGTTCTTGGATTTTACTGATGACGTCGTTCTTTACAGGAGCTACCTCCACAGTGCTTCGCTGCGTAACTTGACTTAGGCGTGGTTGTTTAAAAATAATATAATATCAAAGGTGAATTGTTTTCTAAAACTTTATTGTAGAGTTAGTTTGTATAATATCTAGTTTCTGTGCGCGATCTTAGCCTAAGCCAGATTTCGCTAAGCTTCGTTTATCCAAATCAAAGTTCGTGTTTATCTCGTTTGGTAGCACAACCGTGGCATCTGTCTGTTTCCGGTAATCCACTACGTCAATTAAGACGACCATGTCTCCCTACTTTACCTACGGCTACGCGTAAAAAAAACATCCTAGAGTATTTTTATAGTGTGTTTAATTATTTATGAAACTAGTTTAATAATAATATCATTAATATAAATAATTATTCGAGCGCGATGCGCAAGCTTTGTTTATCCGGGTTCCGTTTGGTGGCGCTGGTTTGCTGTTTGGTGGCGTCACCGTTAACCGTATACGATTCTCTCAACCAATACGAACGACAACATGTCACAACGTTCCTCGCCAATTTGGATATTTTTTTTCACAAAGAGTTCTATGTCAGAAGCGTCCCAAACATAGCGGGGAAAACACAACGAATTTGCCGAAACGTCGCAGTTACTCGAGAATGTGTTCTATCAAAATGTTCGACAATGATCATGCCGAATTAGTTACAGTTGAAGTGAATCGCCATCGGTTGCCGAATCTACTGCAGCGGCCACAGCGTCAAAAAGTGACATACACGATGTGACTGATTGACGATGACGATATGCTTACTGCATCTACTGTCACTGACACTGGCCAAACATGTTCACCACCGGCAAAGGCAGAGCCAGAGGCAGAGGAAGAAACCGACCTGTTCTTGATAACAGTTGCAAAAACATCATGGGGCTTGTTATGTGTACTTGATAACGTGGTAATAAAGGTTTTTTATTCAAACATATTGGTGAGAACTGGGAAGTACAATTGCAATTTTAATTAATGTTTTGTCTACTATTAATTAGTGTTATTTTTTTGTAATTATCTATATACAAATTTGAAGTTAAATCACAATTATTTTTATAAAACAATTAATAAATAAAACAGTTATAACAGTGAGTGTTCAGCTCTGCTGGAACTATTATAAGTGATAGTTATGTTTAACAATAACATTACTTGTATGTTTTGTTTCAGGTGTACATGTTGATGGTAAATATAGGAGACACGTTGACTTGAAATTAATCTGCTAGATAGTGTATTTGCAAACAGCTCGGGTGAAGTATTGTTATTAATTAAAAATAATTCAGTGCACTTAATTAATTAATGTGTCACTTTTTAATTTGTTAATATTATATTACAATTACTTTTTAGTTTTACAGCAGTAATCAATTATATTGTAACAGTTACAACTATTGTTTGTTTACTTAAATAAAATGAAAATTGCATATCATATTAATCATTGTTTGTATGACTATTTTCACAATTATCACATACCTCCGGTACTTCCCCACAAGCGCAACATTGTGTGTTTTTCTATAGCATTCGTCTAAGTGGATAGTGTGTTTATTTGGAGATCTCTACTGTGCTGAATTAGACTTACAACATAAATTGCGAGTATCGAATACAAATCTGGTATCGATATCGAAGAATTCTGTATCGAACCAGCACTACTTCTGTTGCATATTGTTCTTCTCCTGGGAACTGTGTTGTATATGGATATTAGACTTACAGCGTAAGTATCGAACACAATTCAGGTATCGCGCTATGTGTTGATAACTATTTATTGGAGGCCCCCGTTGGAAGCCATGTGTTCGAATCGAGCGTTGGGTGTTACGCACGCAGCCCTGACTTTCATAAGGTGCATGTTCTGGGAACACAGAACATCGCCGATCCTCTCTCACACTTGATAGATGGCAAAACCGGACCATCAGAACACAAAAATGAAGTTGAGCAGTATGTCTTATTGGTGACAATCAATGCGATGCCGATAGCAATGAATACTTGTGATGTGGACGCAGCCCCGAGAGTAGAGTCGGACGGTAGGAATGTCACAGAAACATCACACGACAGCATAATGAGCCGTGAATTCGGAGTCGTTGAGACGCCTTCGAATGCCGAGAACCCACCCAATACATTCACATCAACTTGACAATCACCGCTACGTGAGAGACGGGTGACATGGATGCCAAAGAAGTATGACGACTGTGACATGAATTATGTTGTACTTGCAGTGAAGTCACTACACCAGACTATAGTGATTGTGCAAGAGGAAAGAATAATCCCCAGAACATATGCAGTCAAGCTCAACCTTGTTTAAAAGTAAAGTAGTTCATTTAAATAGTTTATTGCTAATACATTAGTATAATTCGCTGTGATAATTTGTGTACTGACATTTGGACAATAGTAGAAGCATTATGAAAAGTAATTCAAAACGGGTGGGTTGTAGTATATTAGTGTATGAAGTACACCCTTGGAAACGTGATACTCTAGGTATCCAGGAAAGGGCATGCGCACAATGTGTGACGCAAGCATGTATGCATGCATGTATGGATACAAGCATAATATGATATGGATGCAAGCATATATGTAGAACGTATGTCCATATGTACCTACGTATGTAGGTACTTAAGCATGCACACATACACGTACATATGTATGCATGTACGTACATATAAGTTAGGGGTCCATACTGAAATAAACGAGTGTTAAATGTACCTGTATATTATTACTATTGACGTTTCGACTTTATGCTTGGAGTGACTCCCGAGAATGATCAAATTTAAAACGAGGCTGCGTTAACGACGCGTGTGACTACCTAGTCTCGATTAACGGACTGTCGGTCGGCTGCGGAACTACGCCGAGAAGACAGTCTGGTTACTTACTCGGCTTCTGTTTGTTTATCCGCGTGATCTGTACAATGCTGCCACCTTACGGACACCGCCGTAATTTATATATTTATAAACAACTGCAAATTTGTATTTCTATTTATTTTGTGTTAATATAAGTTTAATTTTGAATAGTTTAATAATACAGCATTATTTGATAAAACTAATTTGTCTGCTATCCGTGTGGGGCTAGACAATGCTGCCACCTCACGGATACTGGTTAATCCTGCCGTAATTCTTATTTTATAAACAACACATTTTTTTTTACTTACTTTGTGTTAATATTAGTTCAATGTTGAATACTTTTCATATTATATCATTATCTTTTAAAAATATATCGTTTTATATGTTTTATGGCAACACCAGTTATTACTGCTAGCGTGTCAGGCAAGAATGTTAGCATTTGACAGCGCGTTTGACATTGCGACCTGGCAGGCGGGAGCGTCGTCGGATCGAGGAATACACAAAACCAACCAGCACGCGCGCGAAGTGAACTGAGCGAACTGACCTATATAAAAACATTACGCGCTTTTTTTCTGGCGTAAACAAGATCGTTAGAATCTAGGTGGAAAACTGTATTAGTAGAATGCGAGGGTAAATAGCCGAAAATAGGATATTGTTTCGAATATGAGGCAGTGCTAATAATTATTATCACATGCATTTAAAACATAATTTATTTCCATTTATTTAGTTACAAATTTATTATTTTCGCGAGTAATTAACCTCACTTGCTATTAATTATGCATTTAAAACATGTATTTATTATGCAGTTTTATCAGTTGCATTGTGTGCATATGAAGAGTGTATAACTTATAGCACTGCAGCTTGCTATATACAACTATAAGTGTGCGATGCAAATCCTCAATGTTTTACAATAGCAATATATTTGTGGAACAAAACCAATGGCAGTGAAGTGAACTTGTTTGTGCTTCATTGAAATACTGTTCACCCATACAGTAAGTGTGTTTTTATTGTTTTACAGCAACTGTGCTGTATAATTATTGTATACACTTTATTGCTTGTATTGGCAGATAATTTGCCTCTGTCGTATTTTTTGTTCATGGCACTACAATATATATTTACTCACTATACGACTAGGAGTCACTATGACATGTTTATGTTTATTTGTCAGGTTATATAAAATATACGTTCACATTGTACTTTACAAGCTAGTCTTGTTTAAAGTAATGTTCAGTTGAATGACGTCATAAATATATTACATTTAATTTAGTACGGTCTAGAATTGCACTTTCGTGACCATTATCTGGCTACTAAGGTTTGACAATTGATTTATCTTCTATGGACCATTTAAAACAGATTTAGCCCCGCGGTCCGTCAAATAATTGCTGGAATGTTTCGCTAGAGGGCCAAATCCAAAATGGCCGCTGTCACCTTCTCGAAATAATAACGTTTGAAGCAAAGCGCAAAAAATCACGTATGAATACACTTTTTCGGCTAGGTCGTCCACAATAATTCAGATTCTGACATCAGTTTGACGCATGGCATCATTTTGACCCATAAATCTAAGATGGCCGCAATCTGGTAGAATGAAAACGTAACTGTTGCACCAGAGCAGCTAGAAGCATGTATGAAGACACTTTTTTATGTATGTCAACCACGAGGATTCCGATTCTGACAACAGTATCAGTCAAAGATGGCTACCATCCGGTAGAGCGAAAGCATATCTTGAACGAGAAGGGAAGATGTGTGCTTTTGGAGTTTGCACTGATACATTATGTAAGTAAATAGAAAAAACAATGCTTGTAAACTATAGTCAGTGAACAAAACCCATTTTACCTTGGTGTTGCTGTAATTTATGCAAACTACCTCCATAAGGATATGTTGTAGTAAAAATAGTTGTTGAATTTATGACAAGAGGATTACTTATTCGTTAAGACAAGCTCTTAAAACATGTCAACAAAAATAATGTTACCCTGAACATTGTGACATTTGGCCATTTTATTTAGACAAATGGCACCATACCAATTAAAACAGATTTAGATGTAACAAATTACGCGTTCATGTTATACTACACATTGTTACGACATTGCGACATAGCTGATTAATCAATATTTAATTGAGAAATATGATCAGCCCGAATCAGAGCATTCTGACTAACTACATTCGGAATCATCAGATTAAAATAAATCCCCCTCCTCCTCTGTATATCAACAGCAGCGTGTTTATGGTCTGCCAATTTCATGTGTGTTCGGGACATGTGCCTTATCCTGCACGCGCAGGTCTCGCTCGTCGTCTTTAGTCGAGGGTGCTGCGTCGTACGGGTCCTTCACTCAGATGGTACGGTCAGCATCGCCATGGCGGGCAAGGATGATGGATGACACCTTGTGCACGTAGTCCGATCACTTGTATGGGGTGCAATCTTGCGTCAGCCGATCTTCTTCTGTTAGAGTTGCCATACTCCAAATCATGCCCATGCCAACGAGAGCGACGTAGGGTTCATGCAGGTCTGCACATAGTAGAGGGAGAGAGCGAGAGAGCGAGTGGGAGAGAGAGAGAGCTGTTGGGTTAGCTTGCTCTTTTGAGTCTTCCTGTATGTACCGGTGGAGTTCAATAAGGGTATACATTCCTCGACAACACGATGTTCCAGCAACTGGGGCAGGCCCAAACGTTGACTGACCTCAAGCAAGTTGACCACTGCCTTGAGGCATGGCTGACTGTAGGGTGCGGAGGGTGGGTGAGGCCGGGTCGAACGGGAGGGAATCGAACTCATGCATGCTTGGATACAGTTTTGCACGCACTGCTTATCGTTTCGGATCCTTTTTGGGCCGCACTCCATGTACTTCGTCTTGGTATCTTTTCGATTGGCCAGGACGTTGTGAGCCGCCCGGATCAGGACCACATTGTTTACATTTCTGGAGTGCACCAGCAGCTGCTTCTCATTCTGGAGGATGGAGAGTCAGCAGACTTCAGCAGGGTAATGAGGACGTACACATGCGCTTAGTGGCGATGGTGATAGTCATCCACGATGTCCTACACAACTGACGTGTTGTGCCGTTGACTGCTCCATATTCAAGCCAGCGTGAAACCCGTTATAGGAAAGGATAGACTGCTCGGCTACATCAGAGCGGTCACTGTTCACATCCGCGCAAGGGCATGAACTTGGGCTGAGGCTCTGTACATGAGGAGAACGTAGCGGGCATAGGGCGTGTGGGAGGCACATCGCGTTGGATGTTTCACTATGGTGTGACTGCCTGCATCTCAGACGCCTTCTCAGTCAGCGCCTGCGACACCGTCTTGGCGTCTTTGATGCGCGCGTGCTCATCCTGGATGTTTGCCTCGTACTCCTGAACAAGACCTTCTAGACGCTGCAGAAACATCCAGTTATAGCTGTGAGCAATTAATTAACCTAAAAAGCAAGTATGCTTTATTAACACAAATTAGACCTTCGTTGTAGTAAACAAGAGATTTGTACCCTCGTTAAAAAGCCAACCAATATGGCACTCATCCCAAAAGGAGCTAACTTCTAGAACCATTATTCATCATGTCCGGCAGCGGGATTCTCGCTCCCTTTATATTAGTTGGGTCCAGAATTTCAATTCCATTATACATTACCTTGAAGATGACCCTTAAATGGCCTTGACCTTAATTAGATATGTCACCTTCATAAATTACATCAGCGCATCGATTTAGCCGAAATAATGTGTCTTGGTCAACGTACCCCCAAAACACGACTTCATACATACTCCTATGTGCACTGGATCAAAAGTTATGTTTTCTTTCAACCAGATGGCGGCCGTCTTGGATTTATGGGTCTAAATGTTGTTATAATGTGAAAGTGATGTCAGAATCGGAATCCTCGTAGTCGTTGTCCCGAAAATTGTCGTCATACATGCTTCTAGGTGACCTGGTTCAAAAGTTAAGTTTTAAATCTAGCAGATGGCGGCCATCTTGGATTTATGGGTCAAAATGATGTCATAGCGTTAAACTGATGCCAGAATCTGAATCCTCGTGGACGACCTACCAAAAAAAGTGTATTCATATGTGATTTTTGGAGCTTTGGTTCAAACGTTATTATTTCGAGAAGGTGACAGCGGCCATTTTGGAGATAGCCCTCTGGCGAAAAATGCCAGCACTTTTTTGAGGGACCGGGGGGCTAAATCTATTTTAAATGGTCCATAGAAGTCAAATCAATCGTCAAACCTTCGTAGCCAGAGAATGGTCACGAAACTGCAATTCAAGACCTTACTAATTGTGTCGCATCTTGTTCTGATGGGTGGATACAACTTCCAAGTAAAGGGGTTTTAGGGCGAGGACATGTGCGCATGCACGTACCGCTTTCCCCTTGTCTTTCTACACATGGACGTAAACACATTGCATTATGTGCTGCACTGCTGGTAGCAAGAGGAAGTGCGCCTACGTCAGTTGGGATTATAGGCGCCTTGTTCTTCACTGTGTTTCGTGGTGCATGTATATCTCGTTGTTTCAATTGTATTATTGTCGGGGTGGCTTCTGGCCCCCACATTTAAGGGCATTTGCTTTACTTATCTAGGCCAACGGCAATGCTCATATTCTTGTATAGTATCATTAGTATGTCACTTCTCTTTATTTGCATAATTAAAGGGCATTATCATTTTCCACCCACATTTGTGTCTGTTCTTTCATGCTATATCACGTTCCTTAAACTGAGCAAAGCACAGCAGTCTCCCATTACTTTCATTTAGCACAGTGCCGGTGAGCCAAAAAGCTGTTTACATGTTTTTTCTTCAATTAATGTTGTTGTATGTTCACATATACTTTACAAGCTAGCCTTGTGCAAACTATTTTATTGTTTAATTTTATTTATTTTATATTTTCATGTATGAAAATGATTGGGCATGATTGAAAGAATAAAAAACAAAAACAATTATGTAGTTAAAATGGAAATAAAGATTATTTTCAATGCATGTCATCATAATGATTAGCAAGTTTACAAAAGAGATTCCGAAAATAAATGTTTTGGTAATAAAAATGGCAATATATGTTTTAAATGCGTGTCATAATTATTAGCAAGTGAGATTAATTAATTGCGAAAATGTCTGTAATACAATGGAATTTAATTTACAATGGTTTCAAATGCATGTGATACTAATTATAAGCACTGCCTCATAATCGAAACAATATCCTCACGTCGGCTATTTAGCCTCGCATTCTACTAATGCACTTGTCCATCGAGATTCTAACGATCTTGTATGCGGCAGAAAAACAGCGCATAATGTTTGTATACAGGTCAGTTCGCTCAGTTCACTTTGCGCGCGTGCTGGTTGGTTTTGTGTATTCCTCGATCCGACGACGCTCCCGCCTGCCAGGTCGCACTGTCAAACGCACGTGGCGCGTGTTTACTTCGGTTACTTCCAGCAACCAATCGCAACGCAGATACGGTTACGCCTAGCCACAGGCCGTCTGAATTATATGACAGTATTATTGTCACTGACAGTGACATCCTGTAACACAGCCCCACAACAGTGCTTTTTATTTATGTATTCTTGTAATTGTTAATCTAAACTGGTGTACTTCGATTTATTATTATTCAGCATGTATTATTTTATTATGGTGAGTATGCCGATGAAGTTGCTTCTGAATATTGATTTACAATTTGTTTTACATGTGTAACAATGGTTGACAGTATTGTTTCAGTATTTATTATAAACAATTTTTTTTACATACCATAGATCGTACATAATGACTGCATCATTTACTTGTAGTGTGTAGCTGTCTTGCAGGAATAAGTCAGTAAATGTAATAAGAATGTTGTTGTTTGCAGTGCGCCATAATGTTTTCAAGGTATTAATTTTTATTATTTGATTCGGCATGGCTGACATTTTAAATCGACGTAAAATAAATATGATGTGTGAGTTTCATACATGACTTTATCGTGTTGTGATATTGCATTGAAAAGATATATGACAAAAAACGTCTCCCCAAATCCTAGACATGTATCTTTTGTTAACATGGCATGCATAGTCCAAAAAGTTGTGACTGGCAAATAGTGTAAAACATTGGGTAATGTCAGTAATGTTTATATTCATATAATATTGCTATGTTGAAGTAATATTATTAAAATAATTACATGGCTCCACTCACAATGGGTATACTTAAAATCAAAATGGCTGACAAAAATGAATTAATCACGCACATGAGCTTAAACATGCACATAAGCTTACCCATGCACTTGAGCAGATGTTGCAAATGCATGCCGCCTTCACCTGTGCAGCTTTTATGCCACTGGGTCACAGAGGTATTCACAGTACACATGACGTGTTTGGAATTGACCATTAGTGACCATAAGAATCGACTATGGCAGGGCAAGGCTGAATGGAGTCTGACTACTTATTCCACCGCATCGACATGGTCGAGCTTAGTCTGTTATTACCATGTATTTAATTTGTTTATTTGATAAATTAATGCATTTTCTAAAGTGTTGTGGTTTAAGTATATGATCGTTGCTTACCTTTTTATGTGTATTTTATTTGGATGCAATTCTCAGTATGTTTTTATTTTTAGTTATTTATTTACGCGTGGCATTTTTATTTACAAATGTGTATGAATCACTACAGTATATTTAGTTAAGCATACGAATATATATATATATTTATTAAATTTACTCCTTTTGTATTATTAATTGTTACTTAATTGATTTGAAAACACTGCTGAAATGAGTTGTGTGGCCAGCCGTCGGTCATGTCAGTCACACGCTGCTCATGTTACATGCATTATTTGGGATGTAGAAACAAATAGTCAAATAAACAAAGCTGTCCATCTGCTCAAACATTTGGGGAGGGGGTTGTTATACTAGAATTCCAAGAAATTGCATATCCATCTTCCAATTGGGGCTGGTATTAGCGCTGTTCTCACAATTGAAGCGTCCCTATTGGCAATGTCAATAATGATCAACTTGACTAAATCAAGCTACTACTGCAAAATTTTTCTTCTCTTTACACAACTATTCCATATATCATTGTCCACAAACTTATTCAAAGTTAAAATTACTTCAATTACAATTACCTACAAACAATATGTAAATAACAGTTCCCATCTTTTATATGTGTTTTGTTCGGTGACATTTAAACAACTTACGATGAAGGTTTCTGCAGGGACAGCTATGCTCGTATGTGAAAGAATTCCCAATTCATTTGAGTCGTTGGGGAATGGATCATAAATGAAACTGGCAAAATAACATAGAAACAATACGGCGACAGAAGAGACCTGCGTGCTCTATTAGCAGGGCCTGACCAACAAAGACTGCACATTTAATAATAATAATAATAATAATAATAATAATAGTAATTAAAACTAAACAATGTTTATTGAACGCTATATGAAATAAAATGTATTATTTATTATAAATAACTATTTGTTGTATCTAAGATTTGTGGGTTGTGCTGCATGACACGCCAGGCCTGGCTGCAGCTGTCGCTTAACCGAATCTCACTCAGCTGCGTAACTTCGCCGAAAAGACGGTCTGTTCAATTAGCCGGCGTTTGAGTGTTACCCGGGATGGGATCCAAGGTGCTGCCACCTCACGGAGTCTGTGTAACCAACCATGCCATAATTCCTGCTTCACAAAACAACTGCAATTTGGTATTTCTGTTTATTTTTGTGTTAACATAAGCTTACTGCTGAATATGTTTAATAGTGTAGTATTGTCTTATGAATATATCTGCCCTATTCTACAGTAAGGCCCCTCTTACGCCATCCGGTGGCCATATTGGCAGAGCATTAATGAGGAGCTAACAAGTTCTGTCACCACATGTAGCCTGGATATTCATTCAATTTATTAGGTAAAGTACTCAATTGTTTAGTAAATTTACATTATGTTCTATGTATCACGATACATTATAAACATGAATTATTATTATTATTATTATTATTATTATTATTATTAGTATTAGTATTAGTATTAGTATTAGTATTAGTATTAGTATTAGTATTAGTATTGTGATTGTGATTGTGATTGTGATTGTGATTGTGATTGTGATTGTGATTGTGATTGTGATTGTTATTGTTATTGTTATTGTTATTGTTATTGTTATTGTTATTGTTATTGTTATTGTTATTGTTATTGTTATTGTTATTGTTATTGTTATTGTTATTGTTATTGTTATTGTTATTGTTATTGTTATTGTTATTGTTATTGTTATTGTTATTGTTATTGTTATTGTTATTGTTATTGTTATTGTTATTGTTATTGTTATTGTTATTGTTATTGTTATTGTTATTGTTATTGTTATTGTTATTGTTATTGTTATTGTTATTGTTATTGTTATTGTTATTGTTATTGTTATTGTTATTGTTATTGTTATTGTTATTGTTATTGTTATTGTTATTGTTATTGTTATTGTTATTGTTATTGTTATTGTTATTGTTATTGTTATTGTTATTGTTATTGTTATTGTTATTGTTATTGTTATTGTTATTGTTATTGTTATTGTTATTGTTATTGTTATTGTTATTATTATTATTATTATTATTATTATTATTATTATTATTATTATTATTATTATTATTATTATTATTATTATTATTATTATTATTATTATTATTATTATTATTATTATTATTATTATTATTATTATTATTATTATTATTATTATTATTATTATTATTATTATTATTATTATTATTATTATTATTATTATTATTATTATTATTATTATTATTATTATTATTATTATTATTATTATTATTATTATTATTATTATTATTATTATTATTATTATTATTATTATATACGTAATTGATCCAAACCAGTGATGCCATCCGATGGCTTTGAGCAGTAACAATATATAAGGATTACATAAACAGAGCATATTTGTGAACAGCCTATCCTCTCAGAGAAGTTACGCAGCCAGGCAAGAGTCAGCTAAGCGAGACTAGACCATCAGACACGCTATGCTATTACTACAGCTACACATCCATGTACATTACCTCCGATGCTTTCTGTCGTAGCGGGGCCCTTTGTTGCTTCCAGCCTACCAACGCGATCATCAAATTGCTCTGTAAGTGCTCCAACCTCATCTAAAAAATAAATTGTTAGTATTTGGTATAATGTATTAAACAAATCAATAAAATGGTTAAGACACTGTTTTTTACACTTTAAAAAAGGATATCCAGAACAAGTAAACGCTAACAAACAACTCATGTAATATCTTAATTAAAAATAAAAATACCACGAAACATATCAAGTTATGTAACATCTGTTTATTTAATGATTTGAAATATGTATTTAATAGAATATATGCATTTGCTAAATATATTCGTCATCATAATTTAGGTTGAACCAAAAAACAGCACAACAGGTATATGAACCAATCAAAATATAAACTGAACACAAACCTATATACTACTTTCAATATTAGTCCATTTTTACACCCATGTCACGTCACGAATAAGTTTAAATAAACCTGCAGACCATCATAATAGCTCTAATAAACACAACATCGAATTTGTCAGTCTGGTGGCTGCACATTAGTATGGCCATACAACTGATAATCTAATAAGAATAGTAATCATTAAATGCACTTACGTCATCTTGAACATGAACGCAGTTACAAAACCATCAAAAATAATACTTAAACGCCGGTAACCATGACAACACCAGATAAACAAACAATGTACAATATGTTACCACATTTGAATCACATTATTATCAGAGTAGTACTAATTGACATTGTTATTTGCTAGATTATTATTGTACAATTGATATGACAAATATACCATTCTTTATTTAGAAATGCTATTTTATTTGATATTGTTTTTATGTATACACAAACACATAATTTAGTATTTTATAAAATTTAACATTAGCACTTTGTCTCATATTGTAACCAATTATCCTCTTTAGGTATTTGACTATGTTGTGAAGCGCCAATTGTGAATGCTACATCAAATAAAATACATTATTTATTATTTTTGTTAACTGATCTTTTAGTATTTTAGATTTGTGTGTTAGTAAGTTCGTCAGTTGGACAGAATGACAGGTGTGTCCAGTCACCAGACAGACGTAGCAGTTGACAGAGTGACAGATATACGTCAGGGACCACACGGCAGCGCACACCAACATGACATTTGTCTTTCAGATGCATCATCTTTGAAAGCTCCTGAAGGATGTTCGTTGACATCGTATATTAACAGCAGTCTCGATACGAAATCATTCAGACTATGTCTATAGAAACACAGCTGGTCTGACCTATGCCTGGCCAGTTGATGGGCTAACTTAGTCTGGGTTAACTTTTGGATTGCAATTTAGAGCATCATTAAAACATAAACAAGGTATGTTTCTACATAGCACATAATCCAGTCGCGTGAATTTCTCAGTGATTTTCATTTTAACTCACTGACTAACCTGTTCAATCTAACATAACCATGGCTTCTTTAGGAAGGATCCATCCACACTGCGCGAAAACTATTCATACACAAATATCCACCACAGTCTATAGCCATTTACTCACACAAACAGCTTAGTCAGTTGTAGCAGCAAAAACCACAGCAGGTGTCACTAATGTATTAAAATATATATCATGTAGCACTGCTTACTCTGAGTCATTTTAAATAAAATAAAACGTTTAACAACAACTGGGGATTTCACATGCATGCACTTTCAGTTTTAAAGTGATGTTCCCTATTCCCGAAACGAACGGGACAGGTCCGTCCACCCGTCCGCCACCACCCGGCTGACAGATCGATCAATCTGCCATCCGAGCAAGCAAGCAAGCAAGCAATCAATAAATCACTCACTCAATCACTCAATCACTCAATCACTCAATCACTCAATCACTCAATCACTCAATCACTCAATCACTCAATCACTCAATCACTCAATCACTCAATCACTCAATCACTCAATCACTCAATCAATCAATCAATCAATCAATCAATCAAAGCGGATAAAAAGTGTGTGTAGCACCTATCACTTTCAAGTAAATCAAGATAATGACAGCGTTTTCATTCATATATATATACACGAATTTTGAGTCCGGATAATATATATATATATATATATATATATATATATATATATATATATATATATATATATATATATATATATATATATACTCCTAAAGACAGCTTATGTCGACCGATTATGCATATAGGACCGGCTTATGTAGACCGCTGTTTTATGTAGACCAAAACTGGTCTACATAAAGATTCGACGTGTTAGTTCACAACTAACACAATTGAATTGATCAGTACCATTGCTTGTGCACACAGTTCATATGACAGTGAAGTACTGTGCACAATTAAGTTTTAAATGACTAACATCTTAAGTGATCTTGAGCATGTTTTCTCCAGCGCCGTGCATATTTTTGAGTATATTGTGTGCCGGGTTATGTGTTCCGGATCAAAGTTCTAATAAATCCATATTTATGGTATATACTGAACGAAAGGTTGGAGTTTCGTGTTCAGTATATGATACGCTTCATACTGATGCAAAAGGCTATATTATTATGTGTAAATTAGTAAAACTTGCATTTTGTCTTTAAGAAATGTTGGTCTTTGTTGTTATCGCATCGATACATTCCGTGATCAAACATAACTTGGGCTTCGACTTAGTTTACATTTCTCTGCACTGTTTTACTGTTTACTAGATTCGGCGTTATATATTGTTATATTTGTGTGTTACCGGTACTCGTGATGTTTTATATATGAGCTGCAGTGTCTGCACTGATTCAGTTCCCATAACAGGCCATATAGTTACAGTGTAGCGACTGGAGTCGGCCCCAGTGAAACGCAGCTAATTCAATAAGATTCTTTATTAGTTTACAGTAAGACAATTGTGACTCCAATCAGTGATACTGCACTTACTCTTAGCCTATAAATAATAAGTTTCTAATATAAATTAAATGCATTTTATAAATGATATCCCAGATGTAGTAAACCTACTAGGACAGGACATGGGCACCAACGACAATCAGGGACAAAGACATTAATTCAATATTGAATCAGTTGCGGCCCAGATTTATACTGACCAAGTCTCCCATTTCTCAGGATAAGGTCAGAAAGAATGCCAATAGAAGGGAAGAAACAAGGTAATGGGTTGATCTCAAATACAAAACCTGTAATACTGTCAGAAGAATTGAAGTAGCAAAGATGGAGATAACATTAGGCGCATGGACTGTGAGACCCCTCAACGCTCTGGGAAAGGTGAAACAACTCGACCATGAGGTTGGAGAATATAGATGGTCAGCATCCGGACTAGCTGAAGTAAGAGGGACAGGAACAGGTGAAGTGACCACTGATGATGGACATAGGTCATGGTTCAGCAGGCAGGATAGAAGATATGGGAAGGGCATTGGTTTTCTTATTCACAAGGATACTGCACAATGCGTGATGGAGTGTAAACCTGTATCTAGTCGCCTTATCACCATAGGACAACCGTACAACTGGATCTTCGTGCAAGTGTATACTCCTATATGAAGTATATCAGGTATTTCATAAATTCTACAAAGATCATGGCTCAATTTTGACGACAATTCCAAAGACGGATGTAGTCATAGTGACGGGAAACTGTAACGCCAACGTAGGAATATATGTTTATTCCATCTGGCAAGTAACTTCTGGCAAGGTTGAAGTGCATTTTGCTCATCAAAATACATATAATATACAAGTTTCACAATGTATACATTACATTGTGGTTTTCAAAGTTATTATAATAAATATTGACACGTCATTGTTTCATCCAAAGTCAGAATGATTTGAATAGATTCCGTCAATTGTTCTGTCATTTTTCTATCCTTCTGTGAGTCAACGTTTATTCCAACAGAAACAGTTAACGCGTTGACAGTAATCGAGACATCATTGCGATATTTCGTTGTGAAAATTGTAATACAAATATATCAATGCTTTAGAGTATATTTGGGACAAATACATATTTAATTTATCAGTCGGATTCAGATATATCAAACATATACAGTACAACCTAATTCAAAAACATATCTGAGGTTGTATTGCCCTATTATATGACGGGCAAATATTCCACCGTGCGTAGGAGAGAACGTACACCCTAAGTGACGGATAACAATAAGTGACGGATAAAAAACATCAGTGGTGTCATAGATCATTAAGACAAAATAATGTTTGCATCAATTACAAACTCACTTCTAATGTCAGCATTGTTTAAAGATATCGCTAAAGCAACATTATTGTTAGAAATATGCAGACGTGGATTGACCATTTCGGACTTAAATAGTATTTGTTTGGCTGAGCGAACTCTGAACGTGTCCCATTTATATTTTTACACACGACTTAACAAAGTACTCACCATAGAGGTGGACCAACATGAACACGTACAACGCACTGACATGGATGACGCATACGCCTTTCATGTGCCTCCCGGTGGGGAAACTAACCTACCTCACACAAGCATCACCACCAACCTTCAACGTATCGACAATCGAAATTGGATCAAGCTTCAATATCATCTACCCTGCGACATACAGCCAACTTGGGAAAACATACACAAATCTATGAAAATCAATACTTATGGCAGCTACACACCTCTCGCAATATGCGGCCAGCTCACAACTACAGTGGAATCTGCGTACAAAATTGTCGCCACACAATTAGTAGATGTCGGTTTAACATCTGACAACTTGTTAT
The DNA here is from genome assembly GCA_964017155.1 of Oasisia sp. SBJ-2009. Classification (NCBI taxonomy): domain Eukaryota; kingdom Metazoa; phylum Annelida; class Polychaeta; order Sabellida; family Siboglinidae; genus Oasisia; species Oasisia sp. SBJ-2009. The sequence continues at coordinate 56,659,665 of OZ024857.1, forward strand.
CATACGAAACTGCTAAGGAACTTGCCCACATCACTGCCACGTCAACTCATGTAGAAGCACCTCAGAATAATTCGACCGCCTCATCAGGAATAACAGCATTTTTTCCAGGGTTTTGGAAAATTTGTCAACCTCAAAGCCAAACTCCACATATATGATTCAGACATATCGCACTACCACACACACGTGTGTCATTTCATCTACGGCAAATGGTAGCAGCAGAGGTACCATGCCTCGAGGATCTTGACATCATCAAGCATGTCACTGGGCCGACACCTTGGATTTCCCCTGTAGTCGCTGTCGAACGCAAGTCAGGGGGCATTCGTTCGTGCGTTGACATGTGTCAAGCGATTGTTGTTGTCAAACGCGAACGCCACTCAGGACCTACACTGGACAGGCTACAACCGAATCGAACTCGAAGAAGAATCGCGACACATCAAAACTGTCTCCACACGTGTTTGTTTGAGAAGATACAGACGCCTGATCTTCTGCAGCCGACATATACCACTTCGAGTAGATCAGAGTAGAATTATTTTTATAGACATGGTTTAAGTGGTTTCAAGAGTTAACTATTAAGGTTACAGTATCATTAGAACTCTAGTCATACATTCATCAACTATTGATTTTACTGCAATATATCCTTGTGGAAGTTGTTTGCTTAAAGCACAGCAATACCAAGATAAAATGGATTTTGACGTTAACATTTTTTAATAAACATATTTTACAAATATTGTTTTTCTACTAATTTACATACTTTATAAATGCAAACTCCAAAAATCCACATCTTCCCTTCTCGTTCAAAATTTACGTTTTCGCTCTACCGGGTGGGGGCTATATTTGACCGGATTGCAGCCATCTTGGATTTCTGGGTCAACATGATGTCATAACTTAAACTGATATTAGCATCGAAATCCTCGTGATCCAAAAAGGTGTCTCCACACACGTGTGCTCTTGTTCAAAAGCTACGTTTTCGTTCTTCCACATGGCGGCCATCTTTGATTTATGGATCAAAATGATGTCATAACGTCAAATTGATGTCAGAATCGGAATCCTCGTGGACGACTTATCCAAAAAATGCAAGACTTTGGCGTTTTAGATTAAAAACAAAATGTTTTGAGATGGTGCCAGCGACAATTTTGGATTTGACCCTCAAATCAGAAAATGCCGGCATTCTTAGAGGGATCGGGGGCTAATTTTGTAAGTGGTCCATTGAAGTCAAATCAAGCGTCAAACCTTAGTAGCCAGAGATTCCTCCCTCCCTCCCTCCCTCCCTCCCTCCCTCCCTCCCTCCCTCCCTCCCTCCCTCCCTCCCTCCCTCCCTCCCTCCCTCCCTCCCTCCCTCCCTCCCTCCCTCCCTCCCTCCCTCCCTCCCTCCCTCCCTCCCTCCCTCCCTCCCTCCCTCCCTCCCTCCCTCCCTCCCTCCCTCCCTCCCTCCCTCCCTCCCTCCCTCCCTCCCTCCCTCCCTCCCTCCCTCCCTCCCTCCCTCCCTCCCTCCCTCCCTCCCTCCCTCCCTCCCTCCCTCCCTCCCTCCCTCCCTCCCTCCCTCCCTCCCTCCCTCCCTCCCTCCCTCCCTCCCTCCCTCCCTCCCTCCCTCCCTCCCTCCCTCCCTCCCTCCCTCCCTCCCTCCATCCATCCATCCATCCATCCATCCATCCATCTATCTATCTATATATCTATCTATCTATCTGCTGCCCATCACGTCCGATGATAGCATCAGTGTAGGGTATTGTCCATGTGCTTTGCTCGTCGGTGAGATATTAGTCCAATCTGAGCTGAAAAGCTTCTTCCGCAGTTGACATAGAAGATTATAGGGGCAGAAGCATCAGGAAAGCTATGGCGAAGCGGAAAAAAGAATAGCACGAATTCGTGGATGTGCTACGCCCCGCATATAGCAGTAGCCTCGATACTAATAATTATTATAGCCTCAACTGACGTTGAACTAACCTAGTTACAATCATATTGGAATACTTTGTCGTATTACTAACGGAAACCATATTAATTACAACGCCTAATCCGGGCCCATCCCTACTGTCAGCTAGTTGCCGTCGTGGGCCACTATTCGGAGTAGAATTGGCGCCGTCGAATTTGAGCCCATAACAAGGAATCAACGGACGAGAACAACACTTGGGATTAGCTGCTTCCAAGAGTAGATGGACAAGGACACCAAGAGGGACGAGTTGGTTCCATGGTCTAAATGAGTTCCCAGAATGGAATATGAGGACAACATACGTGGTGAGTTAATCCCTGGATCTAAAGTGATCTAAAGTTACACCTAAATAGGTGATGGTTGACTTTGATTCAATGACATTACATGCAATATTAAGAGTGTTACATTTGCATAATTTTCTCTTCGTTCCAAACATAATGGATTGTATTTTACCCTAATGGAGGGAAAACTTGTTGTTGATTAACCAATCATTCACGGATTCCAGTTCAGAACTTAAAGTTGTCTCGATCCCTACTATGTCCATTTCCTGAGGGAAGCAAGGATTAATCGTCCGCATATCACAATAACTTGCATTGAACTGCAGCAGACATGTCATTTAGACATAAAAGAAATAATAGAAGCCCAATTATAAAACCTTGTGGCACGGCGAAAGTGATACATTTATCAATAGACATTGTTCTACGACATCGGTAACCCGTACTCCACCCACCAAATACGATATAAGCAAACGTATGATAATTCATCATCTCTTACACCCTTAACTTTCTTCGAAAGAATGGCATGATCCACAGTATCAAAAGATTTTTGGCATACCCAACAATACCATACCTATGTAATTGCCATTATTACACTCTTGTTTAATGTAATGTGTTAGGTGGACCAAACATGTACTAGTGGAATATGACGACCGAAAATCAGATTGAAATTCCTAATAGTTTGTGTTCCGTTAAAAAGTTTTTTAGTTGGTTGAATTTTTTTTTCTCGAAAACTCTATATATTATACTTAGCACGTAAAATATTTGATACGTAATTCTCAACATTAGTCTTACTCTTCTTGTTGTACTATGTAACAACTCTAACAGCCTTCAAATCTGTTGGGATGTTTCTAGTAGTTATAGATACGTTTACAATGTGAGTAAGAGGTTTTGCTATGACAGAAAACCATCTTTGAAAAATCTTACAGGGAGCTCAGATAAGCGTGTAGCCTTGCTAGCGCAAATATTATTTAATATACTGGAAAATATACTGTAAATGTGTTCCACAGTTACATTAACTAGACAAGATATATTATCTGAAACATGTTGTTTATGACTTTAACAAATATATAACGTGAGCAGCCCCAAAACGGCCAGAACATGGTGGTATCTTTCAACAAGTGACGAAGCAATATAAGTAAATAATCGCTAGAATATTATGTTACCTTCCGTTTCGTTTGTCAAAACATACTTCATATTCAATGTTCAAACTAATATTTGTTGGTATAATTCTATATTTTGGTGATGAACTAATCTCTGTGCCAAAGCGTTTTGTTCGGTTTTGATTTTCATTTACAGCACATACATAATATTGACATTATTTTTATGGTAAACAAACAATGTGTAGTCCGATTGATTTTTTGTCTTTCTAAATTGTCGTAGATGTGTATACCTTTGTCTGAGATTAAGGTAAGTATTACGCTTGACATACAAAGTGTTGTCCTCTGTTTAACACCAACCTCCTTATATGGTGCCACTTTAATCAATAATTGATAACAATGTTGATTAAAATTTGTCCCATGCATTATCAACATTATCACAAGTAAATACTAGTCGATGTCATCTATATTTTGTTTGAACTGATCTTTGTTGTAGTGTTTACAATAGCGCATTCGAAATGTATTATGCTTGTTTGCAGGAGCTCTGTTTACTTTCCTCGTGCAATAAGTTATTAAACGAATTCCTGGAGAATAAGGTGGATAGTTGTTTTGTCAGCTTGAAGGCTGCTGCATGGTTTGGAGTGATGACACTCCCAGATTTAACAAGATTTAACAAGATTGCCACCTAGAGAATCAACTCAAGATGGCAGGTGGACAAGGAAGCCCTTTGGCTTATCGAGAGTCCAACCTATCTATCTAAATGTACCCCGCCCTTCTTAGGTACATGTCAATTTTATTTTTGAACATATTAACACTACTAGCACTTACACAATCAGCCGATAATCTGTTCCATTCATTTACTGTTCTTTGTGAAAATGAAAATTTTCTAATATCTAATCTACATTGCTTCTTTGCTAATGTAACTCCATGTCCTCTAGTCCTTCTCTCTTCCTTGACTGAGAAAAAAATATTTCTGTCAATATTTTCATACCCATTCAATATTTTAAAAACTTCTATCTGATCTCCTCGCAGTCTCCTGGTTTCTAGTGTTGTTAATCCACATTCTTCTAGACGCATTTCATAACTAATATTCCTGAGTTTTTGTATCATTTTGGTTGCTCTTCTTTGTACTCTTTCTAGTATATCAATATCCTTCTTGCGATATGGCCTCCATGCCTGTATGCAATATTCTAAATGAGGCCTAACTATTGTTTTGTACAGTGGTATTATTAGTTGTTTTTCCTTGTACACTATATTTCGCCTAATTAATCCAAGAATTTGGTTTCCCTTCGCTGCTGCAATTGCACACTGTTCCGATACCTTCATATCAGCACTAATAGTTAACCCTAAGTCCTTTTCCTTTACGGTAGTATTTAGTACAGTATCACCCATTGTATATTGTGCATCTTCATTCCCATGTCCTGTGTGGAGGCACTTACACTTCCCATAATTAAACAGCATTTGACACTTCTCAGACCATTCGGTCAACTTATTTAGATCATCTTGTAATTGCTGTCTATCTGTATCACTTTTTATTTTTCTGAACACGTTTGTATCATCCGCAAACTTCAACACCTTGCTTGTTATATCATCATCCAAATCATTGATATATATTAAGAACAAAATAGGTCCCAATACTGATCCCTGCGGTACTCCACTCAAAACCGATTTCCAGTTTGAAACCTCCCCATCAACTACTACTCTTTGTCTTCTATCAATAAGCCATTTTTCTATCCAGTTAATCATAACATTGCCTATGCCATGGGCCTTCAGTTTAAGTAGTAATCTTTGATGTGGCACTTTGTCAAAAGCTTTTTTAAAATCTAAGTATATTATATCTACTGGTGATCCCTCATCTACCCACTTTGTGACATCTTCCAAAAAACATAAGATATTTGTTAAGCATGACCTCGCTTTTAGAAACCCATGTTGAGATGGGTTAATCAAGTTATTTTTAACAAGAAAATCAACCAAGTGCTCTTTAATTAGTCTTTCTAATAGTTTACAAATCACCGATGTTAAACTCACTGGTCTATAGTTCTCTGACTTGCTTCTTGATCCTTTTTTAAATAATGGTATGATGTTTGCTTCTTTCCATTCCAACGGAACTACTCCTTCCTCTAATGCCAAATTGAACACTGTTGCAAGTGGTGTGCTAATTTGTTCTACAATTTCCAGTAGTAATTTGGGAGGAATCCCATCCACTCCAGGTGACTTATTATCCTTCATGTCCCTTATTTTCTTAGCTACCATTTTTTGTGTTACAATTAGTTGTCCTAAATAGTCTGACTCTCTCCCTTCGAATTTAGTCTCTGGTACTGGTAATGCACTAATATCTTCCCTGGTAAATACCGAACTAAAGTATTCATTTAGGTTTTCTGCCATTAAGAATCCCTCTGTTATTATTTTTCCATCCCTATCTTCTAGAGGTCCGACCTTATCCTGAACTTTCTGTTTACTTCGAACATACGCATAAAAACTCTTGCTGTCATGTTTTATATTAAAAGCTAATTTTTCTTCATAGCTTCTCTTTGAATTTCTAATTTCAGCTGTAGCTTGGTTAAGTGCTTCTTTATAAATGGCATAGTCTTCTTCACTTCCATTATGTCTATATGTCTTCCACATCATTTGCTTGTATTTGATTTTTCTAATGGCTTCTTTTGATAAGTGTTTCTTTTTTGACCGTTTCCCTTATTTTTTCAAGGGGACACATTTTTCGACAATGCAGTCAATTTCACTCTTTAAGATATTGCAACATTCCTTTGCTGTCTTATTCTCCAGTGTGTTATTCCAGTCTATCTTTGCTAAATATTTCCTCATGTCCTTATATCTTCCTTTGTGAAAAATTTTCCTGTACCGTATTTTTCGATTCTGTTCTCCTTTTACTTTGATGATAAAATATATCTGGTTGTGATCACTACATCCCAGTGGCTCACATATCCTGACATTATCAATAAATTCCTTCTGTGAGCTCAACACTATGTCCAACACGTTCTCACCCCTTGTTGGTTCTAACACATGTTGAATAAGGAAACCGTCTTGTACTAAATTTAAAAACTTTTGATCTTCACTCCCAGTACTCTGTAGATATTTGCAGTGTATACGCCCATGGTTAAAATCCCCCATAATTATACAGTCCCGTTTACTGACTTCCTTTATAGCGTTTTGTATTTTCTCATTCTCTTCTGTGTTTATGTTTGGACTTCGATAAACTAACCCAACAGTTAACGTTGAGTTTCCTGAAACTATGTTACACCAGACAGCTTCTTCACATTCTGCTTGTTTTTCTAATTTTATTTCGTAAGCCTGGATGGATTCTTTAATATATAAAATAACGCCACCTCCCCTTCTCCCTATTCTATCTTTCCTAAACATGACATATCCTGTCATTCCTAATTCGGCATCTGATATGTCGGGGGTGGCCCAAGATTCAGTTATACCTATTATGTGAGGGTCAGTATCTTCTACCATAATGTTTAGTTCATTTCTTTTGTTTACTATGCTCCTTGCATTTAAACAAACACATTTATAACCAAATGTGGTAGAGTTTTCCAGACTGTTCTTTGCCGTTTTCTTTGTGCTGTCCTTATCTGTGCCTCCAGTATTTGGCTTCTCTGTGAATCCCCCCTGCGAATCTAGTTTAAATAACTGAAACCTGTTCCCCTGTTCATAGATCGAAGCAAGTTCTCGGAGAAAACTGCTGCGCCCTTTCCGCTTAGATGGAGGCCATCTCTCATATACATATCTTCTTTTACCACAAAGTATCCCCACAAATCTACAAATCCAACTCCTTCTTCTTCGCACATCTGCTCTACTAGAACGTTGATTGCCATCCTCTTGCAGTTTCTATAGGCTACACCCCTTCCTCCCATCACTGGCAAAATTCCTGAGAGAATAATCTGCTCAACTCTTGTCTTCTTCAGCTTCCCTACCAACTGTCTGTATCTTTGCACTATTCTAGTTGTCCCCTCCTTGTCTGCATTGTTCGTCCCTACATGTACTAATATAGATCCTCCCTGGCCATGCCCCAACACGTTCCCTACCCTTTCTATCACATTCTCTATCCGAGAGCCCGGAAGACAAACAACAACATCTTCGCCTTTGTTTAAAGTCTTGTCTGTCTTTCTCAAAATTGAGTCGCCCATAAACACCCTTTCTGTTCTCGATGCCCCCTCAATCACTGCCTCAGAGTAGCTCCTCCGTGTTGCATCTCCCTGGTCGTTGACTTTTCTTCCTCCCGCCTTCTCTGTTGTTCCTTTTTTCCCTGCGTCTTTTCGTCCTGTCATCATCCCTGTTATTGACTTCCCTTTCGGCACATTTACTCTCAGTTCCTTTCTTCCATTCATCTTTCCTCCGGTCACATGAACTTCTCTCCTCTCCTGTCCCATTGTCCCCCCCCCCTCATCTACTGTCACTTTCTCCCCTGTCACCTTCCTGCATGCCGTGCTTTCTCTTGTTCTTTCTCCATTTGATTTCCTTGCACTCACCCTCCCTCCTCTCAATCTCATGTCCTCATCCCTCTTGTGACTGCATTGCTCATTCCGTCCTCTTCCATCCGTCTCTTTGGTTATTTTCATCTCCAGCCCCTTCACAATATCGGTTAGTCTAGCTAACTCTACTGTAAGACATTCCACTTTACAACACCCTGTGCACTGGAAAGTAAAGTCTTCCTCCATTGTTTCTGCCCATGACTTTGTGCATCCGGATAGAGCAAAATCGACAAAGCTGTGACAAAAGTCACATACTAAGTGCCTTCTTGCCTTCACTTGCCGCTTGCAAGGGGCCATATTATGATATCACAGGAACTCTAAATTTACTCAGTCTGTATACCAATTAGTCTTTAGAAAGACTGTTTAATGTGGACAGTAACTGCAGCTCACTTTATGTTATACACAACTGACAAATTTAGTCTTTACCGGCACCGTTCCCTAGCGGACACGTTGGACATTACCAACATAAACAAACTAAGGTTTCTACTAAAAAGCTTGCTTATTTTTTAATAACAATGCTACCTGATCAAAGTATTATCTTATTTATGTAGCTGTTATGTTTGCTACTTTATATGTTACATATTCTATAAAATAATCAGATTTGCTAAATCTTGTAAACAACCTTGTCGAAGGCTAGATTACCCTATTATCACCCACTATGCTAATCTGCTCATAAATACTTTTAACTAACAAACTTTTACTAAAACTTTATGAATAATCTTCACATAAGATTAATACTGTAGCTGTTATGCTGAATACTATATCTGATAAATATTCTATCAAATAATAAGTTTTGCCAAATCTTGTTTACAAACTTGTCGAAGTCTAAATTACCCTATTATCACCCACTATATTCTAATCTGGTCAAAAATACTGTTAACTGACAAACCTTTAACCAAACTATTACCCAATATATGTCTAGTACTGCTTTATGAATAATCTTCACATAAGAATAATACTTATCAGTCAATATTTCCTCTTGTTTTTCAACTTTTATGCACCACCAATTTCAAACATCTGCTCCCGCCAATGTTCCCGCGTGATAGATAGATGTCTTCAAGTCGAACCAAATAAGTGGTAGGAATGAGACGACTACAAGCAGGCTAGAGAGATAGTTTGTTCAATGAGAGTTGTGAATGATCATGCTAGACGAGGAGTTGGTCTGATTCAGGGATTCAACGTACTCCTGTCAACAAACTAGCACCAGCTTCAGTTCTTGCTACATATTTTTTAAATATCATCGTCAAATATATCCAGACAGCAGGACGCAAAGTAGACATTGAGAAACAAGTGTCACGCACTTGTAATGTGTTGCTTGAATGTTGCCCACACCGTGGCGGTAAAAGGACGAATCTGAATATAAACTCGGGTTCCATTATGTGAACTAAGACGTTACCTAAGCAATATTTCACGACAGTAGGTTGAGTGTTTTCATATACATGTATTATTTCGATATTAGCAAACTGTTCATAACTGAATACAATACATTATCTCAAATTGTGAACATGGGCATTTTAGCTAGCAATATGTATCAGCATCAGCCCCCGACACATAAAGGTGTGTTTTCCAAATTTCAGTTCCTAGGCTGACATCGTCGGATAGTCAGGGTGGAAACCACGTCCATTACCCAGTTGCTGGGCTAACTTAGCCAGTGCTAACATTTATGACTGCAAGGATTGGTGTACACAATGTATGTTTCTTTGGAAAGATCCAACCAGGCTGCATCTAACACGCAAATATTTCATACTCAAATATCCACCACTGTTCACAGCATGATACTCTGTCATACAGGTGAGTTAATTGGTGCAATGTAGGGTGATACATGTACCAATATTTTGACAAGTCAGCACAAGTTTCAAACCCGGGTTATCTTAATAGAGTATCCAACACTATAGACACTGCGCTACTTCACATATATAATTTATCATTCCATTTGATATCCTTCTACAAGCAGGATGTTTCCCTTCCGGAAAGAATCCTCATTGAATCACCATTCGATCTCATATAAACGTCACCTGCTTCCTTTTGGCCATCATGATTACAACTTCCACTGTAGCTATTGCTACGACACTGCCAATCCCCAGCTTGTAAGCACTATTACGAATTTCATGTTTAATTATCTTATGATAATCACTTAATGATAATACAAATATTACCTGATGCTGCATAGTTAGTTAACATTGTGATGCATTTTCTTGCAACTAAAAAAGTCAATACTTATCAGTCCGGTGTTATCAGATTTGTTCAGCGGCAACACGTCGTGTATCAAGTTAAACGTACGTTTTAGGTCAGCGAGGTCCGTCTTCATTTCAGTGTAGACGTCACCCAGTCGCTTCTTCAGATCTTTGTTAGACTTCATTGTCTCGTCAAGTTTCTACACAAACATAATCCATGATTTATTTTGAATTATCACCAACATATACAATTAAAACTAAAAAGCATCACAACATAAACAACATCAAAACAAGATTGCAGACTGCTGTCCAGTTAAAATACTTGGTAACAATACATCACAATCAGAACATTTTCGAAATTTAGACAATCTGTTTAACAGTAATTCAAGCTTTTACCAGTATATTTCACAAGTATGTAAATCACGTTTCTATGATATAAATTATTTCCCTCGAATCCGTCGTCATTTTTCTTTATCTTCTGCTAAGACACAATATCAGTTTCTCTGATGAATAGTCGATTGGAGTATTGCAATTCCCTTTTAAATAACCTTGCCAACACTCCTTATCTCAACTCCAACGCGCATAGAATTGCTTACACGCATGGTACTTAAGGCCCCCTGTTTCTCACCATCACTACAAGTACTTAAGCAGTTACATTGACTTCCAGTTGTATACCGAATTTAATTTAAATTGGCTATTTTTACACATCGTACTTTTTCTACTCAACGACCGACATACTTAGTTAATCTGCTACATTTCTCTGATATCTCTAGGACGATTAGATCATCCGATTCCAAACAACGTTTTGCTCCTAAAATTAAGCTAAACATTGGCAAACGTATTTTCTCTGTCGCTGCGCAAACAATTTGAATCAACTCCTACTGCAATTAAGTCTTCTGAAGCTATGGACATCTTCCGTTAGAAAATGAAAACATATTTGTTTGAATTGGTTTTTCCACCCAAAAATGTGGTTCCAGGCTCCAATGACGATGTTTGCCTGTTCCGGTGTATGACTAGTTAAATTATTGTGTTTCTTGTGCCTCTGTAATGATGATGAACTTGATGATGATGATGAACTTGAACTTGACTATGTTTTAGCGATTTATGGCTTCAGAGGTAATCGGAGCACCGTGGATATGATATTTTGTCTCCGACAACTACAAGAAAAGTGCATCGAGCAGGACCGACCACTGTGCATGGTATTTGTCGACTTCAGTAAGGCCTTCGATACAGTTGGGAGGACCGGGCTATGGCAGCTACTGAGGAAGTATGGCTGCCCAGAGAAGTTCACAACAATGATCGAGGTACTACATACCGGAATGATGGCGAATGTTAGTGTTGGAGGGAAAGTCTCGGAATCGTTCAGTGTCACAAATGGGGTCAAGCAAGGATGTGTACTGGCCCCCACGCTGTTCTCCATCTTCCTATCAGCAATGTTCGATGATGCTTTCCGAGTCATGAGGGATGGCGTCTACATACAGTCCAGACAGAGCACTGACCTATTCAACGTCGCACACTTCAGAGCGAAGACCAAGATACTGATGAGAGAGCTGCTATTCGCAGATGACAGTGCACTGGTTGCACACTCTGCTGAAGAGATGCAGAATATACTGGATGCTTTCTCCAAAGCGTCAAAGAAGTTTGGCCTGAAGATTAACATAAAGAAGACCGAGGTGCTGTACCAACCCAACTCTACAAGAACCCGAGAGGAGGATATCATGGTTGATGGAAACAAGTTCAACTCTGTTCTGGAATTCACCTACCTCGGAAGCACTATATCAAGTGATGGATGCATTGACGATGAAATACAGAGGAGGATGGCCAAGGCTAGTGCATCTTTCGGCCGACTACGCCAGAGACTCTGGAACAACCACCATGTGTCCATGCGGGTTAAAGGCAAGATATACCGTGCAATCGTGCTGTCCACCCTCCTATACGGAGCCGAGGCCTGGACAGTGTACAGACGACAGGTGAAAAAGCTGCATGCCTTCATGATGCGACATCTGCGATCGATCATGAGGATAACCTGGTTGGACAAAGTGACAAACAAGGAAATACTCGAACGGACAGGGCTGCCATCTATGGAAGATCTTCTGATCAGAAAGAATCTCCGGTGGACTGGACACCTCATGAGGATGTCACCAGACAGGCTACCAAAGCAGGTTCTCTACTCCCAACTGTCTTCTGGTCACAGAAAGAGAGGGCGCCCTCGTCTCCGGTTCAAGGATACCATCAAGAGAAACCTGAAGCTGAGAGACATAAAGATCGACTCCTGGACATCACTCTCACAGCAGAGAGATAAATGGAGAGCAACAGTCAAGTGATGGAAGCAGTCTTTGTCGCTTCGCGACCGACAGCATGATGATGATGATGAACTTGACTATTTTTGTGTGATTTATGCGCTATTGTAGTCTTACAATTAATATTATTATTAATACGTTCAACTCAATGTTTTGCATCAATCACATTTGTTTCAACATAGTATTGCAAATGTATTGCTCTTAGAACATTAAAATTACAGCGCAATTGATTTTAATTATGATTTTGAGTGTGTGCAAGTTGTTATGTATCTATATATTAAACTGAAAATATGAATGGTCTATTCGTTTTCAAAAATGCCATACAATACAAAAGGTAGAATGAAAAACATGTAAACTGGATTACTGTTAAGTTGCGTGAAGCAAGAACACGGAAAAACAGAAAATCATAAATGATTAATAATGCTGACAACATTGTGCCTTTTTTACAGCAATATTTATATCTAGCCATGGTTTTTCACATTCTTGGCTCTGCCTTCAAAGACATTAACACTTGATGGATACTTCGTCAGTAATAATATACCTACCTTGCGACTGATGGTTTGGGCAGCAACCAAGTCTTTCCAAATGTTGCGTTCACTCTCAAGAATGCGTTCATCGTTGATCTCGATATCAACAGTCTCAATCTAAAACACAACATCAGAGATTTGTACAAGTTTACTCTTGGAACACAACACAATTAAATTGCGGTTGAAACATCATTAATTTAATTTGGTTGTTTGCTGCACGCAATACTCATGTACTGTGGATGTCCATCTTATCCCGACACCTCGTGATGATGAAGTAGATCATATGCCAGGTTCTGGATCGAGGATACGTCCAAGTGGTCTTGCGTTCATCCTTCTGCTTGAACATCATTGAAGTTGAATTACCCAATCCCATGTTTGCCCGTGCTCAAGGGCCACTTGTCATTGTTTCTTACTATCCTCGCATTGAAGTCTCCTATCAGCAGTGGCTTATCTGTACGAGGGATGCCACTGAGCACACTTGCCAGATGGTTGTAGAAGCCCTCCTTTTTCATCTGTGTTGTCATTGTTGGAGCATACACGTTGGTAATTGTAGCGAAGTTGTCCTTGCTCAGAGATAGTCTCATCGTCATGATTCTGCACTTACTGGCCGTGGCATTTCTGTCAGCTTTATCTTTGAGAGCAAAGCCCACTCCGGCCTCACTTCTTTCTCCTTCGGGTTTGCCACTCCAGAAGATAGAGTATTCCAAGTCTTTGATACTACCAGACTCTCAGAAGCTTGTTTCACATACGGCGGCGATGGCGATGTTGTATTTGGCAAGTTCCATTGCTACTAGTGCCGTACGTCTTTCTGGTCGGTCAGCTCCTTCTCGGTCGAGGAGAGTCCTGAAGTTCCATTGTGCAATTGTCAGTAGTTGTCTTCTTCTTCTTCTTCCTAGCTGATATTTAACTATTAACGAAAGATGAGGTCGAGCAGCGCGGTCCTTGGTAACCCGGGCGACGACCGATCCTGTATGGACTTTCATGCAGTTATACATTTCATGGAAGCTGCCAGCAAAACATGTTGAGGTGGAGCTGGCTTTTGCAAGTTACTAGCGGCTTTCTATCGGGGAGCAAATAGAGGTCTCACACCGACAAGAACATGTCAAGACAGGCGCAAACTATTTGTCCCTGCAGTGGCTCGTCGAGAGATGTTGGGATTTCAATACCTCAACCGCCCTTGATGCTGCCACAGTGACATGGTTTTCTGGCTAGAGTATGCTCCCTTAGCCTTGTGTTCTGTGAAGAGTCTACACCACAAGGTAGTGGCTTACAACTGTGTTTGGCAGGGGCGTCAAACTAACTGAGGTATTGCAATACCTGAGGTACTGCAACACCTGCATACCCATATGCACTGCAACAACTGCATACCAATATGCACCGCCCATTGCAATGAGAAATGCCAAACCCGTGGCTGCATTTAAAAGAGCGTTACAAATAATGTTTTAATATCATATATACTGCTACTGAAATTTTGGAACTGCATAAATACATTTCTTAACTCATTTTGTTGTTCATCCTCAACACATTTTAGCTAATTTATTTATTTATGTTTAACTCAAACTATAAAGACAATTGAATATCAACAATATAGTTTGTATATGATGCTGCTGAATTCCTTTAAATGATTAGTAGTATTATTACCACGGTTTACGTCCTATTATGATTTAGCGTACGTAATTGAGCTAAGGGGTGGACTTTCGGACTATCGACTAAGAGAACCCGGGTTATAATCCTGTAGGACGGTGTTAAAACCCTCGGCAGGTTTTTTCACTCTACATTTTTCCAGTTCACTCAGCTGTATAAATGAGTACTCGGCTATAGACAGTGGTGGATAGGTGTACGAGCAGCGTTCACGCTTTAATTATAGCACATGGCTGGATGCTTCCCAGAGAAGTTGAGACAGTTTTTGATAGAATAGCTCTGCTAGGGAAGTAAAGTGCAAAGGCGCATTGAGCAGTCCTGAAGACCGCACCATGGCTACTATTTTACATTTTATTTATGTTGTTTTAGTTTAATGCGTATCAATATAGTTTTACCAAGAGAAAAATATTGCACAGGATAGGATGAAGGCGAAGGAGGCCATCTACGTGAAACAGAGAGTCCCTGGTAGGGATGTCACCTGCCAGCCATATACAGCTTAACCATCAAGCCAACATCTGAGCCATTCACGTAACATAGGTTTGTGTGAGAGATTCACAGTTGTTACGCTCAAACGTCGCACATTTCCAATTAAATGCTTTAAGAGTCAATTAATACAATTTAACCATAACTTGTAATTTCAATGAAAGTTTAAATGTTCTAGTTGTTCTCAAAATGACGATGTGTTTACCTTTTTAATAATATCTCTTTAAAAGGTTTTTTGAAAAGTTTACTCTAACTAATGGACATCGCTGTCATAGGAAGAATATTTGCATCAGTAGGTTTTTGTATGACATATTTTAAAGATCACCCATAACTGACTTTTCCGTATTCCCAGCTCCTGCCAGGTGAGAGAACAAGATGTTTGGGTGAGAGAAGAAGATATGTCAAGAAAGCATGATGAACAATTTAGAGTTCCCTAATCGCACCTGAATTATTTCATCAATGGCATCGTTTGCTGCAGAGTCCGTGTGTGGCTGTGCATGCAGCCCTGGTTCACGCAGTAAGTCGATCATGCATTGCAGATGCTTCTTCATTTCAGCGGTGGTGAATGTGAAGGTAGCATTATGCATATTCATGTTCCGCACTTCTCTCACCTGAGAAATAAAAACAACGAAAAAACATTTCCTGGGAAAGGCGGCTAAGAAAGAAGATAAACGGTTGTAACAATAAAACAAATTCCCGCTGTGAACACACTTGTTAGGACATGCCACTATATCACGAACAATGGTGAAACACCTGAAAGCACGCTTCGATTTAGTCATAGATGCTGTAATTATATTTCGGTTGACGTCGATGTGTTTATTTTGATGTGTTAATATTGGACGATTTTTTACTTTGTACTTTCATTTTCTCATTTGGATTGTTTCATGTATGTTTATAAATTGTTTACCTGAAATTGAGATAACGTATATCTTTGAGATCCCTGACCTAGTTCTCAGACCCGACCGCAATTTCCATCTAGGATGTTACTGTTGACTGCATCTACACATACTCATTTAACTTATCATCAACATGAATAAGCTCAAATCACATTTTATGACAATGAACACCTGCATAATAAATCGTGATATTACCTTCTTTACTTTGTCTATGTCGATGAGCGGGTGAAACAGTCTACAGTTTATTATGAGTTGTAGCACTCCTCCAGGGTCTGTTTTGCTCGGGGCTTTATTAGCAGGATCTTGTCCCGGTCCCATGTAGTACTGTGCGACTTGCCACGGGTGCACAGGCCACAGGGACACAGTGGTGTTATCCAACGAGAACTGAGATGTTGCACTTTCTGCCTTAATGTCAGCAAGCCACTTGTGACACACGTTACTTCGACAAGCGAAGGTCCTCTTCTTCAGGTCTTTTGAAGTGCAACCAGCACTGCAAACATGGCTTCCATGTTTTGTTGTCAATGAGGTGTGAAATGACACCATCTCGTCTTCACAAAATGGTGTCAAAGCTTTGGCTGTCAATTGCAGAGACATGCCAACCTTCAGCCAATTTTTGTAGTCCGCTCCGCTGAAGCGTAGTTTTACGATAGACTACAAAAGAAAACACAAACAGCCACTATCATCAACAACATCTTTGCTCATTCTTAATAGTAGGTATTCATATAAAATTACATAGAACACTCTGGTATTGTGTGATTAATATTTAAATTATATCAATATAGGCTTTTCAAACAGCATATACAATAAAATGATTACAGTTATACAATTATTATAGCTATCCAGACATATTGCCTAATATCCAACATCGCTGGTATGTGTTGTGTGTGTTGTGTGTGTGTTGTGTGTTGTCTGTTGTGTATGTGTTGTATGTTGTGAATGTGTGTGATTGTGTATGATTGTGTGCCATTCCGTGCGATTGTGTGTGATTGTATGTGCTTGTGTGATTGTGAATGTGTATGTGTGATTGCCTGTGTGACGTTTCGTGAGTGCGTTTGTGGGTGTGTTTGTATGTATGAGTATATGTGCCTGTGTGTGCGTGTGTGTGTGTTTATGTGTGTGTATGTGTGTGTGTACGCGCGCGTGTGTGTGTGTGTGTGCGCGTGTGTGCGTGTTTACGTGGCAGGTGCACGTCCATATTATATTACTATTCTCTAAATACTAATCTAATGTGACATAACTGTAGACATTTTATGCTAAAAAACTCATCATATAAATCGTATATATTCGACCTAAAAAGAAGTGTATCTAACGAAAGGCATTGTTAATTACCTGCTGCGAGATGGACTGAGTTCCAGAAGGGGTCGTGCCACTGGGCTGTGTCACTGGTGGTGTCGTTCCACTGGGCTGTGTCACTGGTGGTGTCGTTCCACTGGGCTGTGTCACTGGTGGTGTCGTTCCACTGGGCTGTGTCACTCGTGGTGTCGTTCCACTGGGCTGTGTCACTGGTGGTGTCGTTCCACTGGGCTGTGTCACTGATGGTGTCGTTCCACTGGGCTGTGTCACTCGTGGTGTCGTTCCACTGGGCTGTGTCACTGGTGGTGTCGTTCCACTAGGCTGTGTCACTGGTGGTGTCGTTCCACTGGGCTGTGTCACTGGTGGTGTCGTTCCACTGGGCTGTGTCACTGGTGGTGTCGTTCCACTGGGCTGTGTCACTGATGGTGTCGTTCCACTGGTCTGTGACACTGGTGGTGTCGTTCCACTAGGTTGTGTCACTAATGGTGGTGTCGTTCCACTAGGCTGTGTCACTGGTGGTGTCGTTCCACTGGGCTGTGTCACTGGAGGTGATGTTCCACTGGGCTGTGTCACTGGTGGTGTCATTCCACTGGGCTGTGTCACTGGTGGTGTCGTCCCACAAGGCTGTGTCACTGGTGGTGTCATTCCACCAGGCTGTGTCACTGGTGGTGTTATTCCACCGGGCTGTGTCACTGGTGGTGTTATTCCACCGGGCTGTGTCACTGGTGGTGTCATTCCACTGGGCTGTGTCACTGGTGGTGTCGTTCCACTAGGCTGTGTCACTGGTGGTGTCGTTCCACTGGGCTGTGCCACTGTTGGTGTCATTCCACCGGGCTGTGTCACTGGTGGTGTTATTCCACCGGGCTGTGTCACTGGTGGTGTCATTCCACCAGGGTGTGTCACAGGTGGTGTCATTCCACCAGGCTGTGTCATTGGTGGTGTCGTTCCACTCGGCTGTGTCACTGTCGGTATCGTTCCACTGGGCTGTGTCACTGGTGGTGTCATTCCACCAGGCTGTGTCACTGGTGGTGTCGTTCCACTACTCTGTGTCACTGGAGTCGTGCCACTGGGCTGTGTCACTTGAGGTGTGGTTCCACTGGGCTGTGTCACTGGTGGTGTGGTTCCACTGGGCTGTGTCACTGGTGGTGGCGTTCCATTGGGCTGTGTCACTGTTGGTGTGGTTCCACTGGGCTGTGTCACTGGTGGTGTCGTTCCACTGGGCTGTGTCACAGGTGGTGTCGTTCCATTGGGCTGTGTCACTGGTGCTGTCGTTCCACTGGGCTGTGTCACTGGTGGTGTCGTTCCACTGGGCTGTGTCACTGATGGTGTCGTTCCACCAGGCTGTGTCACTGGTGATGTCGTTCCACTGGGCTGTGTCACTGGTGGTGTCGATCCACTGGGCTGTGTCACTGATGGTGTCGTTCCACCAGGCTGTGTCACTGGTGGTGTCGTTCCATTGGACTGTTTCACTGAGGGCGTCGTTCCACTGGGCTGTGTCACAGGTGGTGTCGTTCCATTGGGCTGTGTCACTGATGGTGTCGTTCCACCAGGCTGTGTCACTGGTGTTGTCGTTCCACTCGGCTGTGTCACTGGTGGTGTCGTTCCACTGGGCTGTGTCACTGGTGGTGTCGTTCCACTGGGCTGTGTCACAGGTGGTGTCGTTCCACTGGGCTGTGTCACTGGTGGTGTCGTTCCATTGGACTGTTTCACTGACGGCGTCGTTCCACTGGGCTGTGTCACAGGTGGTGTCGTTCCATTGGGCTGTGTCACTGATGGTGTCGTTCCACCAGGCTGTGTCACTGGTGTTGTCGTTCCACTCGGCTGTGTCACTGATGGTGTCGTTCCACTAGGCTGTGTCACTGGTGTCCTTCCACTAGGCTGTGTCACTGGTGGTGTCGTTCCACTGGGCTGTGTCACAGGTGGTGTCGTTCCACTGGGCTGTGTCACTGGTGCTCTCGTTCCACTGGACTGTGTCACTGGTGGTGTCGCTCCACTGGGCTGTGTCACTGATTGTGTCGTTCCACTAAAATGTGTCACTGGTGTCCTTCCACTAGGCTGTGTCACTGGTGGTGTCATTCCACCAGGGTGTGTCACTGTTGGTGTCCTTCCACTGGGCTGTGTCACTGGTGGTGACGTTCCACTGGGCTGTGTCAATGGTGGTGTCATTCCACCAGGCTGTGTCACTGGTGGTGTCATTCCACTAGGCTGTGTCACTGGAGTCGTGCCACTGGGCTGTGTCACTTGAGGTGTCGTTCCACTGGGCTGTGTCACTGGTGGTGTTGTTCCACTGGGCTGTTTCTCTGGTGGTGTCGTTCCACTGGACTGTGTCACTGTTGGTGTCGGTCCACTGGGCTGTGTCACTGGTGGTGTCGTTCCACTGGGCTGTGTCACAGGTGGTGTCGTTCCACTGGGCTGTGTCACTGGTGCTGTCGTTCCACTGGGCTGTGTCACTGGTGGTGTCGTTCCATTGGGCTGTGTCACTGGTGGTGTTGTCATTCCACCAGGCTGTGTCACTGGTGGTGTCGTTCCACTGGGCTGTGTCACTGGTGGTGTAGATCCACTGGGTTGTGTCACTGGTGGTGACGTTCCACCAGGCTGTGTCACTGGTGGTGTCGTTCCACTGGACTGTGTCACTGGTGGTGTCGTTCCACTAGGCTGTGTCAATGGTGTCGTTCCACTGGGCTGTGTCACTGGTGGTGTCATTCGTCTAGGCTGTGTTACTGGTGTCGTTGCACTGTGCTGTGTCACTGGAGGTGTCGTTGCACTGGGCTGTGTCACTGGTGGTGTCGTTCCACTAGGCTCTGTCACTGGTGTCGTTCCACTGGGCTGTGTCGCTGACGGTGTCGTTCCACTAGGCTGTGTCACTGGTGGTGTCGTTCCACTGGGCTGTGTCACTGGTGGTGTCGTTCCACTAGGCTCTGTCACTGGTGTCGTTCCACTGGGCTGTGTCACTGACGGTGTCGTTCCACTAGGCTGTGTCACTGGTGGTGTCGTTCCACTGGGCTGTGTCACTGGTGGTGTCGTTCCACTAGGCTGTGTCACTGATGGTGTCGTTCCACTAGTATGTGTCACTGATGGTGTCGTTCCACTAGGCTGTGTCACTGATGGTGTCGTTCCACTAGGCACTGTCACTGATGGTGTCGTTCCACTAGGCTGTGTCACTGGTGGTGTCGTTCCACTGGGCTGTGTCACTGGTGGTGTCGTTCCACTAGGCTGTGTCACTGGTGTTGTCGTTCCACTGGGCTGTGTCACTGGTGGTGTCGTTCCACTAGGCTGTGTCACTGGTCGTGTCGTTCCACTGGGCTGTGTCACTGATGGTGTCGTTCCACTAGGCTGTGTCACTGGTGGTGTCGTTCCACCAGGCTGTGGCAGTGGTGGTGTCGTTTCACTGGGCCGTGTCACTGGTCGTGTCGTTCCACTAGGCTGTGTCACTGATGGTGTCGTTCCACTGGGCCGTGTCACAGATGGTGTCGTGTCACCAGGCGGCTTGGCGCTCTGAGGGTCAGTCCATATGATCCATCTGACTATCCACTGGACGGTGCCTGTGGCTGGCTGCCTCAGACTGTCGTGACTGTTGCCCATCGTACACCTGAAATAGTAATTAATAACATTGAAACAGAAAAGCAAACAATTGGCTTAGTAATACAATTGGATTGGTACTAGCCTTTGTTCGTTTAACTAGTGTCTGAAAATTGAATAAAAGATATTATAGAATAAAAATGTGTTTTGCTGATGTGGTGAATGTACGACATGTCAGGTTTCGAGCGCTTCTTTTTCTTCGCATACGCTGTGTCTGGTACAGAACACATTGTTTGTGTTCGAACATGTCTAGGTATACAATGTTCATGGAACAAGTCAGTCTTGTAGTTTGTGTAATAACACATATATGTATACAATATCAATGAAGCATGTCATTCATGTAATTTGTGTACTAATATATATATATATATATATATATATATATATATATATATATATATATATATAGGTATACAATGTATATTGGGTAGGCAGATATTGGAGTCTGTGTACTAACATATATAAGTGTACAATGTCCATTAAGCAGGCAAGTCGTGTAGTTTGTGTTCTAACATATCTTGGTATACAATATCCATAAAACATGTTAGTCGTGTGTGTGTGTATATATATATATATATATATATATATATATATATATATATATATATATATATATAGGTATACAATGTATATTGGGTAGGCAGATATTGGAGTCTGTGTTCTAACATATATAACGGTACAATGTCCATTAAGCAGGCAAGTCGTGTAGTTTGTGTATATCTTGGTATACAATATCCATGAAACATGTCAGTCGTGTAGTTTGTGTACTAACACTTTTAGGTATACCAAGTCCATGAAAGTGGCAAGTTATGTAGTTTGTGTACAAACATATCTAGTTATACAATATCCATGAAGCATGTCAGTCATGTTGTTTGTGTACTAACATATCTAGGTATGCAATGTCCACATAGCAGGCAAGTCATGTAGTTTGTGTACTAACATAACTATGCATACAATATCCACGAAACTGGCAATTCATCTAGTTTGTGTACTAACATATTTAGGTATACAATGTCCACGAAACTGGCAATTATAAAAGTCATCTAGTTTGTGTACTAACATATCTATGCATGTAACGTCCACGAAACTGGCAAGTCATATATTTGTGTACTAACATATGTATGTATACACTGTCTATGGAGTTAGTCAAGTTGGCAAAATGATGACCCTGCAATGTTAATAACTGTAAACTTTTGTTATGGAAATGTATTTTATATAGTCAGGAGAGCAAAATTAGCTTGGTTGCACCTTGTGCAACCTTGAGCATTTCTCAGAATTCAAGATGGCGGTCTCGGCCATCTTGAATTTCAGCAAATATTCAACAGTTGATCTCGATGACATAGAGGGTCGTGTAATACCTCTTTTTAAGGGATTTCCAGGACGGGGAATCCATTTCTGGAGTTACGTTTTGGATACTGTGTCAAATTCAAGGTCAAATCAGAGGTGAAAGGTCAAATTTACTTTTACAACCTTTAGCATTTCTCAGTATTCGAGATGCATGTATATATTAAGGAAATAAAACATATGTGAATTTGAATTTATTTATCAGCCTTTTCGTTATGCATGTATATTATAACAAGGAAATAAAGAGTATCTTTATTCGTCATCGACACTTGGCCCCCCTTCATCGTCTTCGATATCCATCTGCTTGCTGATGAAAGGACTACAGCAGATGTCTCCTCCCTCGCATTTGCAGTAGTCCCTGCACGATAGGCCTGCGCTGTTGCAGCTGCAGCGTGTGCTACTGCATGCCTTGTACTCTGCAGTGCAGCTACAGCTAACTACATCCAGGGGTGCTTGGGGAGCAACTGGCGCTGTTGAGACGGCCGGTGTGATGGCCGGCCCTTCGATGTTCCAACCAAAGTTGGCAATATTTCGAGCTTCTTCAGGTGGATCACGTTGATCCGCGGCCTTACGCAGTAGCATCTGAAGATGAGCTCGGAACACATGCAGCTGCAGGTTGGCATCAGTCGGTGGAAGTTTCTTCAGTGGCGGAGGTTTCTTATGTCCACGGTAGAAGTGAGCACGTGCGTCATTCCTTGTTGTACATCCATTCTGTCCGTAGAGGGGTAAGAAGAATGTGTATGCTGTCTCCTGGAGCTGAGCGTGGGTCGCGCCAGGCTGACCGAGCACTTGATCGAGACCTGGTGTATCTATCTCTAGCACCTTGAGCGCTGACTTTTTTCCTTTTCCAAAGGGGTACGACACTGTATCGCAACCTGACATTGCGTGGATGCCGAGAAGTTGACTGCACTTTCTGGCGCCTAACCGCTGAACAGTTTCGTTGATGTCCAAGACATCGACATTCCACTTTTCCATTTGAATCTTGGCAACAACTTGCATCCTTGATGTCCAGTACACCAAGAGAACGAAGACGTCGGTATCATCACTGAGGATTCGGATGGTCTGGGCGCCTTCTGCCACCGCTTTCAGCATGTAGCTGCAGAGGGTGGCGTCTGCCTCATCATGGGTAACGACACAGTCCAGCATGTTGACAAGTTGGATGTTGTGTGGAAGGGGATAGCTGCATAGAATGTTGTTAAGCAGATTCTTGTTCTTGGAATTATGAAGAATAACTTCTCGGCATGGAAGGAGGGTGTTTGGGGTTAGACGTACGTCCTTGACTCTTCCTCTTCTCGTCCGCTCTTGGTTCCTTGCGCTGGGAGCATCTTGGTCATATCTGTCGAACAGAATGATTTGTTTGGAGAGAGGAGGAGAGTGGGCCAGTCGAGTGCCGAAGCTTGCAGCCAGGTCTCCTGTAGTCCCGGAAACTGGCCAGATGACGTGGTACAGAAGCTGGCCGGCATCAACCAGCACCACGTTTGGAGCACATGGAGTCACGACAGAGACACTGAGAGACTTGACGAGCACGGCCTTGTCACCCTTCCTCAAGCAGCCGTACTCGTCGATCAGGCCCTGAGGGACTGGACTCAGTTCAAACTGGAAGACATCGGCTATATCAATGTTGCACTGCTGCCCCACGACTAACAGCCGACTGAACAGCGTCTCGATGTCGTAGGTGGCCTTCCCTTGACAGTGACTGCCTTCTTGAGCAACTCCATTGGTTTGACTTTCTTCTTTATTGTCTTGTGGAATTCACTGCTTAGCGAAGCGGAGAACTGCCCGCTCTGCACACTCCCGATGGCCAATGCGTTCTGAACATTCACTGTGTCTAGCGCCACTTGACCATTGCAGATGTTATAGACGCCTGGTTGCTGGTCATTGAGGGGGTGAGTGTACTTCTCCAGCTCCACCGCGATCTTTTTCGTCTCGTCTCGTCCAGTCTCCTTCTTCCCTTTCCTTCCTTCTTGTGCTTATTCTTCTCCTCCCCATCTACTTCACCGTGTGGCTTCTGCTCCTCCCCAGCTTCATTGTACATATGTTCCATGGCGATGTCAAGGTGGGCGCACACACTGAAACTATTCACCCACACAACCACATGCTCGGGGCTCGTTGAAATGCCCTTAGTACCTCCAGAACCCTTCCCTCGCTTGATATATGTCTGCTCTCCGAAGTGGTCTGCTGGCACTGCGGTCCCCCATCCGAGTACCGACAGACGTGTGCACCTGCCAATAGGTCCTCCTTGGCACGGTGGGGAAGGTGCTCCATCTGTTGCACATACCAGCTCAGGTAGCGGGCATAATTGTGGTGACCTACTGCGAAGAAGTATGGCAGCATTGCCTTGAGACAGTGCTGCTGGAGGAGGAAGTCACCGTTCCGCTCTCCGGGCAGGAACATGAACGACAACAGTGTAGGCTTGAAAAGCAGTCCACCCATAGCTTCCCGGTCGGGTGCCCTCTGGCTGTCTCTAGATAGACATTCAGCTCCTCATATGTCTTGACGCCATTCGAATAGAAATTATGCAGCAACACGGCAATGATGAGACGGTATGCCCGTAGAGCATTGGTCCAGGCCTTTCCGTTGACTATGTTGGTGATACCAGCAAACGCTGCGCTGATGAGAATGTCCACTCCTGATGCCTTCATCAGTGTTCCTACACAGCCCAGGAAACTCATGAGATTGTGTATCATACCCGGGTGAAGTATGACGTTGGTTCAGCGTAGAGGGTCGTTCCATTGGACTAGGCATGCAGTCTGAGACAGTTGGAGGCCGACTGTGATGTGGGTGTACTGCATCCCAAAACTATTGAGAGCCCTCTCGAGATTCACAAGCGTAGTTAATACAGTGTCGGGGTGAGCAGTTATGGCTTGTACTAGTTTCAACGATTTCGAGCATTGGCAGGGTTCTTGAAACGTTATGGCTACGACACAATATCCATGGGACAAACTGTCAAACTCAATATCTTTTTTAATATTGACATTTCCCTAAACAGATCCGGTAAAATGTGATTGCAAAATAAATGCAATTAGTCTGCATTAGCATAAGAAGTAAACAGATGTTAAGCAAACACGCAATATTAATGGTTAAAGTACAAATATATTAAATGTGACACGTTATGGTCAAGACATTCCAGCATGTCAATTTGAAAAACCTGTCAAATGACTGAATAAGTTATTGTAGTAACTTAGCATATTGAGAGGGACTATAGCAAACATACAACAGCAGTGTTTTTTTGTGTTAAGCGGTTCTTGAAAATGAAAAGCTTGGGACAAGAATATACTACTTACTGTAGAGTAGATGGTCTGTAGAGGTGATTTGTTCCTGGTTTTAGGACAAATTTGACATTTGACCTCTGATTTGACCTTGACTTTGACACTGTATCCAAAAATAACTCCAGAAATAGACTCCCCGTCCTAGAAATCCCTTAAAAAGAGGTATTACACGACCCTCTATGTCATCGAGATCAAAGGTTGAATATCTGCTGAAATTCAAGATGGCCGAGACCGCCATCTTGAATTTTGAGAAATGCTCAAGGTTGCACAAGGTGCATCCAAGCTAATTTTGCTCTCCTAACTATATAAAATACATTTCCATAAAAAAGTTTACAGTTATTAACATTGCAGGGTCTCCTACAGGAAGTATATGAGCGGCAACTTGACTAAGTAGGCCAGTATTGTTGTTACCAGTAGGGATGGACAGTCGTGTCAAATTGTGAGGACAATAATGACGGTAGAATATTTCATCATCAAAGTCCTGCATTGTCTCTACGTCGAACAATGTCGCACACAAGATATATTTTGTCAAGAATAATATTGCAACATAACAACTTTGATATTACTAAAGCAATTATATCGATAATTCTGTAGGATTGTAAACACTGACATGGACCATGGTGGTTGAGCACTCTAGCAAGTTGACAGTGATTCACTTCACCCGCAGACTGCCATTCTGTATTCAACCCACTGACCACTGTATTTCACATTATGCTCTTTAGTTCTAATCATAATTAATAAGTAACTGCCAAAGGTACTGCCAAAATCACACCAAAACGTGTACAACATTTGCAACATTATGTTCAACTTCTGTGTTAGTTTGAGATGGCAGCATTGAGAACCCGAGTTCAGTTATCTTTAAATGCTACAGAACACTAAAGCCCGGTACACACGAGAGCTATTAGCTTAGCTAACAGCCTGTTGGCTCAGTTGGAGTATAAGCTGATAATCCGGCCACATTTGAACCAGTTTGTCTTCTAACAGCATAACATTCGCCATGGCATGTATCGCCATTTCTAAAATGCCGTAAACGCTGCGAATTTTCATTGGACAGTATATTTTGTCGCTGAGAATATAGCTCACGACCAACGCACATGGTGAAACGTTCACATGTGCAAGTACGTTCCTATCGGTACAACTAAAAGCACAAATACACATTTGTATAACGTGTTGTTGTATCCAGTTTGCATGTGTATTAAATCACGAAGACCGAGGCTGGCGTCCGCAATCAAAATTCTTGCGAGAGCGAGGGCGAGGGCGAGGGCGAGGGCGAGGGCGAGGGCGAGGGCGAGGGCGAGGGCGAGGGCGAGGGCGAGGGCGAGGGCGAGGGCGAGGGCGAGGGCGAGGGCGAGGGCGAGGGCGAGGGCGAGGGCGAGGGCGAGGGCGAGGGCGAGGGCGAGGGCGAGGGCGAGGGCGAGGGCGAGGGCGAGGGCGAGGGCGAGGGCGAGGGCGAGGGCGAGGGCGAGGGCGAGGGCGAGGGCGAGGGCGAGGGCGAGGGCGAGGGCGAGGGCGAGGGCGAGGGCGAGGGCGAGGGCGAGGGCGAGGGCGAGGGCGAGGGCGAGGGCGAGGGCGAGGGCGAGGGCGAGGGCGAGGGCGAGGGCGAGGGCGAGGGCGAGGGCGAGGGCGAGGGCGAGGGCGAGGGCGAGGGCGAGGGCGAGGGCGAGGGCGAGGGCGAGGGCGAGGGCGAGGGCGAGGGCGAGGGCGAGGGCGAGGGCGAGGGCGAGGGCGAGGGCGAGGGCGAGGGCGAGGGCGAGGGCGAGGGCGAGGGCGAGGGCGAGGGCGAGGGCGAGGGCGAGGGCGAGGGCGAGGGCGAGGGCGAGGGCGAGGGCGAGGGCGAGGGCGAGGGCGAGGGCGAGGGCGAGGGCGAGGGCGAGGGCGAGGGCGAGGGCGAGGGCGAGGGCGAGGGCGAGGGCGAGGGCGAGGGCGAGGGCGAGGGCGAGGGCGAGGGCGAGGGCGAGGGCGAGGGCGAGGGCGAGGGCGAGGGCGAGGGCGAGGGCGAGGGCGAGGGCGAGGGCGAGGGCGAGGGCGAGGGCGAGGGCGAGGGCGAGGGCGAGGGCGAGGGCGAGGGCGAGGGCGAGGGCGAGGGCGAGGGCGAGGGCGAGGGCGAGGGCGAGGGCGAGGGCGAGGGCGAGGGCGAGGGCGAGGGCGAGGGCGAGGGCGAGGGCGAGGGCGAGGGCGAGGGCGAGGGCGAGGGCGAGGGCGAGGGCGAGGGCGAGGGCGAGGGCGAGGGCGAGGGCGAGGGCGAGGGCGAGGGCGAGGGCGAGGGCGAGGGCGAGGGCGAGGGCGAGGGCGAGGGCGAGGGCGAGGGCGAGGGCGAGGGCGAGGGCGAGGGCGAGGGCGAGGGCGAGGGCGAGGGCGAGGGCGAGGGCGAGGGCGAGGGCGAGGGCGAGGGCGAGGGCGAGGGCGAGGGCGAGGGCGAGGGCGAGGGCGAGGGCGAGGGCGAGGGCGAGGGCGAGGGCGAGGGCGAGGGCGAGGGCGAGGGCGAGGGCGAGGGCGAGGGCGAGGGCGAGGGCGAGGGCGAGGGCGAGGGCGAGGGCGAGGGCGAGGGCGAGGGCGAGGGCGAGGGCGAGGGCGAGGGCGAGGGCGAGGGCGAGGGCGAGGGCGAGGGCGAGGGCGAGGGCGAGGGCGAGGGCGAGGGCGAGGGCGAGGGCGAGGGCGAGGGCGAGGGCGAGGGCGAGGGCGAGGGCGAGGGCGAGGGCGAGGGCGAGGG
>OZ024857.1:56692669-56750169 GCA_964017155.1 Oasisia sp. SBJ-2009
TGGTATTTTGGATTCTGTGTACCGTTCAGTGGTATTGAATGGTATCTTATATTACCGTTGACAGTATATATATATATATATATATATATATATATATATATACATACATATATATATATATATATATATATATATATATATATATATATATATATATATATATATATATATATATATCACTGAGTCCTGCTGAAATATCATTGATGCTGAATGCTAATCAATGGTATTCAATGGTGTACCATTGGCTCTTTTTTGTAAGGGGATGGACTTGGCAACTGATGGTTGGAAGAATATATGAAATTGAAAACCGATGGGAGGAGGAGTAGGTGGATTGGAAACAGGTGGATGGAAAACCAGATGGACTTGGAACCAGATAGGTGGAAGAATAGATGAATGCGGGAAGAGACAGTACGAGGAACAATAGATGGAGTCCGACCTGGAAGTACATGGACAGAGGGACAAGGGGAAATATTCCAATCCAAAGGACAGACTTTCGGTTGGACATTCTGGACTCGAAGGCGGTAATGAGAGGCAAATGGAAAGGCATTTAGACAAATAGACATATGAAATTACGGATATAATGACACAGGGCCAGACTGATCGACAGACACGTAAACAAACGATCAGCAGACTAGAGTACATTAACGCTAACGAATACACGAAGTATATAATACGTGTGGAACTCTATTGGTGATATAACCGTACGAGCGAGATGTTTACTAGGTAGGTACACACCACCAATGTTCACACGACTGCCCCGCCGTGGCGATGAGAGGACCATTTAACTGTTAAGTACCTGCCGAGTATCATTGGTAATTTCTAATTG
Source organism: Oasisia sp. SBJ-2009 (assembly GCA_964017155.1). Taxonomy (NCBI): domain Eukaryota; kingdom Metazoa; phylum Annelida; class Polychaeta; order Sabellida; family Siboglinidae; genus Oasisia; species Oasisia sp. SBJ-2009. The sequence goes on from OZ024857.1 coordinate 56,693,496, forward strand.
TTTCTTTATCGCGGCACACTTCAGTAATTAGACCAGCAGCCCAGTGACACTGTCACAAAGTGACGTGTGATGTGATGAATACTTAGTCTACTTCACCAGTAGATGGGAGGAGGACGGGTGGAAACGGGTGGAAAGACGAAGGCGGGAGGATAATACAGACGGGAGAACTGACAGGCGACTGGGAGAGACAGGCAAGGAAAGATGGGCATTGTGAGAGACAGTGAGGAGAAGAGACAGGCTGTAGAGAGACAGACTGGGTGAGAGTGAGGCAGCGGCAGAGACAGACAGGAGGGGAAAACAGAAAGAGACAGTGTAGAGACAGGCAGAGAAAGAGATAGAGATCGTCAGGTGGAGAGACAGGCTGAGGGAGATATGGAAAGTAGTAGATAAGGGCAACACGAGAAATGTGCAGGGGAAAGACAGGCAGAAAAAGAGAGGTTGGGGAAGAGAGACAAATACGAGCAAGAGAGAGCGAGAGTGAGGGAGAGAGAGAGACAGAGAGAGAGAGAGAGACAGACAGACAGACAGACAAAGAGAGAGAGAGAGAGAGAGAGAGAGAGAGAGCGAACGACAGAAAGGAGGCTGTGCGAAAGACAGACCGGTGAATATACAGGCAGTGAGAAAGTGAGAGTGAAGGAAACACACAGTGGAGAAATAGACAAGGTGGAAGACAGACAATAGGAGAGCGAGGCAGGAAGAGAGACAGGCAGGAGTATAGCCCGACAGGAGTAGAGAGAGACATGAATAGAGAGTAGAGACAGGCAGGAGGAGAGACAGACATTAGCATACAAAAACATGAGTATAGACAGACAGGAGTAGAGACAGGCAGGAAGAGAGACGTATAGGACGAGAGACAGACAGGAGTATAGAGTAAAGACAGACAGGAGGAGCGACAGACATGAATATAGACAAACATGAGCATAGACAAACATGTGTATAGACAGACAGGAGGAGCGAAACTATACCATTAGGAGGTTTTTCCGTATAGAACGCATTGCGACACGGGGACAGTTGGTGAACGGGTGGAGACGAGATAGGATGAGAGGGTTCATTGTTTACGTCACTTGGCACCGAGAGAGGACTGACAGACGACAGGGAGAGACAGTCAGGGGACAGTTGGGCACACAGTGACAGTGGGGGGGAGGGGAGACATGAGGGAAAGAGACAGGCTGTAGAGAGATAGGCAGGGAGAGAGACAGAATGGGAGAGAGACAGGGAGAAGAAAAGAGAGGGAGAGTTGGGCAGGAGAAGTGCTGCATGTGGGAGAGACATAGGCAGGAGGAGAGAGACAAGGAGCGAGACGGTGACGGTGACGGAGACTGAGACTGAGACTGAGACTGAGACTGAGACTGAGACTGAGACTGAGACGGAGACGGAGACGGAGACGGAGACGGAGACGGAGACGGAGACGGAGACGGAGACGGAGACGGAGACGGAGACGGAGACGGAGACGGAGACGGAGACGGAGACGGAGACGGAGACGGAGACGGAGACGGAGACGGAGACGGAGACGGAGACGGAGACGGAGACGGAGACGGAGACGGAGACGGAGACGGAGACGGAGACGGAGACGGAGACGGAGACGGAGACGGAGACGGAGACGGAGACGGAGACGGAGACGGAGACGGAGACGGAGACGGAGACGGAGACGGAGACGGAGACGGAGACGGAGACGGAGACGGAGACGGAGACGGAGCCGGAGACGGAGACGGAGACAGGGCGTGCGTGCGTGCGTGCGTGCGTGCGTGCGTGCGGGCGGACGGACGGACGGACGGACGGACGGACGGACGGACGGACGGACGGACGGACGGACGGACGGACGGACGGACGGACGGACGGACGGACGGACGGACGGACGGACGGACGGACGGACGGACGGACGGACGGACGGACGGACGGACGGACGGACGGACGGACGGACGGACGGACGGACGGACGGACGGACGGACGGACGGACGGACGGACGGACGGACGGACGGACGGACGGACGGACGGACGGACGGACGGACGGACGGACGGACGGACGGACGGACGGACGGACGGACGGACGGACGGACGGACGGACGGACGGACGGACGGACGGACGGACGGACGGACGGACGGACGGACGGACGGACGGACGGACGGACGGACGGACGGACGGACGGACGGACGGACGGACGGACGGACGGACGGACGGACGGACGGACGGACGGACGGACGGACGGACGGACGGACGGACGAGCGATCGGACATTTGTAGAATTGTATGCCGTGTAAGGCACTCTGAAATATGGTTCACTGGCGCGTTGCGATACGGTTCACTGGCGCGCACTATCAAGCGTAGTTCGCCAAGTGAACTGATCGATGAAGGGGAGAGAGAACATAGTATGATTCTGCCTCAAGTTATTAATAACAACTACATTTGCCTGTCATTTGAAATCCACCTATAAATACGAGTGTGATTCGCAAAAAAACACGTCATATACATCATATGGACTTAGGAACGAGGGCCGACGTCCGAGGGGAGTGGCTCTGTGCGCCATTAAAATACAACAGGCAGGTACAACATTTCGCTGTGACTCACATTACGAGACGTCTTTGATGTCATAAGTTACAGAATACATTCAGGTAGTTGTGACTGCTGATGACTTACCGGGTCTGGAGACTTCAGCGCTGTTTTATCTACTCGCTTCTTCTGATCTCCATGCCGACTACACCGACATCGGACGTCAGTGTAGTTAGCGGTCCAAGTGTCGTCAGTTACAGCCTACTCCACACACCCCCCCCCCCACACACACACCCAAAATACTGACTGGGCGGTCTATACACACAGCTTAGCCAATGAGATTGTTGGTGTGTGACACGCCACCGTGTAGGGGTTCTCCCTTCAAGTGTCACCTGACTCGCAATGACGTCAGGGTAACAATTCTAAGAAACGATTATAATCTCACACACGAGTGTGTCGATATTTGAAATGCCGACACACTGATAACATCACGCCGGTCGAGACGGAGAGACACGGTCCAACTGTCGCACTCAAGAACGCCGCGCTCTGCACAGTGTGGTCATTCATGTGTGTCCGCCTTGTCACGACATTAGACGCCCCGGGGCGGACACAATGTAGAACGATTTCATAAACATGATTCATTCAATCATGAGTCATACGAACGTGTCTCCTTTTCCGTGCGACCGAACTATGAGAGAGAGAGAGAGAGAGGGACACACTGACGGCAGAGGGAAGTCGGGAAGGAAGGAGGAATGGAGATTTGCAGTGAAGCAAGCAGATATATGGATGGGAGGCGTGATGGTGGCGACAGACTGCTGTGTTGACAGCCAGAAGACAGAGGATTTGGTGGGAGATGAGGCAGAGAGAGGTAGGCGGGCAGGCGGGCAGGCGGGCAGGCGGGCAGGCGGGCAGGCGGGCAGGCGGGCAGGCGGGCAGGCGGGCAGGCGGGCAGGCGGGCAGGCGGGCAGGCTGGCAGGCGGGCAGGCGGGCAGGTATGCAGGCGGGCAGGCGGGCAGACGGACAAGCGGGCAGGCGGGCAGGCGGGCAGGCGGGCAGGCGGGCAGGCGGGCAGGCGGGCAGGCGGGCAGGCGGACAGGCGGGCAGCCGGGCAGGCAGGCAGGCGGGCAGGCGGGCAGGCGGGCAGGCGGGCAGGCGGGCAGGCGGGCAGGCGAGAAGGCGGGAAGGCGGGCAGGCGGGCAGGCGGGAAGGCGGGCAGGCGGGCAGGCGGGCAGGCGGGCAGGCGGGCAGGCGGGCAGGCGGGCAGGCGGGCAGGCGGGCAGGCGGGCAGGCGGGCAGGCGGGCAGGTATGCAGGCGGGCAGGCGGGCAGACGGACAAGCGGGCAGGCGGGCAGGCGGGCAGGCGGGCAGGCGGGCAGGCGGGCAGGCGGGCAGGCGGGCAGGCGGGCAGGCGGGCAGGCGGGCAGGCGGGCAGGCGGGCAGGCGGGCAGGCGGGCAGGCGGGCAGGCGGGCAGGCGGGCAGGCGGGCAGGCGGGCAGGCGGGCAGGCGGGCAGGCGGGCAGGCGGGCAGGCGGGCAGGCGGGCAGGCGGGCAGGCGGGCAGGCGGGCAGGCGGGAAGGCGAGAAGGCGGGAAGGCGGAATGGCGGGTAGGCGGGCATTCGCAGAGTGTGAGTGGCACGGCATGGCACGGCGAGCAAGACATCACGAGGCTGCCAGAGCCAACAACAGTTGGTGACACAACGTCACGGTCGACAAACTGAGTTTTGAGTTTGACGTTGCGCCTTGCGAGACCATGCTGTTTTAGTTAGTAAGCCTATGCGTCAGATAAGCTGGGTTGCAAATGTTGACTTTCCCCGTTACAAATCCATGCTGTTGTTTGCTATGGCTCTCAAGGAGGAATCCACGTGGTCTATGATTCAAGGCCACTGTATTTTATAAACTTTACAAACTATAAGAACATTTGAAACCATTGATTTGTGTCCTCTGGTGTTTTATGTAAGTTTGTTTATAATAATGCTCGTGTCTTTACCCTACACATACCAATACATATTAGTATTGCAGTTAATACTCAGCTCTGTGAGACCAGGTGTTGCTTCGTTGGATACACAGTGTGCGGTAATGCCCCATATGTTGGGGCATGTCCGCACAAAGGTACGTATGCCTCTACATTTTACCAAATATTAAAATATCTGATGGGATATGCGATTTTTTTTCGTAAATTTACAAGGATTAATGACACCGCTCCCAAAGGTTTCACAAAGCAGCGTCAATTTGTGCGCAATTATGTGGTCTACTGGGCGCATCTAACAGCCACTAGTCGATATAGTTTATGTCCGGTTTCATGAGATAAGTTTAGCATTCGCGGATGTAGCGCTTACATTTTCCCTGCGTTAAAAACGTTCCGATTGACGTTTCTGCGCATGCGCGATATATGTAAAATCACCATTGTGCAGCGAAACGACAAAGCTGTTCGTTAGATGTATATATCCTCTCAGCAAAGTTATATGTCGCAAATTAACACGAGGCAAACAAGTTTTGAGGCATATTTTGAGAGCAAGCGTAAAGCACGTGACTGTAGTGCGCCATAATCCGTGACAGTGATTTATAAAAAACGTAAGATTTTATTGCATTGATCGAGATTTTAAGAAACTTTTCACAGTAATCACCACAGGAGTGTTATCGTACAGCTCGTGGCATTTATACCGAAAATGCTTTGTTGTTTCGCTGGATATTGATGATGATTTTACAATAAACTTTAATCGGAATGTTTTTAACGACCGGAAAATGTAAGCGCGACAGCGTACCTAAAGCGTCGTAGAAATGAGCTAATTTGGTCGCGCTGGGAATCCCTGTATTTCGGGTTGCTGTGTTTGGCAACAGAGAGAAGTAGACTGCGCGTGCGCGGGATCGTGTATGGCAGAAAAAACATAAACAAACAGCCGTGCTAAGCCGGGTTATGCTGAGTTACGTTGGCTAGTCGTTCCTTTTGTGGGTGTTATATTAAGTATTTCTTTTTGTGGATAGACACATGTGAATAATGGTACATTTGGCTGATCAAACAAGCAATCTTCACAGCGTGTCATTGAATCGCTGTAGGCAGAAACTGTCATTATCGGGATGCGATGCCGTAGATCCGTTCTTGCAGCCTTGACTTGTGTAATGTAATGTAATGTGTAAAAGCGCTTTGAGCAGTCCTATGGACTGGATACTGCGCTATATAAAAACTTACCTTTTTTACTTGAGTCTTGACATGACGGAATGGGTAGATGATGTGTCACAGTGGCCCTCTGTGTGGCTTTATGGCTGCATTTACATACACTTTATCAATACCCAGGGTGTATACACTAAAGAAGCCCTGAAGTCGTAAAAACCTCGACATGTGCGCACTGTATCACGCAGGACGTGCCCAGAAAATGTCGTACCACACCGCAGCATCACAGGACGTGCCCAGACAATGTCGTACCACACCGCAGCATCACCTCACGCAGGACGTGCCCAGACAATGTCGTACCACACCGCAGCATCACCTCACGCAGGACGTGCCCAGACAATGTCGTACCACACCGCAGCATCACAGGACGTGCCCAGACAATGTCGTACCACACCGCAGCATCACCTCACGCAGGACGCACCCAGACAATGTCGTACCACACCGCAGCATCACAGGACCTGCCCAGACAATGTCGTACCACACCGCAACATCACAGATCGAGCCGTGGATTTGTACTGAGGGCGAATGTCCCCGGGCATAACAAGTGATAGGTCATCATGTGATCTTAATCCATATTGGATGGTTCTATGAATCAACATTTCCAATATGTAGTCTGGTCTATGACCATGTGAAGAATCAAACGTCAATAGACATGCAGCTGTATATTGTATTGTGGTAAAGAGCGTATGCGTAGAGTAATGGCACTTACGTTAGCCGCTCTTTACGTAGGTCCTGTAGTAACTGGGTAGGCAGCGTACAGACGACGGTGTAGACTGTAGTGTAGACTGTAGTCTTATTGTGTCGCCGTGGATCCAGAGTCTGAGGAATGGTCTTCTCGAACTCTTGGATCTGGTTTGGCGCGCTGTTCTAGGTGTGTTCGTAAGTTATATAGGGTGAAGAGGGAAGGGCTATTATTGTGCAGTGGTGTGTGCAAGGGGTAGTGGGTAGGTTGGGTGCAGTGCTGCCAACTGGCAACTGGTGGCTACCACATTCTTCCCCCCTTATGATGTTTTTTATCATATATATATTCCCAAGTAAAGCAATTCAAAAATAATAAATTCGTCCCCATGTACTTCCCCATAATTATCATAAATTTACAATCGTTCAAATGTGTGCTGTTTATTAAACACAGTTAGTGAAATAATAGAAAAGATTAGTATAACAATACATGCTTATTACATTTGTAAAACATAAGCTCTCAACACGGAGCATAGCGGCATATGCCACAGCTCACGCGGAGTCACTTATTCTTTTATAAAATTCGGTGCATGTGCAAAACATAAGCTCTCAACGCGGAGCATAGCGACTTATGCCACAGCTCACGCGGAGTCACTCATTAAACTTTATAAAATACAGTACATGTGAAAAATATAAGCTCTCGACGCGGAGCATAGCGGATTATGCCACAGCTCACGCGGAGTCGCTAATTACTATTTATAAAACGCTAGTGCATTTAGTGTCGTTACCCGGAGCACCACCCAACTTGGGATGTTGCGCAGTGACGCTATCCGCCCTGCTTGGTGCACTACCTCGTAGGGGTGGCCACGGTTGTGGCCGTGTGGGGACAGGAGTGGGGCATCTGTCTCTAGCACCAGGCGATAGAGATCGATCTGGCGTGCCAGATCGGCGAATCCTGGAGCCACCACTGATTTAGTGGTAATACCAAAGACACTGTTGGTATATACCCTCACCACTGTCTATAGTCCTCCAGTGTGCCAGTGAAGCAGTGCACATGGAGCAGTTGTCGTTGGTGAGTATGTATACTCAATGTGGCCAGTGCTTCAGCCATTACATCTGAGAAGGGGACGCGTGTGTTCCCGCGCAAGTGTAGAATCAATGGCTTCTCCAGTTCTCTTGCCAACGCAACGTGCTTTCCGAATAATTCCCTTTGTTTCGGGAGGGAATGCAGTGGCTCCGTGTAGTCGAGACCACACTCGCCTATGGCAATACAGTCAGAGCTGCAGATTCTGGCCTTCACCATATCCCAGGTTTCATCTCTAAGGGACTTGGCCAGTCGAGGGTGGACACCATAGGTGGTTTTGATAGCCACAGTCTGATGACTGACGGTGACACCCTTTATTACTGGGCGCTGCCAGTCACCCGGAAAGACGCGGTTGTCTACCACAGCCTTCAGTGCAATTGCACTGTCGCCTCGCCAGAGAGAAAAGGCTGTTTCCCAAGCGGGGACGGGTTCGGTTTCAAAATTAAATGGAACACTTTTCTCTCTTATTTCCATAGTCCTCAACATCTGCAAATGACAGTGTGTGTCCATTGCCGACACACCCACGGTATGTGATGGATGTGGAGATATGGACGGGACTAGCCATTCCCGGAAAGAGTCACGCTTGTTGGGTGGCATTTCTGCCAGCATCCTTCCCATGTTATCCCAATTTAGGAGGGACACCGGGTGATTGGGCGGGCACAACTGGATATTATTTGCGGCAATAGGTCGGCCCATCATCTCTGCCACCTCCGATAGCATGGTCCGCATGCCCATATTTGCCCGTGAACCCTGTTTTGGGTACCACCCCCTCCTCCGGAACAATACCACTAGTTCCTCGAGGGTGTGGATATGGACCATTCTTCGAGTGCTCTCAAGGAGCTCTATCATTGAATGAGCCCATTCCACAAAATGAGGAGGAAATTCCCCCTCATTTCTCTCCTCCGTTGTATGCGTCGCTAAATGGGCGCGCATTGCAGGCATGGAGCCAAGTTGTTGCTCGCACAACCAGCAAGCAGTGTCCGGATGAAACTGCCATGGGAGGTGTGTTGTCTCGACGTGTATTCTCAGTACGTCTACGACTGCATTGCATAAGCTGCATTGTTGGTGTCCAGACCGTACCCTCCTTTTTTTGTAGGTGGGGCCATTTTGACAGCTTCGCCAAGCGACTGTCCCCTCCCCCTTCGCCGTGACGAATTCCCTTGTTGTGGAGATGTCAGTGACACATGTGGACTGATGTCCACCACTGTCTCACATACATAGGGAGATGGGGTAGCGAGGGCATGTCTCCGGTTGTATCTGTTTCGCTGCCGCCGCCGCGTGCCAAATACAACAGGGGGGGGGGGCCACAGCATCGGGGTGTTGAGTCTCCTCTACAACAATTGTATTGACAGGACTAATGTCCATCACCGCTGGAGGAACTCCCGTGCACACCGTTCTCACAATAGACGTTGGTGTACGATTTGGCCTAAGTGGTGTGTGTGGAGATCCTGCGATGGCGGAGATTCCAGCCATGCGGATAGTGGGTGCAAAAGATGGTACACGGGTACCACTATTTGTTGGTATCCCTGTGTAGAAGGAAGAGGTGATGGCTCTGCTTGTGCATGGGGTTCGTGAAAATGGGGATATGAGAGGACTGCTAGTTGCAGGTACTCTCATGCGTAGGGGTGAAGGAGTGCTGTTTGGGGTCATGCATGGGGTTGGTGCCATTCGTAACACACGAGGACTGCTACTTGCAGGTCTACCCGTGAACAAAGGTGCAGAATTTACTGGGGTTGCCATCATGCATGGGGCTGGTGCAAGGGGTAGCATAGTTGTGTTAGTATCTTGCAGAAGAAGTGGCACCCTGGCACCCTGCACTAATTGGGCATAGGTGGGGGGCGGGCGCGCACGAACAATGGCATCTAGTGACACCTGCACGCCACCCAGGGTCACATACGGCATCAAAGTGCCTTGTGTTGCTCCAACTAGTTGTTGGAGGTCGCCCAGTGAGGCAGTCCGTATGGAGATAGACTGGGCTGCAGGGCTATTTCTGTGCCTCCAATTCCTGATGGGAGTGATTGTACCATCAGTATCATCCATCTGGAACATAATCGGTTTGATCGAAGTCAGTCGTCATACCTGTGTGGTCGATTAATAGGTCGACCCCCTCGGGTAGTTCGCGGACTTAACGGATGTGTGTTCGTCAATCCGTCCTCTTGCCTAGGAAGTGGTTCGCTGGCTTCGAACAATGACCAAACTCCATCTATCGGGTCATCACTGGTCGTGGCCATTGTGCGAGGCCCAACTAAATCGATGATTGACTGTTGCTTTCGTATTACCCATAAAGGAATATTACGGTCCTTGCATATCCTAAGCTTGTCATGATGTTTTACATATTCTCGCTTACGGCCCGCTATACGGTAGAGGAAACGTGACACCACTTTAGTAATTACAAATGGCCCTTTCCATATCGGGAGTAATTTCTTACTTTGTCCCAGGACTCTTCCAGAGTTACGGATATACACTAGGTCACCCACATCAAATGTTCTTTCACGAACAGGAGCCCGGGTATCATAATCTTTCTTTTGGCGGTTTTGTGCCATAAGCAGATTATTTCGTGCCGCTATAGATGCTGTGTTGATTTGATCAATTAGTCCCTTGAGATAATTTGCTGGTAACTGTCTCATGGAATTTACGTCATGGAGTCCAAATAGGATCTCCTCAGGCATACATACTTCTCGTCCTAACATTAGCATATTTGGCGTAAATCCGGTACTTCGATTCACCATGGTTCGTAGGCTCATCCCTAGTGTGGCCAAGTGTTCATCCCATCTAGATATCTTATCAGCGAGATAACACCTGATAAAGGAAAGAACCATCTGATTTTGTCTCTCAACTTGGCCGTTAGAACATGGTCGATAAGCTGTTGTCCTCGTCTTTTCGATTTGCATTAATTCACATAATTCGGTGAACAATTGACTATCAAAATTTCTACCCTGGTCGGTGTGTACTTGTAATGGGGCACCGTATCTGGTTGTCCATTGCTCAAAAAACGTCTTGGCTGTAATTTCAGCCGTTTGTTCAGGCAACGCATGTAATTCTAACCAGCGAGTGAATTGATCCAAAATCATAAGTACATACTTATTTCCTGATTCACTCGTTGTAAAAGGTCCCAAGATATCCAAGTGTACCCGTTCCCCGGGAACCCCTGCCTCGTAGTGGAGTAATTGTGCACGTTGTGGTCGTCCTACCTTGTTAAGGTGGCACACAGCACAAGTGTCCACAAACAATTGACAGTCCCGGCGCATGCTGGGCCAGAAAAAGCTTTTCCCGATTTTTGTGAATGTTTTGTCCCTGCCCCAGTGTTCTCCGGTGCGACTGTCATGAGTCATTTGAAGGACTTCTTTTCTCTTTGATTGTGGTACTACGAACTTTAATTTAGAGGGACCAATCTCTTCCTCCCAACTATAGTACAATACCCCATCTTTCATATGTAATAGTTCTTTGTTATTCCACAGTTTACGGGTCCCCACACCTTGGAGTTGTAAGTCGTTTTGTGTGGGGGGCTCGCTTTCTAACCAGGTAACTACGGGTCTTAGTTCAGTGTCTTGCATCTGGGACTCTCGTAATTCCTGTGAACTATATTGGTGCATATAATTAGCGTCATTGGCATCATTGGACACCTCAAGTTGTCTTGTTGCTAATGGCACCACATAATCAACTTCCGTATCAAATGCTCCCCACTGGTTGTGTAGTTTAGTACAATATGGACAGCCACCACAAGGTAGAGAACTTACTTCTCTCCCAGCTTCATAACAATTGCATGTGTCATGTTCTTCTGGGATTCGTGACAATGCATCTGCATTAGTGTGCTTAACCCCTGGTCTATGTTGTATTTTCATAGAGTACTGGGATAATTCCTCCAGCCACCTTCCAAGCTGGCCCACAGGGTGTTTAAAGCGGAATAGCCAAATGAGTGACCCATGGTCTGTCCTTAGAGTAAACTCACGACCAAGTAGGTAATGTTTGTAATGACGTGTAAACATGACAATAGCCAGCAGTTCCTTGCGTGTGGTACAATAACGTTGTTGTACTGGAGTCAGGGTGTGTGACGCAAAGGAAACAGGACGTTCTGTAATTGATACAGGGCAGCGCCAATTGCCACATCTGAGGCATCTGTATCAAGGATGAATGGATCTATATTATTGGGGAATGCCAGCACTGGCGTTGTTGTCATTACTTGCTTTAGGTCTTGAAATGCCGTTTCACAAGCATCAGTCCACTCAAATGGTTCTTTAGGTTTAGTTAGCGCATAAAGCGGTTTCATTGTTTTAGATAACTCATGTATAAATTCTCTATGATAGTTGACAAATCCTGTGAATTTACTCACTTCCAGTGCATTTCTTGGCCGAGGCCAATTTAGTACACTTCTGATGTGATCATCAGTGACGGAAACACCTTCGCGGGACACCTTCCGTCCTAGGAAATGAACTTCTGTGCCAAATAAGGAGCACTTCTTCGGTTTCAATTTTAAATTGTGCACCTCAAATCTCTGGAGAACAACTTCCAGGTTTTCGAGGGACTCCTCAAAACTCTTTCCTAAAATGATTACATCATCTAGATATACTAGTACCTTATTCCATGCGAGTCCGCGTAGAACAAGATTCATAACCCTTTGGAAAGTAGCGGGTGCATTACATAATCCCTGAGCCATTCTGATATGCTCAAAGAGACCATATTTGGTAAGAAACGCTGTTTTGTGACTGTCGCGTTCGTCTACCATGATTTGCCAATAGCCACTTGCAAGATCTAGTGTGTGGAACCACAGGTTATCTGCCAAATTATCAATACATTCTTCGATTAAAGGTAATGGAAAAGCATCTTTAACCGTTTTCACATTTAATTGTCGATAATCAACAGTGTACCTTACTTCTCCATCTTTCTTCCTGACTAACACTGGAGCAGATGCCCATTCTGACAAAGATGGTTTAATCACATGGGCATCAAGCATATTTGTTAGTGTCTTCTCTTCCTCACTTTGAAATTTTAGCGGAGTGCGCCTTAATCTTTCTCTGACGGAATCTTCGTTGTAAGTGTTTATGCGGTGGCGTATTAGAGTGAATTTTCCTAAGTCATTATTGTCCTTAGAGAATACGTTGCCGTACCTACTTAGCAATATCCCCAAGGCAACCTGTTCCCGAATGGAAATGTTCTTCTTTGATCTAACAAACACATCTTGTAAGTGTGGTGGTATTTGTGTTTCCACGTCCGCTAGCATAACGGAAACTTGTGTGTCATCTAGACAATCATTTGGAATAAAAGATGTTGCTATAGGTTGTGGTGTTTTATTAATCTTGTTTACTTCCTCCCATGAAGGTGCGTTATCTCCAACATCATTACTCGCCGTTTCAGTACGACTGATCTGAATACATTCTTGATAGGGCTCTAGTGTAGCGTCCATTTCTATTGCTTGGACTAGCACTTTTCCTTTTTGCAATGTGATTTGCTTATTCGAATCATTTATAATCTCCATTATTACGGGCCCAATACCACCATTGATTATGCAGGATGGAATTATTAGTTCATCCGTCATTTCCGGTGAAGTTACGTAAACATTGCAAGACGGGTTAGTGCATTCTACCATCACATTGCCTATATGTTTGGGCGGAATTACAATGCGCTTAGCTACTTGAATTCTACTTACATTGTACTTTACTGATGGCCCCTTTTTCATCAATGCATGAACAGGGGTACCATCCATTATGACAGTGCTATCGTCAATGTCAACAATACAGTGATGCTTTAGTAGAAAATCAAGCCCAAGAATAAAATCATCTGTTATCGGACCCACAGCCACATCGATGTTGTACTGATTATGTTGGATATTTATTGGGAGTTCCTTGATTAGATAGCATTGCATGTATGACCCATGTTCTGCATTTTTAATGGTTATGAACTCTGGGGTCGCAGTGTATGCATGTTCTAATGAGTCAATGAAGGATTGGCTGACCATTGACATTTGGGCAGCGGTGTCTACTACCATCAGTGTATCCTTTCCATGAATTGTGGCTGGTATCAACAGTGTATGACCTACTGTTGGTCCTAGTTGTGTACTCCTGACTGTCACCTGTTCTTTGTCCTGTCTGTTGGACATGTCCAGGGGCTCATTATCACTTGGGTGTAAGTGTTGGTCAGTTGTGCAAAGTACTTTGACATTTGTCCCAGTGCTACCCAGGGCGTCTAGTAGGACACCTACTCCATTGTCATTGTCCTGACTACGGGACATGCTGGAGGTTGGGTTAACACCTCTGTGTCTTGCCTGGTCACACTCCCATTGTTGTGTTTCAGCTACTCTAGCACTTGTCTCAGTAGTATTCTGAGAGTCTATTACGACAACTACTCCACTGCAATTGTCCTGACTGGTGGACAGGCATGGAGTTGGTCTGTTTTGTTGGCCGATTCCCAAAAGGGTGGTGGTGGACCCATGGCCAACGGGGTTCACCGCATTTAGTTTAACGGTGACTTATCTGTCTCATCACTCTTCCTGTTAGGAAGGGTGGGGAGATCACGACGAGGACTGGGACTTCGGCTGTAATTATTCTCGGAAGGCTGGTGATATCTTCCCCGGTTATCACCACTGTGCGTGGTATGCCGTCCACGAGTATCATCCCAGCTTCTCTCTTGTGTATTATTCTTCCTCCGATAATTGTAGTCCCTCTCATCCTCTCTACTGTTAAGTTTGGGAGCCCTGTATCCCCCTCGTTGTATACTCTCTCCCGCATTATGCCTCATTTCTCGGTGGTCATCTCGGTAAGCCCTCCTACCATGGTTAGTGCGATGTCGCCTAGGGCTACGATACCTATGGCTATCCTCAGAGCTTGCACTACTGGAGCTACTATTGCTAGTACTGCGATTGCGGTGTCTATGAGATTGACGTCTCACTGGTGAGTCCCGACGTGATAGTGTATTTGTACACTCCCTGGCTAGGTGACCCTTACCGCCGCATTGAAAGCAACTCAGTGGAGATGGGGAGCGTCGCCTCTTATTGGCACAGTCACGTGATCTATGACCACTCCCCCCGCAGGTGAAGCATGTATCACTGCGTCCCCGGGATACAGTTGGCTGCTGTAGTTGTCTGACTACACCCTGTACCACCTTGTCAACCAATGATGTCTCCTCTGAGTTTGTGTCAGTCAATCTGACGGCACACTCATCATTGAAGGCAACATGTCGGTTAGACAAGTTACGGCCACCAAATGTACGTGTTGCACACTGGATGTGCAGTACCGCCTCTACTGCTGTTCGTATTATGGCAGGGTCGCTAAACTTCATAGCTTCCTGTGCAGCACTCCGATCTCGGATGCCTCGTAGGAAGGCTGGCACCGATATACTATTATATAAGTCTTTGTGCATATTGGGATAGGCCTCTACCGTTAGCGCATACACCCTATCTGCAAAGGTATCCACGCTCTCTCCCTCCTCTTGTTTGAGTACAGACAACTCTGCTCTCAGTGTTGTCCTAGCGACAGGTCTAGAGTGGCCATATCTCATACATAGGTATGAGATGCAACCTTCATAGTCATAACGTTCCTCTCTTGGAAGACTCCTATGAGCAGTGAGGGCTGGCCCTCGGAGACATGACACCAATCGTGTCATCTTTTCGTCTGAGTCCCAGTTGTATGCCTCAGCTATAAACTCAAACTGGTGAATCCAGTTGTCCCATTCACCGGGCTTACCATCGAATTTGTCGATAGTGACATATCTCTCACTGGGCCGGTGTGAAATGTCAACACCACCCCTAGTGTCATAACGCCGTCGGTTATGATTGGGGCGTTCCATTGGTAGGTCATCCCTAGAATCGGTGGAGTACCGATCATAGACAGGTCGTTCATATGAATAACGTTTCGGACCATCATGACCACTGGTTTGGAAGGTGTCTTTATTTTCGTTTTGTACAGCTTCAGCTGACATGGGCTTCCGTTCTATGTGATAGTTAGATTCACCCATAGCCTCACCCCATGAATTTGGTGTTGGATCTGCCTGTGCATATTTTGGTCGGGCTCCTGAAGAGAAACCAGCGCATATTTCAACAACAGGGCCTCTCTCAGGACCGAACACCTTAGCCTGCAATGCACGCACCGTTGCCTCCTGCCTGCTTAGTCTTTCATTTACTTCCTGTGAGTGTGCCTCTATTATGTCCAGTTTGTCAGTAATATATTTGAGTTTCTGTGCAAAGCTACTCATGTCAGGTTCTGGTCGTGGTTTGTCCTCCTCTATGTTATCAGTTTCCGCTTCAGCATTTTCATTTCCCTGTGTTTGTTTAGTTTTCTTTGGCGGTCCCATGTTAGTGTATGGTTGTGCGGTTATGGATGTAAGTTGTGTACGTACTGTGTAATGGAGCTTTTATTTGTTTTACATAAGTTGTTTGGAACACATTATTGTTGTTAAACACTAATGATTATAACTTGTTAAACGG
The DNA here is from genome assembly GCA_964017155.1 of Oasisia sp. SBJ-2009. Classification (NCBI taxonomy): domain Eukaryota; kingdom Metazoa; phylum Annelida; class Polychaeta; order Sabellida; family Siboglinidae; genus Oasisia; species Oasisia sp. SBJ-2009. The sequence continues at coordinate 56,709,330 of OZ024857.1, forward strand.
CTTTTGAAACGGACACAGGTTGGTGCCTTCGACTTATTGACTAATGTCAGCGAATTGGCATTAACCAGCAGTGTTGTTTCAACTAGTTAGCCGGTTTAACTAGTTCTGGGTCTGGAGTTTTAGTCTACAATGGGTGTGAACAATATGCTTTGTCCACGAAGTTGTTGTGCGTGACTGCCCAGTGGACCACACCCATGTCACCATGTGGTTAGGTATAAATGTGTAAACTATTATGTGATTATTGTGTAAATTTCACTTAATACAGTCAAATTGACATTTGGAATTTGCAACTTAGTTGCCAATATTTGAACGGCTTCTCACGTTGGCCTTCTAGGCACGTGGACGTTCTTTTTTCTGACACTCTGGTACCAATGTGGTAAAGAGCGTATGCGTAGAGTAATGGCACTTACGTTAGCCGCTCTTTACGTAGGCCCTGTAGTGACTGGGTAGGCAGCGTACAGACGACGGTGTAGACTGTAGTGTAGACTGTAGTCTTATTGTGTCGCCGTGGATCCAGAGTCTGAGGAATGGTCTTCTCGAACTCTTGGATCTGGTTTGGCGCGCTGTTCTAGGTGTGTTCGTAAGTTATATAGGGTGAAGAGGGAAGGGCTATTATTGTGCAGTGGTGTGTGCAAGGGGTAGTGGGTAGGTTGGGTGCAGTGCTGCCAACTGGCAACTGGTGGCTACCACAGTATTTCGAACCCCCGAAATTCCACTGGTAACCAGTGAAGTCGTCGACTTTAGTGTTGTTGTACATGATACGGGCGTACTTGCCGATTCCACACAGCACTCTGCCTGCTATGTTTGAAACCAAATTTAAATCTCTGTACAGTGTCTATCAAGCCACTGGCAAAGCAACAGGAGAGGGCGATATATGTTCCAAAAATGATCAGGTAAGACCTTGATACACCCATGCTAAAAACACAATAATAATAATAATAAACTTAATAGAGTAAATCTCTGTTCAGCACTTGTTGACTATAGTATTAAAAAAAAAAAGTATAAGTATAAGTAGTATAAATAAAACCTATGAATAGCTAAATCATTTATTTAGTTGTATAACCTGTAGTTCAGTTCCGTACAGCAAAGGTTGCAGTGTTGTAATTTATATTCGTATCTGTAGTCAAGAAATAGAATACATAAAATACCAGATATAATAATTGGAAATATATATATATATATATATATATATATATATATATATATATATATATATATATATATATATATTATGAGATTGATTAATCCCCTGGTTTTGTCGCGCCACTGAGCTTGATTTTCGAGGATATTGGCGCAAAAGAAGTTACTATTATTATTATTATTATTATTATAAATGCCGTGATGGGGAAATTAACCCGGGCCGTCGACGTGACAGGCGGAATGCTAACGTACCACGTACAACACTACACACGCCGCTTAATTATAATTACGCCATTATCCGCGCCTCTCGCCTCATCATTGTTAGGACAGAATAGTATTTCGAAAAAAAGCTTCTATGAACATACGGCAACTGTACTTGGTAAGTAACTAGTAAAATGTACGCACTGAGCTCTAATTACCAATTACACATCCTTTCCTACAACCCCTGCGAATAATCGCAAGTATGTTTTCTTAATTTGCCGGGCAGTGCTCTGCGAGTAGTGGCGAGTGTAACCTTATTCGCAGAGCTGCTCTGCGAATAGCCTCTCACTTGGCACGGCTTACTCTGACCGTTAAATGTTGACGTATTTTGAAGGATAATTCTGCTAATTTACTTTATACTGGTGATGACAAGAAGGCAAACAAGTAGATAGACAATATAAGATGCACGGTCATGGTATTTGATGCGACGTTTGTCCGTGAAGACATACTTTGAAGCCATCGAAGTGTGGTCAACCGACAACGGCACCTATTTTCGCCCACCTCGCACCACGCTGACAAGTTAATATTATTTCCAACGACGGTAACTACTTCATATATAAAGGGATGTTGAAATGTTGACCAATGTTGTTACTTTGTAGTATTTCTTGGTATACCTATTTCTTTATTAAATGAGCCACAAAATGATACATCATTGACAGACAATAGTACACAAATGTGCATAATGATAATTCCGTTCAGCGACGCGACGATGGCCTATGGACGTTATGTCCCAAGTCACATATGTCCTAGACGATATGTCCTAAATTTATTATTAAGTTTTTATGTTATTTTTTAACTTTAGTCTTAACATAAATCTGTTGATATATTAACACTAATGCTGGCACTCTTTGTAGAACACTTGAAGTCCATTGCATATTTTAACTGTTACTTAGCATCTTGTTTTTGGGACATAACGTCCACAATATTTGGGACATAAGTGACTTGGGACATAAGCGACTTGGGACATAAGGTCTATAACTCGCGACGATGATGTTGCCAACATCATGAACATGTACAATTTAGATATTGTTGACACCCCCCATATTGGCCTTTCAGTCGACTGACATGGGGTATTAGTAACAATGTTTCACAATATTATTATTAGCCAAGATATTCTTACAGGTCCTTTTCTGGCTGATTTAGGCATTCCTGCCTCTTGTGCCAGCCTCTGTCGAATTATAGTCGCAATGCCCCACTGCCTGAATGCCCCACGACCGGAATGCCGCAATTCTAGTCGCAATGCCCCAATCGCGAAGTCGCAATGCTCCAACCACGAAGTCGCAATGCCCCACTTTTTGTCGGAATGCCCCAGTGATTTTATTATTAAAAAAATGTTATGTTAAAACATAACATTTTATTATTGTCAAACTTATGTATATAATATATAATACAATAATAGACATTACATAAGTAAATGTATAATGAATACAAAATATGTTTCGTTGATTATCTGAACATTATTGAAAGTATAACTGAATTTATGTTTTGTCTCCATATATTTCTCCGTATATATTTCATCTTTGTGCGATTTGTCAAACCTATCATGAAAATTAATATCGGTTACAACAAATAGTAATTGTGACTTTTTAATTCACTTTTGTGAAAACAAGTGCAACTGGAACGCATTCAATAATGTAACAAAAAAGATATTAGTATTATATAAAATATATATATATATATTGCCGCACGAAACAAGTGCAAATGGAACGCATTCAGTAATCTAACAATTATTTTTAGTATTATATAAAATATATATTATATATATATATATATATATATTAAAAACCCGACTACCAAGAAAGTGGGGCATTCCGTCCAAAAGTGGGGCATTGCGACCACAGTGTTAATAAATGTGGGGGCATTGCGACTTTGAGATTGGGGCATTGCGACTAGGCAGTAGGGGCATTGCGACTGGGGCATTCAGGTAGCTCTGTCTTGATCATTGTTGTGAGACTGATATGTGGACAAGTTGCATACCTTTGTTTTCAGTAGAGAGTAATGCATATAATAAACTCAACTTGCTCATTGTCATTGACATGTCGCCTCCTTCATGGCGAAAATGTCAGATGTACTGTAATTTAATGTGACTAACCTCAAGGCTCTACAGGTTTGAATTTATTTGGCATGTTTTGTGGTATATCTACATTCTAAAGGTACACTGTATATCACTTAGGGCCATTTCATGGTATTTGTGAAATGGTATCAACAATTTAAAGGTTTGAATCTAAGCAAAATACCAATTGGCAATTGGATATGTTAGATATATATCTCAACTAACTTGAAAACCAAAATTTGTGTCAAAATGTTTACCTCTTGATTATGCAAATTAGGTTTTTCATATGAAACCATGGAAATCAGCGTGTTGGACAGGACACGTTTTTCTTCATTTTCTTCTGTTGTATTTAATTCCTGATAATTGTTTCTTGCTGATAGGGTAAGTTTCATGTCAAAGCAAATAACACAATGGTAAAGCCATGTAAATTTCACTTCACAGGGGTCACGTGTCCTGTCCGACACGATTCATGCGCAAAAAGTTTAATTTGTTTCCAAACTAAATGACTTATGAAACTAAGAAGAATTTTTCTCTTAGCTGAAGTAGTATAAAACAATATCAGTAAGGTTTTTTAAAAGAAATATAACACACCTCATGGGAAATTCAAAATCTGTTTTGTCCTGTCCGACACATTTTGCGTGTCGGACAGGACAAAAGCGTGTCAGACAGGACACATAATTCTAGAAATAGACCAATGACTAATTAATTGAATTGATATTGCACCTTCCACATCCACTAAGGCTTTTTTAAGGTTGTTCTGATTGATTACATTGAATTGAGAAACTTTATGTTGATTTAATTGCTGGTAAATGTTGCATTCTAGAGGAACTCCATGACACATTATTCTCATGATGTCCAAGTGGACCTCTTACTTCGTTCTACCACTTGAAAGTGTACAATTTAGAATACATGTGTAGTTAAATTAATTTTATACTAATCTGTTTTTAGTCATTTTTACCCCAAGTAAAAAAGTGTCCTGTCCGACACGTCCTGTCCGACACGCTGGTCCAGTGGGAACTTTTGACCACCTCCTCGGCTATCCTTAAGATAAGAAACCAAAAGTCCTTTTGAAACCTACCTATGATGTAGGGGAACAAAATTACTTGGCTTGATTTCATGAATACCATGTGGTTGGACAGAACTTTTCGCTTTCCCAACATGCCAAAAAACCCACTTCACTATTTGTCCTGTCCGACACAAACTTTCTGACCTCATTTTGAAAAGGAAATAAGAAATCCAAAGATTAATTTTTTTTTACCTAATAAAGTGGTTCTATAGTACTTGCGTCTGACCAGTTCAAACCTCTTGATAATTACCCAGAATAATTTATATTTCTGGAAAAAGCCTGTAAATGTCCTGTCCGACACGAAACGATTACCATGAAATGGCCCATTAACATGTTTTTTTGGAGAAATAATAAAGTTTTATCCATTTTAAATGAAGGCCCATCATTATTTTTGGCACTTATGTAGAATTCGGACCCACCTCAGTTTTGCTATTATAACTGTAACTTTGCAAATTTGATACATGATTTTGTTAATTCAATCATTTAACATTATCTTGTGCATATGTTTATTTTATAAACAGCGTGTCTTGGCAGAATTTTCGGGTAAAAAAGACAGCGCAGTCGACATAAACAAACTGTTTATCGCTCATTTCAAGTGCACGACGGAGTGACACATGCACCACCACGATTGCGACTGGCACAAATCGGAGCGCTTTTTGGGTAGGCTTACTACAAGAAAACAATTATTGGAATATCATAGCAACAGTACTTCAATGGACCTAAAAAGATATGACACTTTGTCATTAGCAACATTATTAAACATTGTTTCGGTACGTAATTAAGCCAACATACATTATAGATGGTCAATCTGACTATACTATTTAAAACAGTTATTGTCCTTAATAAACGGCAGTGTAGTGTTTGTCCTTTATTTCTTTTAAACATCATCTCAAGATTGTCAAACGAACATTAATCAGTTAATAAATCTGTCATTGTCAATCTCAGAAGAGACAATGCCATGTACTGGTAAAGAAGCATGATGACCAAAGTTTAGTACTGTCAGGTGCCAACTTGCAATATGTTTATGGGACAAATTAGATGTTGAGCTTTGGACATTGACCGGCTCTTCTCAAACCAGGGGTAGAACTTCGGCATTTATTTTACTAGACAGCAGGAATAGTAAAGTCAAAGGTTTACTATTTCGCCAAAAGGTTTACTTGTCCAACAATATATAAAACAACCAAAATTTAAGTTGGTTCAATTTTATTTAAAAGTAAAAAGTATATGTTGCAACCCCAGTTAAATACTAATGCTCTGTTAATAAAGGTAACATTAGTACAGAAATTGCAGTGTTATAAAAACTGCTTGCTCTGCTGGACTGTATTAATAAAAATAAAAATATCACACTACAACATTTTTGACATGAAAGAACCGTAATTTTATAAATAATGCCCAGACAGATTCACAGCTGTTGGCCATGCGTAAGAAAATGTCATCATCTTCAGACATGTCAGACTTCAATAAGGCATTCGATAAAGTTCCACATAAAGGTATAATCCACAAACTGAAATACTATAGCATCACAGGCCCAATATCATCATGGATAGAAAGCTTCCTGTCAGTCTCTATCTTGTGGTTGTGTATCTTGAGAAGTCTCATGTCAGTCTCTATCAATGTGGTTGTTTATCTTGAGAAGTCTCATGTCAGTCTCTATCAATGTGGTTGTTTATCTTGAGAAGTCTCATGTCAGTCTCTATCAATGTGGTTGTTTATCTTGAGAAGTCTCATGTCAGTCTCTATCAATGTGGTTGTTTATCTTGAGAAGTCTCATGTCAGTCTCTATCAATGTGGTTGTTTATCTTGAGAAGTCTCACGTCAGTCTCTATCAATGTGGTTGTTTATCTTGAGAAGTCTCACGTCAGTCTCTATCAATGTGGTTGTTTATCTTGAGAAGTCTCATGTCAGTCTCTATCAATGTGGTTGTTTATCTTGAGAAGTCTCATGTCTGTCTCTATCAATGTGGTTGTTTATCTTGAGAAGTCTCATGTCTGTCTCTATCAATGTGGTTGTTTATCTTGAGAAGTCTCATGTCAGTCTCTAACGTGTGGTTGTGTATCTTGAGAAGTCTCATGTCAGTCTCTCTCGTGTGGTTGTTTATCTTGAGAAGTTTCATGTCAGTCTCTATCAATGTGGTTGTGTATCTTGAGAAGTCTCATGTCAGTCTCTATCGTGTGGTTGTTTATCTTGAGAAGTTTCATGTCAGTCTCTATCAATGTGGTTGTTTATCTTGAGAAGTCTCATGTCTGTCTCTATCGTGTGGTTGTTTATCTTGAGAAGTCTCATGTCTGTCTCTATCAATGTGGTTGTGTATCTTGAGAAGTCTCATGTCAGTCTCTATCGTGTGGTTGTTTATCTTGAGAAGTTTCATGTCAGTCTCTATCAATGTGGTTGTTTATCTTGAGAAGTCTCATGTCAGTCTCTATCGTGTGGTTGTTTATCTTGAGAAGTTTCATGTCAGTCTCTATCAATGTGGTTGTGTATCTTGAGAAGTCTCATGTCAGTCTCTATCGTGTGGTTGTTTATCTTGAGAAGTTTCATGTCTGTCTCTATCAACGTGGTTGTTTATCTTGAGAAGTCTCATGTCTGTCTCTATCAATGTGGTTGTTTATCTTGAGAAGTCTCATGTCAGTCTCTATCAATGTGGTTGTTTATCTTGAGAAGTCTCATGTCTGTCTCTATCAATGTGGTTGTTTATCTTGAGAAGTCTCATGTCTGTCTCTATCAATGTGGTTGTTTATCTTGAGAAGTCTCATGTCAGTCTCTATCAATGTGGTTGTAAGTAAGTAAAAGCTTTATTTCTTGATGGTAACCATGTCACATGGTAGATCGTGATTTTCAATTGGCCATCATCTTACATGCATACATACATCATATACATACATACAATATAGCTTTAGATAAAATATATAGTTCACAACAATATAAACATAACCGCTGTAGCAATAAATAGATAAAAATAGATAAACTGTAATTATAAACAAATACATATTATTAAAATGTTATTAAATAAAAAAATATAAGAATAATTATAAAACATTACATTAATAAATTATTTAACATTATTTAAAAGAAAATGTATTGATTATAATATAAAACGTTTATATAAAATAGATCGATGGCACTATTGTATTAAAAAAAAATTACATTAATTACAATTAAACATTAAGTAAACGAATTTACCGTTTCATTTGTTTACAATATTCTGTGTGACATTGTTTCGTACTCTATTAAAATAAAATATAAAGTATAAATAATTAAACGTACTACAGTTCAAATACAGTGTATGTGATAACAACGACATAATTGTATTTGCACCCTATGCGCCTCCTAACACAGGCAACAGGTACCCCAGAGACACCGTCCACATTCTACCAGCAGACCGCTGAAACTCACACGCTTCAGTACAATTATAATAGCAGCAACAAGATGTGATTGTGTAAAGTATGATCCCCACTATTACTACTACTACCACTACATTAATGAATCCAAAACAATCTACCTGCGAAATGCAAACAATCACTCAAGCGTATCTATCGGGAAATGCATGCAATTGTTCACATCTTTCACGAGAAACTTTAAACAGTGTGTTTTAAAGGTGTCTACACTATTCGCATTTTTTATACATTCCGGGATCGTGTCCCAAAGTTTCGCACCCCTGTAAGCAAATGTGCGCTGGCCTAAGGACAGGTTGTATTTCTTCACATGAATATTTGTGCAGCTGCGAGTGTGATGATTGTGCACACTGTGGTTTAACACGAACAGAGCAGTGAGGTAGCCAGGGGCGTGCCCATGCATGACATTATACATTACAATGGAAGTGAAATAACGTATCCGAACATCAATTGGCAACCATCCTAGAGTACGAAACAGTGTTACAGTTGAAATCTGTCGCCGGTCTTTTACATTCAAAATTTCACGTGCATATTGTTTCATCATTTTATGAATGTTCATCAGCAAACTGTGTCCACAGCTTCCCCATATAACACACCCGTAATCAATTAGTGGTTGAACCATTCCTGAAAAGTACAGTTTCCGAGCATGTAGTGGCATTAGTCGTTTCACCTGATTGAACAAATACAAACGGCTGCGCAACTTGGCGCACAGCTTGGTTACGTGTGGGTTCCAGGTCAGATTACTGTCCACGTATAAACCAAGTAATTTATGGACCTGGACGGGTTTCACTATAGAGTTGTTGCCATATACACAGAAGTTTGGAGTTGCGCGTTGAAGTTTCTGTCTGGTGCCTAATAGCATGCATTCGGTTTTATCGGCGTTAAGAACCATGCGATTTGCATTAATCCATTGATACAATGGTTTCGAATGGGTTGTTAGAGTCTGGTTTATATCGGTAACACATTTGCTGGCAGCATAGACTGTGGAATCATCGGCATACATGTCAATTCTGGCTTCAGATATTTCTAAAATAGCGTCATTCATGAACATAATAAAAAGTAAAGGTCCGAATATCGAGCCTTGTGGCACACCCGTTGTTACCGGTAGAGGGTCTGACAACATACTGTCATACTTCACACATTGGTAACGTTCGCTAAGATAACACCTAAACCAGGCTAGTTCGTTTCCATGACAACCATACAAGTCAAGTTTGAGTAAAAGCAGTTCATGGTTAACCAAATCAAATGCCTTTCTCAGGTCGACTAACACCATACCACACAAGTTGCCTTGGTCAATATTGCTCAGGAAATAGTCGGTCATCTTAAGTAACACGGTTTCACACGACCGGTTCTTTCGGAAACCGGATTGTTCGTCTAGCAGTAGTTTGAACTCTGTGAGGTACATGTACAAGTGATTGTGCACGTGGCGTTCCAGAAGTTTAGACATAATTGGCAATACAGATATAGGTCTATAGTTCATGACGTCGTTTGTGTCTCCGCTTGTGTACAGTGGTACCACTCTGGCCTTCTTCTATGGTCGCGGAAAGTGCGCACTGTTGTGTTGCAGGAGTCTCTCGACTTGGCTGATGACAGAGGTGTTTCATCCAGAAAGGGTCTGTCGGCTAGAAAAGGTAAAATAGTCTGGAAGGAAAACAGTATCCATTATTTATGAAGTTTATGTTGATGCAGCAGCTTTGTAGTGTTGGCAGATGAAGTGAACAATGCTAAATAATGTACGTTTCAACAAACTAAGATTCAGTTTAATGTAAGTTTAAACTGTGACTCGGCAGGTCGGAATGTTTAGAAATGTTAAAATATCAAGGTAGTTAAAACACAGTCTAGTGTTATTCTGCATCTCACTGCTATACAACTGTACACTGAAGACGTACACGTCTTACTGCTTGCTATACAACTGTACACTGAAGACGTACACGTCTTACTGCTATACAACTGTACACTGAAGACGTACACATCTCACTGTTATACAGCTGTACACTGAAGACGTACACATCTCACTGCTATACAACTGTACACTGAAGACGTACACATATCACTGCTATACAACTGTACACTCAAGACGTACACATCTCACTGCTATACAACTGTACACTCAAGACGTACACATCTCACTGCTATACAACTGTACACTGAAGACGTACACATCTCACTGCTATACAACTGTACACTGAAGACGTACACATCTCACTGCTATACAACTGTACACTGAAGACGTACACATATCACTGCTATACAACTGTACACCGAAGACGTACACATCTCACTGCTATACAACTGTACACTGAAGACGTACACATCTCACTGCTATACAACTGTTCACCGAAGACGTACACATCTCACTGCTATACAACTGTACACTGAAGACGTACACGTCTTACTGAGTGTAAATGTATTAGTTTCACAATAGGTGGCGCTGCTTGCAGTTGTACAATTATGAAGAGTTATTTGTACTCAGTGGAGGTCATTAAAACACGTTTTGCAGTTGTATGGCCTGTGTACGTTAATACAGTGTCGTACGTTATTTGATTTAGGGCCTATTCTCACTACTTGTGGCGTGTCATTTCAAGGTGCTCTCAAGACGGACACTGGAGGAGACGTCACATTACAGAGGAGCAGCAACTCTCACTCACAGACTCTACCAGGTAATGTCACATGACATTGTCACAATGTTGTAGAGGAGCATCAACTCTCACTCACAGACTCTACCAGGTAATGTCACATCACATTGTCACAATGTTGTAGTGGAGCAACAACTCTCACTCACAGATTCTACCAGGTAATGTCACATCACATTGTCACAATGTTGTAGAGGAGCAACAACTCTCACTCACAGACTCTACCAGGTAATGTCACATCACATTGTCACAATGTTGTAGTGGAGCAACAACTCTCACTCACAGACTCTACCAGGTAATGTCACATCACATTGTCACAATGTTGTAGAGGAGCATCAACTCTCACTCACAGACTCTACCAGGTAATGTCACATCACATTGTCACAATGTTGTAGTGGAGCAACAACTCTCACTCACAGACTCTACCAGGTAATGTCACATCACATTGTCACAATGTTGTAGAGGAGCATCAACTCTCACTCACAGACTCTACCAGGTAATGTCACATCACATTGTCACAATGTTGTAGAGGAGCATCAACTCTCACTCACAGACTCTACCAGGTAATGTCACATCACATTGTCACAATGTTGTAGTCACAATGTATTGATCACTTCAGTGTGGAATATATTGTTTAACAAGGTTTAACAAGTTGCCGTCCAGAACCAAGCTCCAGACGGCATGTGAACAAGGAAGCCTATGGCTTATCGAGTGTTCACTTAACATTATAAATATACACTATTATAAAATGCACTAAAATGTTACTCATTAAAATACGTTGTCTCAAGTAAAATAAAAAGTATACTTTTTCAGTTTTGTTTTATAATAATAAATTAAAATAAATACATGAATAAATAATTTAATCAGTATTAAAATAAGTTCTAAAACATTTAAGTGTTCAACCTATGTATAGCCCGCCCTTGCCAGATAATTGTCAGTTTTATTTTTAAACATATTTACACTACTGGCATTTACATAATCATGACTTATATGATTCCATTCATTTATTGTTCTCTGGGAGGAGAATTTTCGTTTATCTAACCTACGGTATGGCTTAACTAATGCTGCCTTATGCACCCTTGTCATAGTGTCTTCTTTTAGTTTGAAAAATATGTTGCTATCAATATCTTCATATCCATTCAATATCTTAAAAACTTCTATTAGGTCTCCTCTTAATCTTCTAGTTTCTAATGTTGTCAATCTACATTCTAACAGGCGTCTTTCATAGCATAAATGTTTAAGTTCTGGAATGAGTTTAGTTGCCCTCCTTTGAACTCTTTCAAGTTTATCGATGTCTTTCTTATGATATGGCCTCCATGCCTGAATGCAATATTCCAAGTGTGGCCTAACTATTGCCTTGTACAATGGTATTATTAAAGTCTTATCCATATATAAGAGATTGGTTATACAAGACCTAGCTTTTAGGAACCCATGTTGAGATTGAGTTATTAATTTTTTTTTTACAAGAAAGTCTACCATGTGGTCTCTAATAAATGTTTCTAATAATTTGCATAATACTGATGTTAAGCTCACTGGTCTATAATTTTCTGTCTTACTCCTCGACCCCTTTTTAAATAACGGTGTTACATTTGCCTCCTTCCATTCTGCTGGAACAATTCCCTCATTAAGTGATATATTAAAATAATAGCAAGTGGTGTACTGAGTTTGGTTACAATGTCCTTAAGTAATTTAGGTGTTATTCCATCAACTCCAGGTGATTTATTTTCTTTCATCATGTTCATTTTTTGGATACCATTTCAGGAGTAACAAACAACTGCCCTAAATTTTGTGATTCATCACCCTCAAATTTCCTAGCAGGTAACGGCAGTGAACTTATATCTTCTTCAGTGAATACAGAACTGAAATATTCATTCAGATCCTCTGCCATTTGAAACCCATCAGATATTACATTACCTGCACTGTTTTTTAGTGGTCCTACTTTATCTCGAACCTTCTGTTTACTCCTTACATAAGCGTAGAAACTCTTACTGTCATTTTTTATGTCATTCGCTAGTTTTTGCTCAAAAGACCGTTTTGATTTTCTCATTTCAGCTGTAGCTAAATTAAGGGCCTTTTTGTAATTGTCATAGTCTTCTATATTTCCAGTGTTTCTGTATATTCTCCACATTATTTGTTTGTAGGCAATCTTTTGTATAGCTTCTTTTGACAGGTGTTTCTTCCTAGATCGTTTCCCTTGATTTTTTATAGGAACAAATGTTTCAATAATGCCCTCAATCTCATCTTTTAAAATTATCCAACATTCTGTTGCTGTCTTGTCCTTCATTAAGTCAGTCCAATTTATGCTTGCTAAGTAGGTTTTCATTTGTTTATATTTGCCTTTGTTGAAATGTCTCCTCCATCGCTTTTTGGCAGTAATCTCTGTTTGTATTTTTATACTAAAATGGATCTGATTATGGTCACTAGATCCCAAAGGCTCACATATTTGAACATTATCAACTAATTCGTTTTGAGAGGAGAATACTAAATCCAACACATTTCCACCTCTAGTTGGTTCTAAAACATGTTGTGTAAGGAAACAGTCCTGTATTAGAAGTAAAAACTGCTGGTCATCTCTTCCAACACTCTCTAGTGATTTCCACTGAATATGACCATGATTAAAATCACCCATTATAACACATTCCGAGGTGGCAATGTCGGCATATTTAGAGTGAGGTGATTCTCTGCCTCTGCCTCTGCCTCTGCCTCTGCCTCTGCCTCTGCCTCTGCCTCTGCCTCTGCCTCTGCCTCTGCCTCTGCCTCTGCCTCTGCCTCTGCCTCTGCCTCTGCCTCTGCCTCTGCCTATCAGTCAGCCAGCCTAGTGTCTTGTATTGACCTGTGTTTGTCCCACAGACTCCAGTGAAGACGTCCACCTGAGACGTCCCTGGGCATGTGTCGGACACTCACTGGCACCTCAGCAAGGAGACTGGAGAGACCTGAGTCTGGAGAGACCCGAGTCTGGAGAGACCCGAGTCTGGAGAGACCCGAGTCTGGAGAGACCCGAGTCTGGAGAGACCCGAGTCTGGAGAGACCCGAGACTGGAGAGACCCGAGACTGGAGAGACCCGAGTCTGGAGAGACCCGAGTCTGGAGAGACCCGAGTCTGGAGAGACCCGAGTCTGGAGAGACCCGAGACTGGAGAGACCCGAGACTGGAGAGACCCGAGTCTGGAGAGACCCGAGTCTGGAGAGACCCGAGTCTGGAGAGACCTGAGACTGGAGAGACCTGAGACTGACACAGACAACTCAGTTCATTGTGAGTGAATGGGGCAGGCCGAAGGCCTGTCTATTGATACAATAAGTCTCTCATGTTGTAAATGAATCTCCTCCCCAACATTAAGTCATTGTCTGTCATGTTGTAAATGAATCTCCTCCCCGACAGTAAGTCATTGTCTCTCATGTTGTAAATGAATCTCCTCCCCGACAGTAAGTCATTGTCTCTCATGTTGTAAATGAATCTCCTCCCCGACATTAAGTCATTGTGTCTCGTGTTGTAAGTGAATCTCCTCCCTAACATTAAGTCATTGTGTCTCGTGTTGTAAGTGAATCTCCTCCCCAACATTAAGTCATTGTGTCTCGTGTTGTAAGTGAATCTCCTCCCCAACATTAAGTCATTGTGCCTCGTGTTGTAAGTGAATCTCCTCCCCAGCATTAAGTCTTTGTATATGTTTCTATGTACATTTGCTCATTTCCATCAGTCGTAAGTTCTTCTGGTGATGTGTTTCAAATATCGCAGCAGTGGTTATTTGTAATTACTCACCTTCATTATGTAGTGCGGAGCACGCATGGGAAATAGTCCGGAAATATGCTACACAATGCACATGCACAGTAAGACCGTGTTACCCCCAACAGTAGTCCACACCCTATAAATGCCACAACTGAACAGTAGCGAGTGTCTGAACCAGCAGCTGTGTCTGCACAAGTAAGTGTCGCACACAGTGATTGTTATACATTTGTGTTGCAGTTCTGAACACTGGACACAACTGACATTGTGGACACTTTAGACACAACTGACATTGTGGACACTATAGACACAACTGACATTGTGGACACTATAGACACAACTGACATTGTGGACACTATAGACACAACTGACACTGTGGACACTATAGACAAAACTAACACTGTGGACACTATAGACACCACTGACATTGTGGACACTATAGACACAACTGACACTTTGGACACTATAGGCACAACTGACATTGTGGACACTATAGGCACAACTGACACTGTGGACAATATCGACACCACTGACATTATGGACAATATAGACACAACTGACACTGTAGACACTATAGACACCACTGATACTGTGGACACTATAGACACAACTGACAATGTGGCCACTATAGACACAACTGACACTGTGGACACTATAGACACAACTGACACTGTGGACACTATAGACACAACTTACACTGTGGACACTATAGACACAACTGACACTGTGGACACTGTAGACACCACTGACACTATAGACACAACTGACACTGTGGACACTATAGACACCACTGACACTGTGGACACTATAGACACAACTGAGATTGTGGACACTATAGACACAACTGACATTGTGGACACTATAGACACCACTGACACTATAGACACCACTGACACTGTGGACACTATAGACACCACTGACGCTGTGGACACTATAGACACAACTTACACTGTGGACACTATAGACACCACTGACATTGTAGACACTATAGACACCATTGACACTATAGACACCACTGACACTATAGACACCACTGACAATGTGGACACTATAGACACCACTGACACTGTGGACACTATAGACACAACTGACACTGTGGACACTATAGACACCACTGACACTATAGACACCACTGACACTGTGGACACTATAGACACAACTGACATTGTGGACACTATAGACACCACTGACACTGTGGACACTATAGACACCACTGACACTGTGGACACTATAGACACAACTGACATTGTGGACACTAGACACAACTGACATTGTGGACGCTATAGACACCACTGACATTATAGACACCACTGACACTGTGGACACTATAGACACAACTGACACTGTGGACACTTTATACACCACTGACACCGTGGACACTATAGACACAACTGACACTGTGGACACTATATACACAACTGACATTGTGGACACTATAGACACAACTGACACTGTGGACACTATAGACACCACTGACACTGTGGACACAACTGACACTGTGGACACTATAGACACCACTGACACTGTGGACACTATATACACCACTGACACTGTGGACACTATAGACACAACTGACATTGTGGACACTATAGACACCACTGACATTGTGGACACTATAGACACCACTGGCATTGTGGACACTATATACACCACTGACACTGTGGACACTATAGACACAACTGACACTGTGGACACTATAGACACAACTGACATTGTGGACACTATAGACACAACTGACATTGTGGACACTATAGACACCACTGACACTGTGGACACTATATACACAACTGACAGTGTGGACACTATAGACACAACTGATATTGTGGACACTATAGACACCACTGACATTGTAGACACTATAGACACCATTGACACTATAGACACCACTGACACTATAGACACCACTGACAATGTGGACACTATAGACACCACTGACACTGTGGACACTATAGACACAACTGACACTGTGGACACTATAGACACCACTGACACTATAGACACCACTGACACTGTGGACACTATAGACACAACTGACATTGTGGACACTATAGACACCACTGACACTGTGGACACTATAGACACCACTGACACTGTGGACACTATAGACACAACTGACATTGTGGACACTAGACACAACTGACATTGTGGACGCTATAGACACCACTGACACTATATACACCACTGACATTATAGACACCACTGACACTGTGGACACTATAGACACAACTGACACTGTGGACACTTTATACACCACTGACACCGTGGACACTATAGACACAACTGACACTGTGGACACTATATACACAACTGACATTGTGGACACTATAGACACAACTGACACTGTGGACACTATAGACACCACTGACACTGTGGACACAACTGACACTGTGGACACTATAGACACCACTGACACTGTGGACACTATATACACCACTGACACTGTGGACACTATAGACACAACTGACATTGTGGACACTATAGACACCACTGACATTGTGGACACTATAGACACCACTGGCATTGTGGACACTATATACACCACTGACACTGTGGACACTATAGACACCACTGACACTGTGGACACTATATACACAACTGACACTGTGGACACTATAGACACCACTGACACTGTGGACACTATAGACACCACTGACACTGTGGACACTATAGACACAACTGACACTGTGGACACTATAGACACAACTGACATTGTGGACACTATAGACACAACTGACATTGTGGACACTATAGACACCACTGACACTGTGGACACTATATACACAACTGACAGTGTGGACACTATAGACACAACTGATATTGTGGACACTATAGACACTATAGACACCACTGACACTATAGACACCACTGACAATGTGGACACTATAGACACCACTGACACTGTGGACACTATAGACATAACTGACACTGTGGACACTATAGACACCACTGACACTATAGACACCACTGACACTGTGGACACTATAGACACCACTGACACTGTGGACACTATATACACCACTGACACTGTGGACACTATAGACACAACTGACATTGTGGACACTATAGACACCACTGACATTGTGGACACTATAGACACCACTGGCATTGTGGACACTATATACACCACTGACACTGTGGACACTATAGACACAACTGACACTGTGGACACTATAGACACAACTGACATTGTGGACACTATAGACACAACTGACATTGTGGACACTATAGACACCACTGACACTGTGGACACTATATACACAACTGACAGTGTGGACACTATAGACACAACTGATATTGTGGACACTATAGACACCACTGACATTGTAGACACTATAGACACCATTGACACTATAGACACCACTGACACTATAGACACCACTGACAATGTGGACACTATAGACACCACTGACACTGTGGACACTATAGACACAACTGACACTGTGGACACTATAGACACCACTGACACTATAGACACCACTGACACTGTGGACACTATAGACACAACTGACATTGTGGACACTATAGACACCACTGACACTGTGGACACTATAGACACCACTGACACTGTGGACACTATAGACACAACTGACATTGTGGACACTAGACACAACTGACATTGTGGACGCTATAGACACCACTGACACTATATACACCACTGACATTATAGACACCACTGACACTGTGGACACTATAGACACAACTGACACTGTGGACACTTTATACACCACTGACACCGTGGACACTATAGACACAACTGACACTGTGGACACTATATACACAACTGACATTGTGGACACTATAGACACAACTGACACTGTGGACACTATAGACACCACTGACACTGTGGACACAACTGACACTGTGGACACTATAGACACCACTGACACTGTGGACACTATATACACCACTGACACTGTGGACACTATAGACACAACTGGCATTGTGGACACTATATACACCACTGACACTGTGGACACTATAGACACCACTGACACTGTGGACACTATATACACAACTGACACTGTGGACACTATAGACACCACTGACACTGTGGACACTATAGACACCACTGACACTGTGGACACTATAGACACAACTGACACTGTGGACACTATAGACACAACTGACATTGTGGACACTATAGACACAACTGACATTGTGGACACTATAGACACCACTGACACTGTGGACACTATATACACAACTGACAGTGTGGACACTATAGACACAACTGATATTGTGGACACTATAGACACTATAGACACTATAGACACCACTGACACTATAGACACCACTGACAATGTGGACACTATAGACACCACTGACACTGTGGACACTATAGACATAACTGACACTGTGGACACTATAGACACCACTGACACTATAGACACCACTGACACTGTGGACACTATAGACACAACTGACATTGTGGACACTATAGACACCACTGACACTGTGGACACTATAGACACCACTGACACTGTGGACACTATAGACACAACTGACATTGTGGACACTAGACACAACTGACATTGTGGACGCTATAGACACCACTGACACTATATACACCACTGACATTATAGACACCACTGACATTGTGGACACTATAGACACAACTGACACTGTGGACACTATAGACACCACTGACACTGTGGACACTATATACACCACTGACGCTGTGGACACTATAGACACAACTTACACTGTGGACACTATAGACACCACTGACATGGTAGACACTATAGACACCATTGACACTATAGACACCACTGACACTATAGACACCACTGACAATGTGGACACTATAGACACCACTGACACTGTGGACACTATAGACACAACTGACACTGTGGACACTATAGACACCACTGACACTATAGACACCACTGACACTGTGGACACTATAGACACAACTGACATTGTGGACACTATAGACACCACTGACACTGTGGACACTATAGACACAACTGACATTGTGGACACTAGACACAACTGACATTGTGGACGCTATAGACACCACTGACACTATATACACCACTGACATTATAGACACCACTGACACTGTGGACACTATAGACACAACTGACACTGTGGACACTTTATACACCACTGACACCGTGGACACTATAGACACAACTGACACACTGTGGACACTATATACACAACTGACATTGTGGACACTATAGACACAACTGACACTGTGGACACTATAGACACCACTGACACTGTGGACACAACTGACACTGTGGACACTATAGACACCACTGACACTGTGGACACTATATACACCACTGACACTGTGGACACTATAGACACAACTGACATTGTGGACACTATAGACACCACTGACATTGTGGACACTATAGACACCACTGGCATTGTGGACACTATATACACCACTGACACTGTGGACACTATAGACACCACTGACACTGTGGACACTATATACACAACTGACACTGTGGACACTATAGACACCACTGACACTGTGGACACTATAGACACCACTGACACTGTGGACACTATAGACACAACTGACACTGTGGACACTATAGACACAACTGACATTGTGGACACTATAGACACAACTGACATTGTGGACACTATAGACACCACTGACACTGTGGACACTATATACACAACTGACAGTGTGGACACTATAGACACAACTGATATTGTGGACACTATAGACACCACTGACATTGTGGACACTATAGACACCACTGACACTGTGGACACTATAGACACAACTGACACTGTGGACACTATAGACACAACTGATATTGTGGACACTATAGACACCACTGACACTGTGGACACTATAGACACCACTGACACTGTGGACACTATAGACACCACTGACATTGTGGACACTATAGACGCTGTGACAACCAGGTAAGTTATGTGTGTGTCTGTCAATGTAGTCTGAGTGTCCTGGTTGACACCCCTGTCTCTGGGTCGACGTCACATCACATGACGTGCAGATTCAGTGTCACATATATTATACACTTTGCAATAATTTTCTGAATCAAATAGTTGTTAGCTATAAATGTAGGTGTGTGTGTTTTGGCTAGTGTGGGTGGTGTTTGTTCCAAGTGCCCTAGTGACACAGGTGGGAAGTTGTTGTTTGTATCTGTGCAGTGAGCTGTGTCGACATGTTACATTCTAGTGGCATTATTTTATTAAGTCTTACATAACTGTCCACATTTAATTTATTTGTAAACACATGACATGAGATGAGCCATTGCCAGACATCAGGAAGCTAATTGCCTGTGCCCAGCACTGGCTGTCCAGTGAACTGTCCAACAACGTCAATCACTGCTCTATGGAGAGTTCCTCAAGGACTTCATGTGTGGTCACTTTCAGACACCTCACAATGTGGCCCAGTATAAGACCAGGCCAAGGTCACAATGTCACCATGACATTATGTTGGATGAAGTCACCTGTCAAATGTATCTTTGACACTCTCTTGTTGATGACACCAGAAACCAACACACGGTGACACATGAGTTTGTGTCTAGCTTTCATTATAAACCACATTTAACCACATTTAACAAGACAAGATTGCCACCTAGAGAACCAACTGTAGCTGGCAGGTGGACTAGGAAGCCCTTTGGCTCATTGAGAGCCCAGCCTATCTATCTAAGTGTACCCTGCCCTTCTTAGGTATATGTCAATTTTATTTATAAACACATTAACACTACTGACTGACAATCAGCTTATAATCTATTCCATTTATTTACAGTTGTTCTTTGTGAAATTTAGAACGTTCTAATATCCAGTTTTATTAATTAATCCCTTACTATAAATATCAGCTGTTTACAATCTTATATACATGGCGTAAAGGTTACTGAACCTGTAACCTCAAACTTTTTCCTCCAGTTACAGACTCTGTGTTACAGTGATGTGACTGCTTGTTACAGAGTCTGTGTTACAGTGATGTGACTGGTTGTTACAGACTCTGTGTTACAGAGTCTGTGTTGCAGTGATGTGACTGGTTGTTACAAAGTCTGTGTTACATTGATGTTGCTGGTTATTACACAGTGTGTGTTACAGTGATGTGACTGGTTGTTACAGAGTCTGTTACATTGATGTGGCTGGTTGTTACAAAGTCTGTGTTACATTGATGTTGCTTGTTGTTACAGAGTGTGTGTTACAGTGATGTGACTGGTTGTTACAGAGTCTGTGTTACAGAGTCTGTGTTGCAGTGATGTGACTGGTTGTTACAAAGTCTGTGTTACATTGATGTTGCTGGTTGTTACAGAGTGTGTGTTACAGTGATGTGACTGGTTGTTACAGAGTCTGTTACATTGATGTGGCTGGTTGTTACAAAGTCTGTGTTACATTGATGTTGCTTGTTGTTACAGAGTGTGTGTTACAGTGATGTGACTGGTTGTTACAGAGTCTGTGTTATATTGATGTGGCTGGTTGTTTCAAAGTCTGTGTTACATTGATGTTGCTGGTTGTTACAGAGTGTGTGTTACAGTGATGTGACTGGTTGTTACAGAGTGTGTGTTACAGTGATGTGACTGGTTGTTACAAAGTCTGTGTTACATTGATGTTGCTGGTTGTTACAGAGTGTGTGTTACAGTGATGTGACTGGTTGTTACAGAGTCTGTGTTACAGTGATGTGACTGGTTGTTGTGGTCTGTGTTGTAATACAAACTCACTACATGAGTTGTTAGTCTGATTGCCCCGTTCAGTTGTGCTGTGTAAAATTGTGTTGTATCAAGGCAGTGACATGTCGAGGCAGTGACATGTCAAGCCAGTGATGTGTCAAGGCAGTGACGGATCAAGGCAGTGACATGTCAAGGCAGTGACGTGTCGAGGCAGTGACGTGTCGAGGCAGTGACGTGTCGAGGCAGTGACGTGTCGAGGCAGTGACGTGTCGAGGCAGTGACGGGTCGAGGCAGTGACGTGTCGAGGCAGTGACGTGTCGAGGCAGTGACGTGTCGAGGCAGTGACGTGTCGAGGCAGTGACGTGTCGAGGCAGTGACGTGTCGAGGCAGTGACGTGTCGAGGCAGTGACGTGTCGAGGCAGTGACGTGTCAAGGCAGTGACGTGTCAAGGCAGTGACGTGTCAAGGCAGTGACGTGTCGAGGCAGTGACGTGTCGAGGCAGTGACGTGTCGAGGCAGTGATGTGTCGAGGCAGTGACGTGTCGAGGCAGTGACGTGTCAGTGTTGTGTGTGGCAGGTTCAATCCCTGCTGGCGTTGTCCAGACACCACTGGTTGTGCACAAACACTGGTTCCATCCAATGTCTACAGCAGTGTTTATGATGCAGTGTCACTGAATTACACGTTTCACTCCACCTCAAATGTAGTTCAACTCGACCACTGTGGGAAACAGCCTAGCAACTTAGCAGCCAGCAATAGCACTGTCCAATAGCATGGTCCAATAGCATGGTCCAACAGTACGGTCCAATAGCATGGTCCAACAGCACGGTCCAATAGCACGGTCCAATAGCATGGTCCAATAGCATGGTCCAATAACACGGTCCAATAGCACGGTCCAATAGCACTGTCCAATAGCATGGTCCACCAGCATGGTCCAATAGCATGGTCCACCAGCACGGTCCAACAGCACGGTCCAATAGCACGGTCCAATAGCACTGTCCAATAGCATGGTCCAATAGTACGGTCCAATAGCATGGTCCAACAGCACGGTCCAATAGCACGGTCCAACAGCACGATCCACCAGCACGGTCCAACAGCACGGTCCAATAGTACGGTCCAATAGCACGGTCCAATAGCACGGTCCAACAGCACGATCCACCAGCACGGTTCAATAGCATGGTCCAATAGCACGGTCCAATAGCACGGTCCAATAGCACGGTCCAACAGCACGGTCCAACACCACAGTCCAACAGCACGGTCCAATAGCACGGTCCAATAGCACGGTCCAATAGCACGGTCCAACAGCACGGTCCAACCGCACGGTCCACCAGCACGGTCCAATAGCACGGTCCAATAGCATGGTCCAATAGCACGGTCCAATAGCACGGTCCAATAGCACAACAATATAAAGTATAGGAGCTAGAATATTATGGTATGATGACTCAGACATACAGTTTGAATTTAAATTGATTTCTTAATAATATGAACTTCTCACTATTAAATCAACTGATCAAGATCTAGTCAAAGTTACTCTTGTTATATGAAAGCATTGGCAGCAAAACATTAATAGTGTTTGGCTTTCTATACCACATATTCTCAAAGAACTGGCGTCTTCAGTAGGCAAAGTACTTGTTTCTTGAACAAATCTTGGTTCCCAGAGATGTGGTTGTTTTGTCTTCTGGGAGTCCAAGAAACCTGACTGCTCGGTCGTCTTAATATACTTGCGTAGTCACGGAAACGGGCGGTGGCTATGATAAAAATACAGTATGATATGGGATTTGTAATGGCTTACTGCGTTTTCTATTAGTTGTCTGGGCTAAACCATAATAGATCTGTGGTAGATGCAACTGACAGTTTTGCATAAACAATTTAAATAAGGCAATAAACACAAAATGCTTATGTCATAATTAATTTACTTTTGTTTGTTGTATCATGGCTTGCTATATGGTTTAATGGTCACTTATCAAAATGTAGTTAAATATACTAATTTGTATCAGTGATAATCACTCACCACGCCATCTGGTGAGCAGTGAAGACACAGTTCCCGATGAGGGCCAGTGATGGTGGGCGACACATCAATGTGAGTTGACATGTATTAGTTGTGTAATAAGTGTAATATAAATTCTAGAATTAGGTGTTGTTATTCCCTTTAACATCTGCATGGGTCATGATGCCAGCCAGGACAGATTTACAGTGGGTGCTGATGGCACTAATACACACAGGATACACATTGTTACACACTGATACACACTGGACACAGTGGAATGATGTGTACATTTAACTTCTTTATCACTACAATAATCAAACAGCAAGAAACGATCATCCAAATGAAGCATCCACTGTTCTGTGTCTGCCCTGTACATTTGACATAGCAGCTTCAAATTATAAACAAAATTCTTTGATTGAGAAAAATACAATGGGACAAGTAACTAATGACGCCTTTGTCTGAAGTGTCACTGACTCGTGTCCTAATGTGGGAACGTACTTGTTAACAGAGGCCATGTGTTGAGTTTATTACTTACATTGTACAGTTAATTCTACAAGGTGAGCTGTATATGAACAGAATAAGAAGGAATGATGGAAAGATAGACAGAGTTTTGTTGATGTTATTTGAGACAAGTGTCACAGTAACTTATACTTACGACTGAGCTGAAGATGAGGAAGTCTCGAGTGATGCCAAACAACGTGATCTTCTGGCTCTCTTTGTCCTGGTCGGGGAAGAGTCGGTTCTCTCTCTCCTCCGCCTGCTCCATCTCTGTCTCAATCTACAGACACCGTGACACGGTCAGCACATCACATGCAGTGTGATACAGTCAGCAGGACACATGCAGTGTGATACAGTCAGCATGACACATGCAGTGTAATACAGTCAGCATGACACATGCAGTGTGATACAATCAGCACGACACATGCAGTGTGATACAGTCAGCATGACACATGCAGTGTGATACAGTCAACATGACAGTCAGCATGACACATGCAGTGTGATACAGTCAGCATGACAGTCAGCATGACACATGCAATGTGATAAAGTCAGCATGACAGTCAGCATGACACATGCAGTGTGATACAGTCAGCATGACACATGCAGTGTAATACAGTCAGCATGACACATGCAGTGTAATACAGTCAGCATGACACATGCAGTGTAATACAGTCAGCATGACACATGCAGTGTGATACAATCAGCTTGACACATGCAGTGTCATACAGTCAACATGACAGTCAGCATGACACATGCAGTGTGATACAGTCAGCATGACAGTCAGCATGACACATGCAGTGTGATACAGTCAGCATGACACATGCAGTGTGATACAGTCAGCATGACAGTCAGCATGACACATGCAGTGTGATACAGTCATCATGGCACATGCAGTGTGATACAGTCAGCATGACACATGCAGTGTGATACAGTCATCATGACACATGCAGTGTGATACAGTCATCATGACACATGCAGTGTGATACAGTCAGCATGACACATGCAGTGTGATACAGTCAGCATGACACATGCAGTGTGATACAGTCATCATGACACATGCAGTGTGATACAGTCAGCATGACACATGCAGTGTGATACAGTCAGCATGACACATGCAGTGTGATACATTCATCATGACACATGCAGTGTGATACATTCATCATGACACATGCAGTGTGATACAGTCAGCATGACACATGCAGTGTGATACAGTCATCATGACACATGCAGTGTGATACAGTCAACATGACAGTCAGCATGACACATGCAGTGTGATACAGTCAGCATGACAGTCAGCATGACACATGCAGTGTGATACAGTCAGCATGACAGTCAGCATGACACATGCAGTGTGATACAGTCAGTATGACAGTCAGCATGACACATGCAGTGTGATACAGTCAGCATGACACTCAGCATGACACATGCAGTGTGATACAGTCAGCATGACACATGCAGTGTGATACAGTCAGCATGACAGTCAGCATGACACATGCAGTTTGATACAGTCAGCATGACAGTCAGCATGACACATGCAGTGTGATACAGTCAGCCTGACACATGCAGTGTGATACAGTCAGCATGACACATGCAGTGTGATACAGTCAGCATGACACATGCAGTGTGATACAGTCATCATGACACATGCAGTGTGATACAGTCAGCACGACACATGCAGTGTGATACAGTCAGCATGACACATGCAGTGTGATACATGCATCATGACACATGCAGTGTGATACAGTCAGCATGACACATGCAGTGTGATACAGGCAGCATGACACATGCAGTGTGACACAGTCAGCACGACACATGCAGTGTGATACAGTCAGCATGACACATGCAGTGTGATACAGTCAGCATGACATCTGCAGTGTGATACAGTCAGCACGACACATGCAGTGTGATACAGTCAGCATGACACATGCAGTGTGACACAGTCAGCACGACACATGCAGTGTGATACAGTCAGCACGACACATGCAGTGTGATACAGTCAGCATTACACATGCAGTGTGATACAGTCAGCACGACACATGCAGTGTGATACAGTCAGCATTACACATGCAGTGTGATACAGTCAGCATGACACATGCAGTGTGATACAGTCAGCATGACACATGCAGTGTAATACAGTCAACATGAAGCAGTCAACATGACACATTCAGCAAGGTGAATCCAGCACAATATTGACAGTGCCGACACAACACTGACAGAGTTAGTTCAACATTAACAACATTGACATAATATTAACAGCATCAGTACAATGACATGGTCAGCATGACAGTCAATATGACGTGAAGCAGTCAGCATGATATGGTCAGCACAACATGGTCAGCATGACATAGTCAGCATGACACACTCAGTGTAACACCCACCATCAGCATGATGTGTTCACCACAACACTGACATAGTTAGTTCGATCAACACTAACAGCATTGACACAATATTGACGGCATCAGCGCAACACTGACACAGTTGACATGAAACTAACACCACCAAAACAACTTCGACAGAGTCGATACAACACAGACAGAGAAAACACTTGCACCATATTTCGTATGTAACAATGGCGCCAGACTGTTGCTGCATGAGACAACAGTGGCGCCACACTGTGGCTTGGAGGGCCAATGCCATGGCTCAACCTGTACCTTCGGCTCCTCTGGCCGTGCTTGTTTCAAACAGAAGAGACGGCGTCGGCCAGGGTGTGTTCAATGCCATCGTTTTGATAATTTTCTAAAAGGTTTACATGTTTATGGAAGATTCAAAGCTACTGTCCGTTGGTAAAGGAGCACACTGTATGGAATACCAGTCTTTCAAAACTGGCTTCAAAACCACGTACAAAATAACAGTTCATTGGCATGCAGATATACCATTCCACAACTCCAGGCACCATCAAAGTGACAAACTGAGAACAACACTGTTGTAATGAGTAGAGTACTGCCATAGTCAGCATCAAATGATAGTCCAAATGACATTTGCAGAGTAAACTGCACTAAGACCCACCCACTGGTAGACGGAGAACATGGTTGTTTGAACTGACACACATGTCCCTCTGAGACAGTTCTACAAAACAAACCCTATCAGATGTAGACTAATCTTTCCTTCAAAGCTGACTGCAACGTAGTCAATGCCGATCTTGCAGTCTTGTATTGTACCGAGGTATTCTCTGTCTCGCAGCTTCTGCAAACCTAAAGCAACAAAATGGTTCCTTTTAAGTAACATCTACTTTTATGTTACATTCCGTTCTGGAATCGAAACTTTAACAAACCATACTCATGTCTCTTGTTTACACACAGTGTTCATTAAATCTTGATAGCGTTACAACACATTATTTACTGCCTTCACTGCCAACCATGGTCTGTGAAGGTCCCCCACTCATTCTTGTCTGTGAAGGTCCCCCACTCAGTCTGGTCTGTGAAGGTCCCCCACTCACCCTGGTCTGTGAAGGTCCCCCACTCACCCTGGTCTGTGAATGTCCCTCGCTCACCCTGGTCTGTGAAGGTTTCCCACTCACCCTGGTCTGTGAAGGTCCCCACTCACCCTGGTCTGTGAAGGTCCCCCACTCACCCTGGTCTGTGAAGGTCCCTCACTCACCCTGGTCTGTGAAGGTCCCCCACTCACCCTGGTCTGTGAAGGTCCCTAACTCACCCTGGTCTGTGAAGGTCCCCCATTCACCCTGGTCTGCAATGGTCCCACTCATCCTGGTCTGCAATGGTACCACTCACCCTTGTCTGTGAAGGTCCCACTCACCCTGGTCTGCAATGGTCCAACTTACCCTGGACTGTGAAGGTCCCCCACTCACCCTGGTCTGCAATGGTCACACTCACCCTGGTCTGCAATGGTCCCACTCACCCTGCTCTGCAATGGTCGCACTCACCCTGGTCTGTGAAGGTCCCCCACTAATCCTGGTCTGCAATGGTCCCACACACCCTGGTGTGCAATGGTCACACTCACCCTTGTATGCAATGGTCCCACTCAACCTGGTCCATGAAGGACCCCACTCACCCTGGTCTGCAATGGTCCCACTCACCCTGGTCTATGAAGGTCCCCCACTCACCCTGGTCTGCAATGGTCCCACTCACCCTGGTCTGCAATGGTCCCACTCACCCTGGTCTATGAAGGTCCTCCACTCACCCTGGTCTGCAATGGTCCCACTCACCCTGGTCTGCAATGGTCCCACTCACCCTGGTCTATGAAGGTCCCCCACTCACCCTGGTCTGCAATGGTCCCACTCACCCTGGTCTGCAATGGTCCCACTCACCCTGGTCTGCAATGGTCCCACACACCCTGGTCTTCAATGGTCCCACTCACCCTGGTCTATGAAGGTCCCCCACTCACCCTGGTCTGTGAAGGTCCCCCACTCACACTCGTCTGCAATGGTCCCACTAACCCTGGTCTGCAATGATCCCACTCACCCTGGTCTATGAAGGTCCCCCACTCACCCTGGTCTGCAATGGTCCCACTCACCCTGGTCTGCAATTGTCCCACTCACCTTGGTCTGCATTGGCCCACTCACCCTGGTCTATGAAGGTCCCCCACTCACCCTGGTCTGCAATGTTCCCACTCACCCTGGTCGGCAATGGTCCCACTCACCTTGGTCTGCAATGGTCCACTCACCCTGGTCTGCAATGGTCCCACTCACCCTGGTCTATGAAGGTCCCCCACTCACCCTGGTCTGCAATGGTCCCACTCACCCTGGTCTGCAATGGTCCCACTCCCCCTGGTCTGCAATGGTCCCACTCACCCTGGTCTATGAAGGTCCCCCACTCACCGTTGTATGCAATGGTCCCACTCACCCTGGTCTGTGAAGGTCCCCCACTCATCCTGGTCTGCAATGGTCCCACTCACCCTGGTCTGCAATGGTCCCACTCACCCTGGTCTGCAATGGTTCCACTCACCCTGGTCTGCAATGGTCCCACTCACCCTGGTCTGCAATGGTCCCACTCACCCTGGTCTGCAATGGTTCCACTCACCCTGGTCTGCAATGGTCCCACTCACCCTGGTCTGCAATGGTCCCACTCACCCTGGTCTACAATGGTCCCACTCACCCTGGTCTATGAAGGTCACCCATTCACCCTTGTATGCAATGGTGCCACTCATCCTGGTCTGTGAAGGTCCTACTCACCCTGGTCTGTGAAGGTCCCCCACTCACCCTGGTCTGCAATGGTCCCCCACTCACCCTGGTTTGCAATGGTCCCACTCACACTGGTCTGCAATGGTCCCACTCACACTGGTCTGCAATGGTCCCACTCACCCTGGTCTATGAAGGTCCCCCACTCATCCTGGTCTGCAATGGTCCCACTCACCCTGGTCTGCAATGGTCCCACTCACCCTGGTCTGTAATGGTTCCACTCACCCTGGTCTGCAATGGTCCCACTCACCCTGGTCTGCAATGGTCCCACTCACCCTGGTCTGCAATGGTCCCACTCACCCTGGTCTATGAAGGTCACCCATTCACCCTTGTATGCAATGGTCCCACTCATCCTGGTCTGTGAAGGTCCCACTCACCCTGGTCTGTGAAGGTCCCCCACTCACCCTGGTCTGCAATGGTCCCCCACTCACCCTGGTTTGCAATGGTCCCACTCACACTGGTCTGCAATGGTCCCACTCACCCTGGTCTGCAATGGTCCCACTCACCCTGGTCTATGAAGGTCCCCGACTCATCCTGGTCTGCAATGGTCCCACTCACCCTGGTCTGCAATGGTCCCACTCACCCTGGTCTGCAATGGTCCCACTCACCATGGTCTATGAAGGTCCCCCACTCACCCTTGTATGCAATGGTCCCACTCACCCTGGTCTGTGAAGGTCCCACTCACCCTGGCCTGTGAAGGTACCCCACTCACCCTGTTCTGCAATGGTCCCCCACTCACCCTGGTGTGCAATGGTCCCACTCACCCTGGTCTGCAATGGTCCCACTCACCCTGGTCTATGAAGGTCCCCCACTCACCGTTGTATGCAATGGTCCCACTCACCCTGGTCTGTGAAGGTCCTCCACTCACCCTGGTCTGCAATGGTCCCCCACTCACCCTGGTCTGCAATTGTCCCACTCACCCTGGTCTGCAATGGTCCCACTCACCATGGTCTGCAATGGTCCCACTCATCCTGGTCTGCATTGGTTCTCTCACCCTGGTCTGCAATGGTCCCCCACTCACCCTGGTCTGCAATGGTCCCACTCACCCTGGTCTGCAATGGTCCAACTCAACATGGTCTGCAATTTTCCCACTCGCCCTTGTATGCAATGGTCCCACTCACCCTGGTCCATGAAGGTCCCCCACTCACCCTGGTCTGCAATGGTTCCACTCACCCTGGTCTGTGATGGTCCCACTCACCCTGGTCTGCAATGGTCCCACTCACTCTGGTCTATGAAGGTCCCCCACTCACCGTTATATGCAATGGTCCCACTCACCCTGCTCTGTGAAGGTCCCACTCACCCTGGTCTGTGAAGGTCCCCACTCACCCTGGTCTGCAATGGTCCCCCACTCACCCTGGTCTGCAATGGTCCCACTCACCCTGGTCTGCAATGGTCCCACTCACCATGGTCTGCAATGGTCCCACTCATCCTGGTCTGCATTGGTCCACTCACCCTGGTCTGCAATGGTCTCCCACTCACCTTCGTCTGCAATGGTCCCACTCACCCTGGTCTGCAATGGTCCAACTCACCATGGTCTGCAATGGTCCCACTCGCCCTTGTATGCAATGGTCCCACTCACCCTGGTCCATGAAGGTCCCCCACTCACCCTGGTCTGTAATGGTCCCACTCACCCTGGTCTTTTAAGGTCCCCAACTCACCCTGGTCTGCAATGGTCCCACTCACCCTGGTCTGCAATGGTCCCACTCACCCTGGTCTGCAATGGTTCCACTCACCCTGGTCTGCGATGGTCCCACTCACCCTGGTCTGCAATGGTCCCACTCACCCTGGTCTGCAATGGTCCCACTCACCATGGTCTATGAAGGTCCCCCACTCACCCTTGTATGCAATGGTCCCACTCACCCTGGTCTGTGAAGGTCCCCCACTCACCCTGGTCTGTAATGGTCCCCCACTCACCCTGGTCTGCAATGGTCCCACACACCCTGGTCTGCAATGGTCCCACTCACCCTGGTATGCAATGGTCCCACTCACCCGGGTCTATGAAGGTCACCCACTCACCCTTGTATGCAATGGTCCCACCCACCCTGGTCTGCAATGGTCCCACTCACCCTGGTCTATGAAGGTCACCCATTCACCCTTGTATGCAATGGTCCCACTCATCCTGGTCTGTGAAGGTCCCACTCACCCTGGTCTGTGAAGGTCCCCCACTCACCCTGGTTTGCAATGGTCCCCCACTCACCCTGGTCTGCAATGGTCCCACTCACCCTGGTCTATGAAGGTCCCCCACTCATCCTGGTCTGCAATGGTCCCACTCACCCTGGTCTGCAATGGTCCCACTCACCCTGGTCTGCAATGGTCCCACTCACCATGGTCTATGAAGGTCCCCCACTCACCCTTGTATGCAATGGTCCCACTCACCCTGGTCTGTGAAGGTCCCACTCACCCTGGCCTGTGAAGGTCCCCCACTCACCCTGTTCTGCAATGGTCCCCCACTCACCCTGGTCTGCAATGGTCCCACTCACCCTGGTCTGCAATGGTCCCACTCACCATGGTCTGCAATGGTCCCACTCATCCTGGTCTGCATTGGTCCACTCACCCTTGTCTGCAATGGTCCCCCACTCACCCTGGTCTGCAATGGTCACACTCTCCATGGTCTGCAATGGTCCCACTCACCCTGGTCTGCATTGGTCCACTCACCCTGGTCTGCGAAGGTCCCCCACTCTCCCTGGTCTGTGACGGTCCCCCACTCACACTCGTCTGCAATGGTCCCACTCACCCTGGTCTGCAATTGTCCCACTCACCTTGGTCTGCATTGGTCCACTCACCCTGGTCTATGAAGGTCCCCCACTCACCCTGGTCTGCAATGGTCCCACTCACCCTGGTCGGCAATGGTCCCACTCACCTTGGTCTGCAATGGTCCACTCACCCTGGTCTGCAATGGTTCCACTCACCCTGGTATATGAAGGTCCCCCACTCACCCTGGTCTACAATGGTCCCACTCACCCTGGTCGGCAATGGTCCCACTCACCTTGGTCTGCAATGGTCCACTCACCCTGGTCTGCAATGGTTCCACTCACCCTGGTCTAAGAAGGTCCCCCACTCACCCTGGTCTACAATGGTCCCACTCACCCTGGTCTGCAATGGTCCCACTCACCCTGGTCTGCAATGGTCCCACTCACCCTGGTCTATGAAGGTCCCCCTCTCACCCTGCTCTGCAATGGTCCCACTCACCCTGGTCTGCAATGGTCCCACTCACCCTGGTCTGCAATGGTTCCACTCACCCTGGTCTGCGATGGTCCCACTCACCCTGGTCTGCAATGGTCCCACTCACCCTGGTCTGCAATGGTCCCACTCACCATGGTCTATGAAGGTTCCCCACTCACCCTTGTATGCAATGGTCCCACTCACCCTGGTCTGTGAAGGTCCCACTCACCCTGGTCTGTGAAGGTCCCCCACTCACCCTGGTCTGCAATGGTCCCCCACTCACCCTGGTTAGCAATGGTCCCACTCACCCTGGTCTGCAATGGTCCCACTCACCATGGTCTGCAATGGTCCCACTCATCCTGGTCTGCATTGGTCCACTCACCCTTGTCTGCAATGGTCCCCCCTCACGCTGGTCTGCAATGGTTCCACTCACCATGGTCTGCAATGGTCCCACTCACCCTGGTCTGCATTGGTCCACTCACCCTGGTCTGTGAAGGTCCCCCACTCACCCTGGTCTGTGACGGTCCCACTCACCCTGGTCTGCAATGGTCCCACTCACCCTGGTTTGCAATTGTCCCACTCACCTTGGTCTGCATTGGTCCACTCACCCTGGTCTGCAATGGTCCCACTCACCCTGGTTTGCAATGGTCCCACTCACCCTGGTCTGCAATGGTCCCACTCACCTTGGTCTGCAATGGTCCACTCACCCTGGTCTGCAATGGTCCCACTTATTTGGCAGGTTCACACCCTGCTGGTGTTCCTAATCCTAACAGTACATGTTGTGTCCATCGGATTGAGAGTTTTTCGTAACAGTCTGACAGGGTGTGCGAAAGTTTACTGAGGAAATTGTGTGAGTATATTACAAAGTTTTCCTCGTAGACAACTAAAATGGTGCAGCTGTTTAATTTACTAATAGTTATTATTCCAATGACGATTCAGATGTTTTGCACTAAACTTAATACTATTGTATTATGTCTGACTCTTACTTAAAGCTGTGGCACGCCAAACTGTGATAAACCTGTGGCACACCCTGTGTCACTAAACGATGACAAACCTGACGCACACACTGTATTACACTAAACAGTGGTAAACCTGTGGTGCACCCTGTGTCATGCTAAATGGTGATAAACATGTGGTGCACCCTGTGTAATAATAAACAGTGATACACCTATGGCACACCCTGTGTCATACTAAACGGTGATAAACCTGTGGTGCACCCTGTGTCATACTAAACGGTGATAAACATGTGGCGTACCCTGTGTCATACTAAATTGTGATAAACATGTGGTGCACCCTGTGTCATACTAAATGGTGATAAACCTGTGGTGCATCCTGTGTCATACTAAACAGTGATAAACCTGTGGTGCATCCTGTGTCATACTAAACAGTGATAAACCTGTGGTGCACCCTGTGTCATACTAAATGGTGATAAACCTGTGGTGCATCCTGTGTCATACTAAACAGT
Source organism: Oasisia sp. SBJ-2009 (assembly GCA_964017155.1). Taxonomy (NCBI): domain Eukaryota; kingdom Metazoa; phylum Annelida; class Polychaeta; order Sabellida; family Siboglinidae; genus Oasisia; species Oasisia sp. SBJ-2009. The sequence continues at coordinate 56,743,456 of OZ024857.1, forward strand.
GATAAACCTGTGGTGCATCCTGTGTCATACTAAACAGTGATAAACCTGTGGTGCACCCTGTGTCATACTAAATGGTGATAAACCTGTGGTGCACCCTGTGTCATACTAAACACTGATAAACCTGTGGTGCACCCTGTGTCATACTAAATGGTGATAAACCTGTGGTGCACCCTGTGTCATACTAAATGGTGATAAACCTGTGGTGCACCCTGTGTCATACTAAATGGTGATAAACCTGTGGTGCACCCTGTGTCATACTAAATGGTGATAAACCTGTGGTGCACCCTGTGTCATACTAAGCAGTGATAAACCTGTAGTGCACCCTGTGTCATACTAAACAGTGATACATCTGTGGTGCACCCTGTGTCATACTAAATGGTGATAAACCTACGGCACACCCTGTGTCATACTAAACCGTGACAAACCTGTGGTGCACCCTGTGTCATACTAAACAGTGATAAACCTGTTGTGCACCCTGTGTCATACTAAACAGTGATAAACCTGTGGGGCACCCTGTGTCATACTAAACAGTGATAAACCTGTGGTGCACCCTGTGTCATACTAAACAGTGATAAACCTGTGGTGCACCCTGTGTCATACTAAATAGTGATAAACCTGTGGCACACCCTGTGTCACATTAAACGCTGATAAAGCCAACATGTAACAGCTACATGGATAGGGACATGTAGAGGGAGCAAAACTGGGTTTGAGGACACAACGGGAACTACAACTAGTCACTTTAGCCACAAGTTTAGCGGAAATGTGTTTGTATGTTAATCAAGAGAAGGGACCTACAGTTGTGCGTTTGTCATAAGAATGACGTAGTTAGACATTGCAATAGTATAATGAAGAGAAAAACTAAATACTGTCATATAATATATATATATATATATATATATATATATATATATATATATATATATATATATATATATATATATATATATATATATATAATATATATATATATATATATATATATATATATATATATATTCATAAATACACCCTGTATATGTTATGTAGAGGGACCTATATAAATGTGTATGCCTGTGTGTGTGTGTGTGTGTGTGTGTGTGTGTGTGTGTGTGTGTGTGTGTATGTGTGTGTGTATGTGTGTGTGTGTGTGCGTGCGTGCGTGCGTGCGTGCGTGCGTGCGCGCGCGCGTGTACACCCTTACATAATATACCATTGTCTGAAATTTGACAGTGGTACAATGAATGAATAAATTAATTAATTAATCAATCAATCAATCAATCAATCAATCACTCAAACAATCAATCAATCAATCAATCAATCAATGAATCAATCAATGAATCAATCAATGAATCAATCAATAAATCAATCAATTTGTATTTTCGGAAACGTACAAAGCACATATGTAAAAAACTTAAAATGTAACAGACAATTATATAATGCACGATTCCGGGCAGACAGCGGAGCCAATTACGGCTGTTACCAGTTTGTGTAGATAATTATTATTACGAAACCATTTCTTATTAATTAAACTGGTCGCTGCCAACCCTACCATAGCTGTATGAACAATAATGTTATAATAGTAATTTCACGTGTAACACATACTTATAGTTTTTATAACTAACCAGGTATGTAGAACGAAACAATAATATTAACTAATAAATCATCAATTAACATGTATAGCAAACGTGTAGTAAAACCAAATAACGACAATGACAAGGATATAATTACATACGTATATGAATAGGTGTTTTATATTTAATAGGCTTCAACTAGCTCTTCATACCCTTTCACAACAATTGCTTTTTGTGATACTGCAAAACCTTTTATGTTTTTGTTTTGTTTTTGTTGGATGGTAAAAGGAATTCTATTCCATATCAATGGACCTTTACATAAAAAACTGTTAGAAGATTTTACTGTTAGAGAAGTAAAAGGACGTATGTGTGAGGTTTGTTTAGTTGCGTGAATGTGAATGTCATGGGTAAATATAAAAATATCGCATAAATAATGAGGTAGACTCCTATGAACATAATTATTCAAAACATTTCCAATTTCCAGTTCGTATACGTCATTCAATTTAACTAATTTTAGGCACGTAAAGAGAGGGTGAGAATGTTCCCTATAATTTATGTTGACTATGGATCGAACTATTGTTTTGGATAATAAATAATTTTGTCAAGTACGTTTTATATGTAGACCCCCACAAGATGATTCCATATGTCAAGTAAGGGTAAACTAAAGTGTAATAAATTGTTTTAAGTGCGGACACAGGAAGGTAGCTGTTAACTTTATTGATTACATATAAAACACTGGTTAATTTTTGTTTGCATTTGTTTATGTGTTCATGCCAATCAAGTTTTTCACATCAATATGAAGACCTAGAAATTGTAAACACTTCATACGCTGGATAATTGTATTAGACATTTTTAAAATAAGTTCTTCATTTTCAGGAGGAGGGCATCTACAGAATAACATGTATTTCTTTTTGCAAATATTTAGAGATAATTTATTTGCACGAAACCAGTCAGCTAATACTTGAAGTTCATTGTTCATGTATTCGTATATATTATTAACTTGTTTTCCAGTCTTGTATATAGTAATGTCATCGGCAAATAGTATAGTTTTACAATGCCTTACACAAAACGGGAGATCATTTATTTATATAATAAACAGGAGCGGACCAAGTATAGACCCCTGCGGGACACCGTATGTGATGTCCCGTTGAAGCGAATCACTATTATTATATTTAACATATTGTTTCCGATTTGACAGATAACTTTTTTAACCATTTGAGAGGAGTACCCCTTATTCCATAAAACTCAAGTTTATGTAATAAGATTTGGTGATCAGTTGTATCGAATGCTTTACTTAAATCCAAGAAAACACTAAGTACCGAGTCTTTATTTTCCAAAGCTTTTATTACATCACCAGTAAGTGCGGTTGTAGCATTTATTGTTGAATGTTTTTCACGAAAACCATATTGGTTATTATTTAATATTTTATTACTTTGAATGAAATGAAAAGTCCTTTTATATACAACTTTTCCCAGTATTTTAGAAATTGAAGGTAACAATGATATCGGTCTGTATTTGGAAATATCGTCTTTAGCGTTTGACTTATGGACAGGTATAATTTTCGCTATTTTCAATTCATCTGGTATTATTCCCTCAGACATGTTTATTAAAATAGATAAAGGCATAGCTATTTCCTCACCAAATAACTTTATAACAAGCGAACTCAAATTGTCGTGACTTGTACTTTTCTTAGGTTGAGGTGAATTTATTATTTGCCTGATCTCACTTGCGTCGGTTGGGGTCATGAACATACTATTTGAATTAGGTTTAGGGCAATTCTGAAGATAAGATGTAAATAGTTTTTGGTTTGAGGTATTGCAGCGGCGTGGTTTGAACCAATATTTGTAAAGAAATTACAAAATGCATTAGATATTTGACCAGGATCTTTAATTACAGCATTATTATGTTTGAAATGTAAAGAAATGCCATATGTATCATTGTTTTTTCCAATCATATTACCTTACCTACCTTAGGATACCTTAGGACGGTTCTGGTCGCAGGATTCTGTGTTCCTCTATGATCAGCTCTTCGTTTTCATTATCTATTAATTTTAAATCGCGTGTTCCGGTTCTATTGTTAGTAATTATTAACGGTGCTTCGAAGTCATATAAAATATCCTGGTTATACCAAAATTTGTCTAGTCGTGTTTTAAATGAATTTAGAGATTTTGCTGTTACCACTGTGTCAGGGAGACTATTCCATGGTTCGGTAATTCGAATTGGAAATACATTTTTTCTTATGTTTAGTTTGGCTCTTTGTGTGAATAGTTTTATAGAATGCCCTCTGTTTCCTGTTCTTTGTGATATCTCATTGTTTTTCAACAGATGTGGTACAGATTCGTTGTCATAAATGTTGTGTATTATTTTATAGACTTCTATCATATCTCCTCTTAATCTTCGATATGCTCATGTAGGTAGTTTAAGCAATTTGAGTCTTTCTATATATTATAGGTCCCTCATACCTGGTAATTCTTTAGTGGCTCTTCTCTGAATATTTTCTAAGGCAATTTTGTGTTTTATTTTATATGGGTGCCATACTGCCATAGCATAGTCTAGGTGTGATTTAACCATTGTTTTGTATAGTCGCAAAAAAGTATGTTTATCTAGAAATGGGAAGGTTCTTCTAATTATTTTGGTCATTTTAGTTGCCTTGTTTACCACTTGGCTTATGTGTTGATCAAATGTGAGTTTTGAGTCAAAGGTTACCCCTAGGTCTTTTTGTTTATCATGTGTGTCTATTGTTTTTGTGGCATTGTTCATTGTTGTGTAGTATTGATTTTCACCTACATTATTTTTTCCAATTTCCATATGTGTACATTTATCTGGGTGTAGTGTGAGCATCCAATTATGACTCCATTTTTCTATGGTGGTTATGTCCTGTTGTAGTATATCTTGTACTATATATTTGTTAGTAAATTCCATGTGTTTTTAGAGTCATTCTTGAATGTGTTTAATTGATTAGCATAGTAGGATGTTTTTGCAATTTGTTTTAATTTATTATAGATATCAGCGTGACGTAGTCACCGTATTTGCGCAGTTCGTTGAAGCTGTCGTTCGTGTAGGGCCGTTGCATCCATGACAGGGCGCTCGCTCCCGTGACAGTCAACAAGACAATGACTGGCAGCTGTTGTAAGGTCACCATGGCAACCGATCAGCCTGGTGGAATAAACAGTGCACGTCATGAAAAATTAGATTAAGCGATGTTCAGTATAAAATGGGAGCTACTGTTCTATGTTGCCACAATAAAGTAACCTGGCTAATACAACCACCTCAGAAATAAGGTCACCCTGGACATTCTAAAACTGTAACTTACAGCAAAATAATCCTGCTAATAAGACCAACTCGTTATTCGGGTCACTTTGGTCCTGTCCCAATGGTGAATGTAACAGTGAGGTTTCACTGATTAACGAAAAACTATAAAACAGTGCTACTTGTACTTTGGATCACAAACCAAAACTGGATCATCAAGTAAGGTAGAGTTGGTCGCCACTAACATTATGACTGAACTTTAGACAAAACAGAATGTGGTACGATATAATGCTATGATATTTAAATTCACGAGACAAGTCGTAATGTGCTCGTCTGGCTTGCATCAGTATTACTCTAGTCAGTCATACATTGCTGTTGACACTGACAATGCGCCGTGCTCCTAATCGACACAACTAGATCCGTTTTCGTTCATTCCAAATCGAAGCTTTCATAGCGCACATTCACTGACAAACATCACTTTATTTTGCATGTCCATGTACATTATATTGTCTAGTATCAATCCAATCCTACAAAAGTATAGGGTAGATAACTGAAGAACTTCCTATCGTGAATTTATACATTTTAGTAAGCATGTGCAAAGCTATAGGTCTAAGGAACACAAGTAATATTATTGTTTCCCGCCCGTTTTGAGCACCCCAAGCTGGGGTGGGGACCAGTTGTGTATGATGCTTTGAGTCGTTGCCAAAAAGGTTCACAACTGTTGTTATAAACCAATACTGTAAGCGTGTTAGCCACAGGTATCATACTCAAGACTCAGATAACAGTTAAATAAAGTACAAAGCAGGAAAACTAAATAACTATGGGCCTGAGATACCTTTTTTTCATGAAAAGTATAACAATGACGCAGCACTTTTGTTTAAATATGTTCTTTAGCAACTATCAGAAACCTACATATTAGTTTACAACACGTCAGTTTACAACACGTAGGTTTACAACACGTCAGATAACAACACATCGGTTTACAATAAGTGCGCTTACCTACAGGCAGAGAAACCCCTCCCATTTGGAAGAAGAAAAGGCAAAAGCGGCATGTAGAAAGATGGAAACAATTGGAAATGCACATTCAACACCATGTCCTGTAGAATATTCGTTGGTGCCGTATTCTTGTCCAAGGAATTAATGTAAAACAATAGTTAACATGTAAAATAATACTTAACATTACACTGGCTACCTGTCAGAACGCGTATCGACTACAAGCTAGTGGTATTCGTGCACAGGGCTTTATACGATGGCTACGTAACTAGTTTTACACAATGAACATTATATTTTAGCTTAACTATATTTATTTATTTATTTATTTACATATTTACATGTATGTTCACACCCGTGAACGTTATATTTTAACTTAACTATATTTATTAATTTATTTACCTATTTACATGTATGTACACACCCGTGAACCGGATATACGTCCCGGATTTGATGGTGTCTAAATAACATTTTATTATTATTATTATTAAAACAATGGTTAATATATAAAACAATACTTAACATGTAAAACAATACTTAATATATAAAACAATACTGATGACTTACACCAAGTACATAATATCCACATAGGAGCAATTTCATATAACTGTAGATATATATATATATATATTATATATATACATATATATATATATATATATATATATATATATATATATATATATATATATATATATATATATATATATGAATATATATATAATATATACCTCGCTCGATATATGTCAGAATTGCCGTGACATGGCTATTTCTTGCAATAAACATGTTTATATGCTGCTACCTTTTTCTCAGGGAACAGGTAAAGATACCCTTCAGAATGCACCATTTTGAAGGTTGTTTTTAAAATAGTTCTAGGTGGCCATGCCCCCAGCCCCACATATAGTGCGCATCACGCATCCATTACT
>OZ024857.1:56760169-56765169 GCA_964017155.1 Oasisia sp. SBJ-2009
ACGTCGGATGGTATGACCTGTAAGTTTGGCTGTTTTTCATTGTTAACAATTGTTAGTTCGTCGTGATGTTTCAGGACGACCACCGCACTTTCTATTTCGTTTGTGGTTTCCATGTCAGTCAGTGGCCGTCTTATTTGTTCTGAACACGTGTGCAATCAATGTTTATGTTCTTTTTTATGAACATCACTCCGATCTTTTAGTTACTAGTTTAACTATGGATGTCTTTGTTTAATAACGGCAACGATCATTTACTTGACAGGATCCTCAAAACACAAGATATGGACTGTATCCTGTTGCAGAAATCAGTTCATATCCTCTCCGTGTTTCACACCCGTACAATAAAAAAACGATTTAACCAATGTAATCTATGTTTAGTTCTTTATATAAATTGTATACATACATACACACACACACATATATATATATACTGTATATATAATATATATATATATATATATATATATATATATATATACTGTATATATATATATATATATATATACTGTATATATAATATATATATATATATATATATATATATATATATATATATATATATACTGTATATATATATATATATATATATATATATATATATATATATATATATATATATATATATATATATATATATATATATATACAGTCACACACACACACATATATACACACACACACATATATATATATATATATATATATATATATATATATATATATATATATATATATATATATATATATATATAATATATATATATATATATATATATATATATATATATATATATATATATATATATATATATATATATATATATATATATACATATATATTAATATATATCAATATATATACATCAACACCTACGCAGTCACAGTTCACCTGCAAATCGACTGCGATGAGCTAAACGATGCCATACACGAAACTTGGAAAGGACGCTAAAACTCCCTTTCTATTCGGCACAAAATAAGCGGCGTCTAGGCTGATCACAATCCTGGGGTAAACAAGACATGTAAAGATCGTTTGTTTAGTGCCGTAACTCCGGAATAAGTTTAGCCGGCTACAGACGGCGGCTTTTGTTGCGCGACAATGCCGGAGTCGTAATCGTATATCTTAGGGTCGTCTCGACCCTGCGCACACAGAATGGTAAACACCTGTGACTGATGTGCTGCCACCTCGTCTACTGGCCCCGACTGGCGTTGTATATAAAGTGTATTTCGAGATCGTCTCCAAGGAGCGGCTCGCGCTGGTGAAATGTTACACTTACGGAGACTTGAGCAAATACACGCAGAGAGTATTGCACGCATGAATGCACACACTCGCATGCGCACATTCACACAGTGGTGTAGCCAGAGAGGGACCAAGGAAGTCATGACCCCCTAAATGACGGAGTATTAGGATGGTTGCCTGATGCATTGAGTGACAAGGTACACATGGAAATGTGTCCGCACCCGAAGCCGTTCAGGGGAGTTGCCCAATCAGCAGGAAGAACGTGGCATGTACCGCGGCGTGTCGCTTCCACTGTTTCATAGGGCGTGTAAGTCTCGCGCGCGAAAACGAGGCTGGGGGCAGTTGGGGGCAGAAGGTCCATATTCTCCATGTTAACGTATAGGACTTCGTTTTGTTTTTGGTTGTAATAATCGAACTGTTCCAGTCTAATTATTTCAGTTACACTGTCCGAAGGATTATTACAAGCAGAAGCAGCTGAACACTTTTGCCGGTGACAATGCTCACGGAAATCATGAATTTTAATCGATTATAATGATGGTTGCCATGGCAACGCCGGCTTGTACTTGTGTTTGGCGATCTTGACTAATACTGAAAAGTGCCATTTTTCGCGTATTAAACCTGTTTGAGGCAAACGCATACATGTGTTATGATTATGTGCATTTAGACAACTTGTCAGATATAAGTGCTTATCGAAACCACAACGTACAGCTATGTAAAATGCAAAACCCGTAAGAAAACACATACGGCTTACATTTTTGGGGAGTGTCTATTATCTGCACTACATAAATCGCCATGTCTATGATAGTGTGGTAAACTCAATATTAAATCGGACATTTAAGATAAGAAAGGTATAACACAAGATATTTATGTCCTGATTTTCCTAATATTCATCAGTCGGAAGTTACAACTGTCATCCATCGAATATTATTCTAATGACCAGTCCCCAAATCAACTCCAATCGCGCGGAGTATCGCCGTGTATCGTGTCACACTTACGGACCCTATTGATTAGGAATCGTTTCCTATTAGAAACAATAGGGCCTGTAAGTGTGTCACGATATACGGCGAGACTCCGCGCGACTGGAGCTGATTGGAGACAGGACTCAATGATGATAATCTAACGACGGATGACAGTTGTAGTTTCCTACTGATGAATACTAGGAAAATCAGATCATAAATATCTTGTGTTATAGCTTTCCGATCTTAGCTGTCCGATTTAATATTGAGTTTACCAACCTGTCATAGACATAATGCGATTTGTGTAGCACAGATAGTATGATTCATTTTAGGCCATATGTGTCTTTTACGCGGTTTGCATTTTACATTGTTGTTCGTTGTGATTTCACAACAGTTCGGTAGGCACTATCAATGCACACAATCATAACACATACACACGTTTGCCCCCAAACAGGCTGCACTGCGCGAAAGATGGCATTCTTCATTACTTGTTCGGTTGGGGAGCGGTGGTCGAGCGGTAAAGCGCCGGACTGTCAATCGAGGGGACGGTGGTTCAATTCCACCTACCGCCGTTTCGAAAGTTAGGCAATTTCGTTCACCCCACACTTGCCTGTGTCTTTCGTAAGACAATAAGAGCTGGTGATCCTTTATATCTTGTTTCTATGCCAGGGCAAGTAAAATATCCCACACAGGGGGTAAATGTGTAACCCTTAGTGGACTCACAAATTCTCGTTGGAGTTTAAACGTCCAGTATCTGAGAGTAGAAGAAGTTCGCTAAACAAAGTACTACTCGCCGATGTCACGGCAACAACCATAATAATCGATTAAAATGCATGATTTCTGTGATCATTATTACCGGCAGTGTCACACTGCTCCTGATTGTAATTATCCTTCGGAAAATATAGCTGCCTACGGTTTGGCGGGCAATAAGCATGTTTAAAACAACATATTTATACTAGTATTAAGAACGTTATATGAATTAATATTATTAAAAAAGAAGACACGTCGTATCTTTCAAAGGAAAGTTAGCAATATTTACTAATTGACTATATATATATATATATATATATATATATATATATATATATATATATATATATATATATATATATATATATACATTACGAATAACATATAGCACAACACTTTTAGCGATAACACATGTAAAATATAATTACCCCATGTGACGTCCATTACCAAAGTTTCGTGTTCGTTTCATAAGCAAATTCATGCTATATTTGAAAATCTTCACTTTTGTTCGATAGGTGAAGATTTCCTAATCTTGAAATGGATGAGTTGTATTTATTAAACGCAAAAACCATCGGCATGTGGCTGTGTTCATGAATATGATTTCATACGGCTCGAAGTCTTACTTGTCATGACTTATAAGAACTTATAAATTAATGTTCATACACCGCTTTTCACCTATGGCTCATATATAACGCAGCAAGGTTTGTTAACCTAGTTACGTTAAAGATAGACGGGACAGCCTTTTTGTCAGTGGCATATAGTCTAACCCATCTATTGCCTGACAAAAAGGATACCAAATATGGTATTGGACAGGGAAATGTGTACCCGTTACCAGTAACCAGAACGAATTTATACACTATTTATATTTTATATATCTTATATGTTATACAACGGTCAGTAAACACGACAGGGCAGAATAAAGTAGGATTAATACGGCATCACATGTCAGTGTATTGATATTCTATTTTGTTTCATGCTTTAATTTTATTTTATTGTATAATGTGAATCCCACTCAGTTGAGTTGCTAATAAAACTTGCAAAGCGTCCCATATATACTTACAAAGTGTCCCCTATAACATACTAGCTCGCGTCTGCACACGTTTTAATTCGTTTTATTATTTTAATTGGATCCCCGTTTGATCTAGTCGTTTTTGTATGGAGGATTTCTCCCGTACAAGAATTTCCTACAGGACATATTCTAGAGAACATTTCTTATAGCATTTAAAAACCTATAGGATATTTCCTATACATTTTTTTTAGAATACGATATAAAATGTTCGATAGAAAGTATTGGGATATTTCCTATTGTTTGCTACAGGATATACCCTACAGGAAATATCTTCTATAGAAAACTATAGGATGTTTTCTATAGATTCTTTAGAAAACTAACGGAAACTTCCAAAAGGCCACTTCTTGTAGAACATATTCTGTATGATATACTCATTAATACAGACGCATATGTTGGTCTTCATATTTGTTCGCGATTAATGCACCAAGATTATTCATACACAATTATCCACCATTGTCTATAGCTAGCTACTCATTCATACAACTGAGTGAATTGGAGCAATGTAGGATGCACAAAATTGCACAATGTTTGTCACGGCAGCACTGGATTCGAACCCGGGTACTCTTAGTCAAGAGTCTGAAGCTCTAACTAATGCACCACTATTGTATGTAAGAAATACGTCAAATTAACTACCCCAGTGTACTGAGTATGCAATATATCTAGAAATAGAAATAACCATATACAGTAATAAGCCATTATTTGAAATAGCAGATTACCTGTCACAGTTAATTGACATTCACAGTTGGGACAGTGAACAAGAAAAACATTGTCAGAAACATTAAATATGTTACTGTTAGAATAACAATTCAGCGTAATTATAATGTTTTCATTATGTACAATTACAAATCAAATGATATCCATATAGAAAACAAATACAATAGTGCAACGATTGTCTGCCCACCCTGCACATCATGAAACAAATCACAGAAGTAGTTGTATACGCGACAATTCTTTCCAAACATATGTTTTCATAAGGTTACGTTCGGCACAT